>CM040240.1:250729883-251135177 GCA_022545495.1 Chrysanthemum lavandulifolium | reverse complement strand
GATCGTCAGATTCTCCACATGCTCATACCAACAACACATGAAAGTTCTCATCAAAATCAAAGGCAACAAAAGTTTAAGATGATTCTTCGTCAATGTCAAAGAATCTACAAAGTTTAAAGACTCGAGAACTACATCATTGGTAAGTAAAAGTCAAATAGAAGTGTGAGCATGGTGGAGAATGACGTGGAGACACCTAACCAACGAAGTTGACAACGGCAGACAACCACATTAACTGATCACAAAGGCATGAAGGAACAATGAAACAAGACTAATCTATATCTATGATCTGCGCCAAACAGTCAAGTCTAAACAGACTTAAAACTGCTCAGACACAAATTCAATGAAGATCGAGAATATAGTGAATTCCCGGGTCATTATGTCCCACTTGAGACTCAATGGTGTGCAAACACTTGATCGAGACGATAGAATGATCACTAATGATAGCGATCGAAAGGATTGGATAGTAATAATTACACTATCAAAAAAATTTATAAATAACAAATGACTTAAATGCAAATTAAGAAAATTAAAAGATAAAGATATTAAATAAACGCTATCACTATATTTAAAGTGATGAACGCTTAAAACTTGAAACTAAAAACTTACGCTTAAATTAAAACTACGCAAACGCATAAATAAAAACGTGAAAATTACACAAGATAAATCCTAAAAATATGAAAATACATTTTACAATCCTAATGATAAAAGAAAATTTTGGAAAAGAAAATTATTTTATAACTATTATTTTAATTATTATTAATTAAAACTATTTTAACTATTTAAAATGCACTAAAATAGAAGAAAATACAAAATTAACCTAGAAAATGAAATTATAACTTAGAAAAATCTAAAATATGATAAAACTAATTTTAAAACAGAAAATATATTTTTAGACTTTTATGTATTTATTACTAATTTAAAACTATTTAAAACTAATTTAAATTATTAAAATACCAAATAAAAGGAGAAAAATAGGAAAAATACTTTTAAGCTTTTACATTTATCTAAACTTAAGAAAATGAAAATTATTTTTTGAAGCTTTTCTTAATTATTTGTATAAAAAGCTATTTAAAAATACTTAAAACTAGATAAAATGTAGAAAATACCAAACAAGCTAGGAAAAATCTGAAAAATTCAGGAAATGCTTAAAATAATATAAGGAATAAAAGAAAAATATAAAACAGGCACTTATGTGGAGGATTATGCAATCATTGTGGAAATTGCTTATAATAAGACTATGGATAAGCAAATGGAATCCAAAAGCTACCAAACCGAAACACAAGCTATAATAAGCTAAGAGGGCTAAAATGGAACAAGTACCAACAAGCAACAACCTCGATTATAAGCTCAACAGATTCGAGTATTTGAGCTATAAGCTAGAAAACAAGAAAGGGGGTCTACTCAAGCCAAGAAATAAGCCCTAGAATAATTGTCGGAAAGAAAACCAAATATAGAGACCTAAAGATGACCCGGTGACTAACTAAACCCAAAGATCGACCTTGCCAAGCTCAAATGAGCCGTGGCAAGGTCCGCAAAATCGCAAAGTTCTCGGTGCCAGCCGTGCTCGCACAGGCACTCGATCCATATTGACAAGCTAAAATTAAGCTTAAAGAAAATTTCCAAAATACACAAAAATCATAGCAATAAACTAGACCAAGAAAGGTTTTAAAACCACAAGATTCACAAGATTTGACCAAGAAATGAGTACAATAAAATCAATCTCGTATGGCTTAAACCGAGTTTTACCAAAATCGACTTTATCACAAAACCGAGATGTTGACTTATTTAAAGTTTGATCTAGATTTTTGAACCGAAAATGGTATTATATGATGTATTAAGACCACGCAAGCTAGATTGATGACTTTGAACACAAAACAAATGATTGGCTATCCCAAATCCTCAACGGTGAAAGCAATGCAAAACAGTGGAGATGGATTTTGACTTAAGAGCTTATCAGCACAAGATTAAGACTCAAATGAGTCAATTAGGACTAAACAAGCATGAAACAATAGAAACCTACTTCTGCAAAAGCCTTGAAGATGTAATTTCGGGCCTCATCCAAACACCTCTTATCAACTGTTTTGCAAATGAAATGAAACAACCACTTAACTAATTGCTGCAATTTATCAAACTAAGTTTACTAATCCTAAATGTGACTAAATAAACACATTTCAACTAATAAAAAACTACAAATGCAAGCACACACAAGATATGCAAACTGACATGGAATTTGAAAATGAAGAATATCACTCACCACTGTCCAGCTGGTGCAGGCTCAAAACCAAACACAAAACCAAACTAACCTAATCTAATGCAACCCAAATTCACCTCTGAATAACCATAATCATCACCAAATCCAATTTGAGCTTTATGTTGACTTTTGTTGACCATCATTTAAAATTGTTCAAATCGATTCAAAAGCTTTTCAAAAGCTAAAAATAACTTAAGTTGATTTGGTTCAAGGAACAAATAAGCTAATTGGAGCTTAATTCTAAGATCATGAGTTTGAAAACACCAACAAGAATCACAGTACATAAATTTTAACCAAACTTTAAAATGGATTCTTAAACCGATTACAATGCTAAAGTAACTCGAGTTTGAATCTTAAAAACAAAGGATTACATAATTTAAACTAAGCTAAGACATTTTGTAAAAAAACGACATAAAGTAAATCTTCAAAACTAACTACTCCCTATTCTTCTCTAACTCCTCTTTATAGCTCCACATGCATCTCTCCTCTTCTAAGTGGATCCCACCTGCTTTCAGAGCAATCAGCGGCTTTTAGATTTGGCCAAATTGTCAATTTTGGCGGAATTTTGCATTTGACGGTGGAGGATTGAGTGATAAGGGAAAGGATCATTTAATGGTTTTGTTTTGTGTTGAAAGGAGGAGAGAAGGCGTGATATGGAGAGGAGGGGGATGGTTGGGATGATTTCGTGGACGAGTTGGTGAAGATGATGTTTGGCGGGCAAAAGGTGTGTTTATTTGACCGCTTGGTTTGACCAGATATTAGCAAGCTGTGGGGTTCAAAATGGGTTGTGGCAGGGTCACATGGATTGACAAGGGTTCAAAATGAGCTAAAGGGTTAATAATTAGAGGGACTTGTTGTGTAAATCCTGAAAATCAAGGGACCATTGCTGCCAATTCAGAAAAGTTATTCCAAAGGACCACAAGTGACAACCTTCAAAAGTATAAGGACCAAACTTGCCATATTGCCATTTTCCAGGGGCCATTTCTGCCAAATTTCAAAGTTGAAGGACTAAACTTGTAATTTTCTCAAACTTTTGATATTTTTCACCAAAGGACTAAATTTGACAAGTTATGACATTAAAAGGACCTTTGGTGATTTTTCTTTGAAATTTTGACTCAGTGGACTATTTTGACAACTTTTGAAACTGGGGACTAAACCGCAATTTTGCAAATTTGATACGCTTTTCATCCGATTTTGATATTTTTGCATTTAAAACACATAAAACACGATTTGTGATATTTTGATCATTTTGATGTGTTTCGAGTGTTTTCGATGATTTTGCAGCTTATATCAGACAAAATGATGAGTATTTAGACACTCATCAATCCCCACACTAAGATATTGCTAGTCCCTAGCAATGATTTGAGAAAATATAATGGATTTTAATCTCTTTATCAAAAGCCATTACTCGGAGTAGCCAAATGTTTTAGTTCAAGTAAGAACCATGGTACATCGATAACCATGTGATTTTGAGCAAACCACCGCCTTTTCAACGGATTTGATTTGTCTTTACCAAGTCGCACCCTTACGGACTAGCCAACTCTTAGATAAATTATCAATATTATCTTTGGTGAGCTGATTACCAATTATGGTTTTTCCATCGCCTTTACCACAAGCCATAATCTTTGCGGGCTAGCCAACTCTTCACTTTTTAGGATATGGTGAGTTGAATACCATACAATTTTGGGCAAATTGCAAGCCATATAAACGGATTTGAGAAATCTTTACCAAGAGCCGCTTGTTCTCGGATTAGCTAATCCTTTTGTCTTACGTATATGGCGGATCGATAACCAAATGAGTAAGTGTCAAACACTTACTCCAAAAAAATTTTGGCCAAAACGGGAATTGGTATAATTATATGATAAAATTCGTGAGAATTCCCCCACACTTAGAAATGAATATTGCCCTCAATATTCAAAGTACCGCCGGTTATGTCAAACAAAGAACGAAAAGGAAATACTACGCCATTATTTAGAAAGATTTTTTATTTTTTATTTTTTATTTTATTATTTTTTTTAACATGCGGGGCATCACCCCACACTTAGGTGGTAGAAAGGGGTAAGAAGACGAAATATGGGTGAAACCCATATGATGTGTGCATTGTTTTTGGTTACCGAGTCGCTAGCTTGACTCGACCCGCATTCATTGGTTCATGGGAAGCAAAGTGGAAGAAACAATCTCAATCGGACTTTCGCTCAAGATGTTCGACAAACATAAGCATGTGAAAGTTCCACACCGATGAGATATAGAGAACCGCTCAAAATGATAATTGAAAATGCGGGATCAAAGATAGTGTCCTCACTCCCAAGGAGTGAAGAAGAGAGGAAGTCACCGAGTAGTGAAGAAAGAAAGAAAATCATGATAACAATCATGACTAGATCTTCTTCCTGGATTAAGTGCGCTTGCACTTATTTGGATTTTATTGGTCGAGCTCTTAGGGTTGGAAGGCATCTCGGTTGGGAGGGTGGGAAGATTTGTCATAACTATGCAAATTGAGATTCTCTCCCCGATCATGATTTTTGCCATTCACGCAATCATACTCCGCCGAGATATGATATGAGTGAGTTCACCGGAGAACCTCATGAAGAGAATCATTCACATGATGTGAATTTGTGAACTCTTGTTCCATTGTGGGCTCATCACTATCCTCAACTGAGTATCAAAGAGTGGATTCTCGAATTAAAGTGAATTCGAGTCGAATTCAAATAGAGGATCGGTGAAAGTAGCTTGAATGTTTCGGAACAAAGTGATCAACATTCTCGATTGGACTATGGGATAAGAAGTGAGTGAATGATCATTATCAATGAGACTTTCGCCTCCCGGATCGACCAAATCAAAGAGTGATTGATGCGAGTGAGTTCACCGAGAACTCCTCAAGAAGGGATCAAGATCGATTGTGGAAGTGATGCCTCAACGCACTCGGCGTCTCCATATGAAGCACAATCTTCACTAAGATCGAGAAAGTCTCAAGATGATCATTTGAACACTCAAGAGGAAAGGGATATCACACGATGATCGAATTCTCGCGACTCTCTCGGGATTGGGATAAGGTCCTCAACACTAGACGATTCCATTTCGAATAGTGCAAGAAGCTCATCCCCATGTTTAGAGAGTGAGTGGGAATATCGGTGTGATAACAATGATCGAGGGAGATTAGATGGACTAGCATACATATGTTTTATACTTTCCATTTGTTCTTTCGCTAGTAATTCCATCATAGTCTTTTCTCCCCGATTCTTCATGGAAGGAGTTTCAACCGATGAACTTGATGAACCGTTATAAAATTGTAGGATATCAAGGATATCTTCATCATCATCGCCATCGTGAATGAAACGGAATCGAGAGCTAGATTTGGCGGCTTTTCTTTTGCAATTGATTCCCAATGATTTTTCAAACGCAACTGGGAATCTAATTTAGCACCGCTTCTTCGCCAACAAAACTTCCATTGATTTTTCATTTGGATTATCATGGAGTGTTTAGATTCCTTCAAATCTTTCACTAAATCCAAAAGATCAAGGAGAAGATTTTGAGGAAGTGAATCAGCCGGTATCAGAGGTTGGTCATGATATGAAGAGTCCGAATCGTTACAAGGAAACGGGTTCCCTGCTTGACAATCCGAGCTAGAGTGAGGACCTCCACAATACTACAACAAGAAACCGATGTGGCCGCGAGTGGTATGTGTTAGAAGTCATAATTGTTATTATGAATCGCTCATAGACAAGCGTGTTTCGATTGACAATCGAATCGAATGAGAACCACCACAAGACTCACAACAAGAAACCGCCGAGTCTCACAAGGTGGCAATGATGGAATAAATCACAGGTTATGGCGGGAGAATAGGGATCTTGGTTATGATGCACCTGCTTCCCGATTCCACCACGCTACAACCGGGGCAATTGCCACCATTATAAGGACCACCACACCATTGACAACCAAGAAGGTGAGGATAAGACATAGAAAGAATCAAAGGTTATCAGAGGGTAAGAAATGAAGAATCAAAAAGGTAAGAGGGTAAAGAAGAATATTTTTGGTGTTTTTGAAAAACATGATGATAAAAATCAAAGAAATGAAAATATTTTTGGGTTTTCGATAACTTTACAAAACTTTTTACAAAAGATGGGGTATGTGCAAGAATGGATCTCAAAAGGCTAAACACACGCTAAAGCTCTCCCGGCAGCAATGGGCGCCTAAAATTTTGATCTGCGCTAAAACAAACAAGTCTAAACAGACTTAAAACCGCTCGTACACAAATTCAATGAAGATCGAGAATATAGTGAATTCTCGGTCGTTATGTCCCACGGAGACTCAATGGTGTGCAAACACTTGATCGACGATAGAATGATCACTAATGATAATGATCGAAAGGATTGGATAGAATAATTACACTACCGAAAAATTTATAAATAACAAATGACTTAAATGCAAATTAAGAAAATTAAAAGATTAAAGATATTAAATAAACGCTATCACTATATTTAAAGTGATGAACGCTTAAAACTTGAAACTAAAAACTTACGCTTAAATTAAAACTACGCAAACGCATAAATAAAAACGTGAAAATTACACAAGATAAATCCTAAAAATATGAAAAATACATTTTACAATCCTAATGATAAAAGAAAATTTTTGGAAAAGAAAATTATTTTATAACTATTATTTTAATTATTATTAATTAAAAACTATTTTTAACTATTTAAAATGCACTAAAATAGAAGAAAATACAAAATTAACCTAGAAAATGAAATTATAACTTAGAAAATCTAAAATATGATAAAACTAATTTTAAACAGAAAATATATTTTTAGACTTTTTATGTATTTATTACTAATTTAAAACTATTTAAAACTAATTTAAATTATTAAAATACCAAATAAAAGGAGAAAAATAGGGAAAAATACTTTTTAAGCTTTTTACATTTATCTAAACTTAAGAAAAATGAAAAATTATTTTTTGAAGCTTTTCTTAATTATTTGTATTAAAAGCTATTTAAAATACTTAAAAACTAGATAAAATGTAGAAAATACCAAACAAGCTAGGAAAAATCAAAAATTCAGAAATGCTTAAAATAATATAAGGAATAAAGGAAAATATAAAACAGGCACTTATGTGGAGGATTATGCAATCATTGTGGAAATTGTTTATAAATAAGCACTATGGATAAGCAAATGGAATCCAAAAGCTACCAAACCGAAACACAAGCTATAATAAGCTAAGAGGGCTAAAATGGAACAAGTACCAACAAGCAACAACCTCTGATTATAAGCTCAACAGATTTGAGTATTTGAGCTATAAGCTAGAAAAGCAAGAAAGGGGGGGTCTACTTCAAGCCAAGAAATAAGCCCTAGAATAAGTCGGAAAGAAAAACCAAATATAGAGACCTAAAGATGACTGGGTGACTAAATAAACCTGAAGATCAGACCTTGCCAAGCTCAAATGAGCTTGTGGCAAGGTCTGCAAAATCCGCAAACATCTGCAGAAGCCATCGTGCTCGCACAGGCACTGGGCCATATTGACAAGCTAAAATTAAGCTTAAAGAAAATTTCCAAAATACACAAAATCATAGCAATAAACTAGACCAAGAAAGGTTTTAAAACCACAAGATTCACAAGATTTGACCAAGAAATGAGTACAATAAAATTAATCTCGATGGCTTAAAACCGAGTTTTACCAAAATCGACTTTATCACAAACCTAGATGTTGACTTATTTAAAGTTTGATCTAGATTTTGAACCGAAATGGTATTATATGATGTATTAAGACTATTTGCAAGCTAGATTGATGACTTTTGAACACAAAACAAATGATTGGCTATCCCAAATCCCTCAACAAAGGTCGCTAAAACAGTGGAGATGGGATTTTGACTTAAGAGCTTATCAGGCACAAGATTAAGACTCAAATGAGTCAATTAGGACTAAACAAGCATGAAACAATAGAAACCTACTTCTGCAAAAGCCTTGAAGACAGAATTTCAGTCTCATCCAAACACCTCTTATCAACTGTTTTGCAAATGAAATGAAACAACCACTTAACTAATTGCTGCAATTTATCAAACTAAGTTTACTAATCCTAAATGTGACTAAATAAACACATTTCAACTAATAAAAAACTACAAATGCAAGCACACACAAGATATGCAAACTGACATGGAATTTGAAAATGAAGAATATCACTCACCACTGTCCAGCTGGTGCAGGCTCAAAACCAAACACAAAACCAAACTAACCTAATCTAATGCAACCCAAATTCACCTCTGCAACAACCATAATCATCACCAAATCCAATTTGAGCTTTATGTTGACTTTTGTTGACCATCATTTAAAATTGTTTGAAACTGATTCAAAAGCTTTTCAAAAGCTAAAAATAACTTAAGTTGATTTGGTTGAAGGAACAAATAAGCTAATTGGAGCTTAATTCTAAGATCATGAGTTTGAAAACACCAACAGTAATCACAGGCACATAAATTTTAACCAAACTTTAAAATGGATTCTTAAACTGATTACAATGCTAAAGTAACTCGAGTTTGAATCTTAAAACAAAGGATTACATAATCTAAACTAAGCTAAGACATTTTGTAAAAAACGACATAAAGTAAATCTTCAAACTAACTACTCCCTATTCTTCTCTCTAACTCCTCTTTATAGCTCCACATGCATCTCTCCTCTTCTAGTGGATCCCACCTGCTTTCGTGAGCAATTGGGTGGCTTTGTGAGATTTGGCCAAATTGTCAATTTTATGGAATTTTGCATTTGATGTGGAGGGATTGAGTGATAAGGGAAAGGATCATTTAATGGTTTTTGTTTTGTGTCGAAAGTGGAGGAGAAGAAGCGTGATATGGAGAGGAGTGGGATGGTTGGGATGATTTGAGATGAGTTGGTGAAGATGACTGCTTACGGGCAAAGGTGTGTTTATTTGACCGCTTGGTTTGACCAGATATTAGCAAGTCAGGGTTCAAAATGGGTTGTGGCAGGGTCACATGGATTGACAAGGGTTCAAATGAGCTAAAGTGGTTAATAATTGTAGGACTTGTTGTGTAACCCGAAAATCAAGGGACGATTGCCGCCAATTCGTAAAAGTTATTCCAAGGGACCCAAGTGACAACCTTCAAAAGTATAAGGACCAAACTTGCCATATTGCCATTTTCCGGGGCCATTTCGCCAAATTTCAAAGTCAAGGACTAAACTTGTAATTTTCAAACTTTTGATATTTTTCACCAAAGGACTAAATTTGACAAGTTATGACATTAAAAGGACCTTTGGTGATTTTTCTTTGAAATTTTGACTGTGGACTATTTTTGACAACTTTTGAAACTGGGGACTAAAACGCAATTTTGCAAATTTGATACGCTTTTCATCCGATTTTGATATTTTGCCTTTAAACACATAAAACACCGATTTGTGATATTTTGATCATTTTGATGTGTTTTCGAGTGTTTCGAGATGATTTTGCAGCTTTATATTAGACAAAAATGATGAGTATTTAGACACTCATCAATCCCCATACTAAGATATTGCTAGTCCCTAGCAATGATTTGAGAAAATATAATGGATTTTAATCTCTTTACCAAAAGCCATTACTCGAGTAGCCAAATGTTTTAGTTCAAGTAAGAACCATGGTACACCGATAACCATGTGATTTTGAGCAAACCACCGCCTTTTCAACGGATTTGATTTGTCTTACCGTAAGCCGTATCTTCGGACTAGCCAACTCTTAGATAAATTATCAATATTATCTTTGGTGAGCTGATTACCAATTATGGTTTTTCCATCGCCTTTACCACAAGCCATAATCTTTGCTAGCCAACTCTTCACTTTTTAGGATATGGTGAGTTGAATACCATACAATTTTGGGCAAATTGCAAGCCATATAAACGGATTTGAGAAATCTTTACCAAGAGCCGCTTGTTCTGGATTAGCTAATCCTTTTGTCTTACGTATATGGCGGATCGATAACCAAATGAGTAAGTGTCAAACACTTACTCCAAAAAAATTTTGGCCAAAACGGGGAATTGGTATAATTATATGATAAAATTCGCGAGAATTCCCCACACTTAGAAATGAATATTGCCCTCAATATTCAAAGTACCGCGGTTATGCCGAAACAAAGAACGAAAAGGAAATACTACGCCATTATTTAGAAAGATTTTTTATTTTTATTTTTTATTTTTATTATTTTTTTAACACGTGGGCATCACCCCACACTTAGTGGTAGAAAGGGTAAGAAGACGAAATATGGGTGAAAACCCATATGATGTGTGCATCTTGTTTTGGTTACCGAGTCGCTAGCTTGACTCGACCCGCATTCATTGGTTCATGGGGAAGCAAAGTGGAAGAAACAATCTCAATCGGACTTTCGCTCAAGATGTTCGACAAACATACGAAGCATGTGAAAGTTCCACACCGATGAGATATAGAGAGAACCGCTCAAAAATGATAATTGAAAATGCCGGATCAAAGATAGTGTCCTCACTCCCAAGGAGTGAAGAAGAGAGAAGTCACCGAGTAGTGAAGAAAAGAAAGAAAATCATGATAACAATCATGACTAGATCTTCTTCCTCGGGATTAAGTGCAGTTGCACTTATTTGGATTTTATTGATTAAGTGTGTGTGTGTGTGTATGTGTGTGTGTGTGTTTTCTTTAAGCAATATAACAAGTTTTCTTTTCATCTTCATACGCATAACATCAAGTCACCAAACTTTCTCATATTTGTTTCTTTCTTCATTTACTACGCATAGTGTTTGTGTTTTGTTACGTGTGTTCATCATGTGATAAGGTGGTATACGCGTAAGGTTGGTGTAATAAAGTGTTCATCTTGTAATATTTCGAAATTTGAATGTATCTATCGGGCTATTCTCCGATGGAAGGATCCTGCAAACAGGATTGGATTGGTGATGGAACGTTTAGCTGGAGTCACTCCATCCCTCGGTGGGATGAAGAAACCCAAAGATCATGATGCAGCCAACCTGGTTCAATGTAAACGTAAAATGGGGGATGGGCACTTTACTGCTGCTATTAAGGTGCTTACGTCCTCGGGTGTCGCCCCATTTACATCTGACACCCTGCTTGAGCTAGAGGCCAAACACCCCTATGCCCCATCTCCAATTTTGTCATCTTCTCCTCTAGGTGAAGATGCTTTTATTGTGCATAAGGACTTGGTGTTGAATAGGATCCGCAGTTTTTCGAAAGGGACATCATGTGGTCGGGATGGGATTAGAGCACAACATTTCATGGATATTTTGGGAGGGGTTGCGTCCGCCATTGTTGATGATCTGCTAGGTTCTATCACTGGTGTTGTCAACCTGTTCCTTGGTGGAAAGTGCCCTGCTCTATTAGGGGAGTATATTGCTAGTACCCCTTGTTAATACAAATAAGCCGTAAAAACGTTTATTTATATTTTACGATCTTCTAATGCTTTGTCGATAACAAACGTAAAATCATTTTAACGAAACAAATAAAATACGTAAATGGTTTGAGCCAATAGTTTACTAATACACTTACGCCACATAAAACACTAAACAAGTAATAGTGTTTTCATGATTTAGTAATACATATGTACAACAACTAGTGTTTACATATTGGATAGATATATACATAATTAGTATGTATTATAATGGGTAATATAATGGGTAGAAGTTTAAGTATTTGACCCATTGACTAAATACATTGAATGTAGTGGGGTAAAACCCAAAGTCCATAACCCATACCCATGGAGCATAACCCATAACCCATTGCATGACATCATGCATAAGTCATAATGGGTATTATCCATGACCAATGGAGCTAACCCAAGACCCATGGACTAGATGCATTGCATCTACTAGATACAGTATCTACTTGGATACCCATGGTCCAAAGTCTAGGACCCATAACCCATGACCCAAAACCCATGGGCAAAAGAGGAGCGTCCCACGGTTCCCCCAGTTTAGTTTTTCAAATCCAAAGGATCTCTCTATGTAGTTTGTGTTTGTTTTTGTGTGATTCTTTAGGTTCCTCTTAAAGGCGAGATCGCCACCTCTTGAAGTCGAGCAAGCTCAAGTCCATGAGTTGCCATGCTTCGTCATCATCAAGACTATTGAGGTTCTCTTGTTGATATTTCTTTCTTCCTCATTACAAGTGTTGTGTCAAAGGCATTAGTGAAGGATGCTAAAAGGGTCAATACGAAGGCATTAGTGAAAGGTGCTTAACGTTCGTGTCAAAGGCATTAGTGAAGGATGCCAAAGGAGTCAAGACGAAGTCATGTGACTTTGTCAAGGACCATAAATCCCTGGTAAAGCAAGCTAATGAAAGTTTTGAACACATCAAAGTTTTGGAAAATTTAAATGATTCCCTCTTCGAAGATGTTATAACTACTGATATCATGTCCATTATCTTACAAACATATTCTGTTGAAGATCATGAAAGACTCCAGTATGAGACCTTCGCAATTATTTCAAAATATGCAAAAGCTCTTGAAAAACTTGAAAAAAAACGTGTCCTATTTTAAACAACTTGATCGAAATCGAGGAATGCAAGTATGACAAATTGTCAGTATGAGCGTGCCTACAAGGACATGAAAGAGCAAAACGATTTTTGAGAGCTCGGTTGGAATGTCCAAAAGGGAAGGTTGTGGATACTAAGTTTGCAAAACCATTGAATGAGGAGAAAACAAATGTTCCCAAACCGGTTTTCAAACCAAAATGTCTATTTCTCGGTTTCCTCCAAATGTCAATGAGAAAAACGATTTATCAAAAGCGATACTCCACAGGTCTTTGCCTATTAAAAGAGAATTATCAAAGATTTTGAAAAGGAAAAGCGATTCTTTGAAACACCAAAAGTGTTTACACCGCATTTCTAAGACTAGTACGGAATGTGACCAAAAATCCATTAAAGAATCATTGGTTCTAACGACATGGTCAACAATCACTATCTAGAAGAAGCTAGGAAAAGGTGCAGACTCGAAAAGGCGAATTCTAGGTGCAACATCTAAGGTGATGAATTCTACAAGATTTCAAGGCAATACTAGTAGTTGTAAACCATTACCTAGGAACCATCAAACGACTAGGAATTGGCATGCATCTAAGAGTAGTTACGAGAAGCGAATGCTATGCATGTGAAAACAACACTAGAGATTCTAAGTCTTTTCGAACATGAAACAATTTTCAAAAGGCGTAGTGACAAAGTTAAAGTTGTTGCTTTAGACAAGAATGTTGAATCATCTGTCCTACATGTCAAAAATGTGCTTTTCATTAATCATGATGCCAAGGTACAATCCACTAAGACTCCATACGAGATACAAACCCGTTGAAAAGATGAACATCAAAAGGAAACCTTATAGGTGGATCTCTTGGGACGTAGTTTTTCCAAAATGAGTCTTCCATTGCATTTGATAAGAAAACAACTTCTAGATCTTACCTTAGGTGGATACCACGGAAAAGTTTTCAACAAAGTAGGTCTTAGATGGATTCCACAGAAAGATTTTGATACTTGCACCAACACGGATAATAGTGACAATCATCAGGATAAGGAAGTAGAAACCATTATAACCGTTGAAAGTGAACACCCTCAGAGTGAGGAATCAAACACTTCTAACACTGTTATTTGTGAAATCTCTTCGTCTTTGGTTGCAGGTGAATCAAATATCTATGAACCCAGCTCATCAGAGGGTTCCAATTATGTAAACTCTTCCTCTTCATTCTTTCTATCTTCTACTATTGATTTTCCATTTCTTTTATAAAACCAACAAAAGCAAAATATAAAAATATAAAATCTTTAAAAAAAAATACAAAAACAATAGAAAATCAAAAATTCAAAAATATTCTTCTCACGACATGTCTCTTGTATAATCGATATTATGTACGTTTCTAGAAATGTCATTCAACAATGATACGGGCATGTACAGATGCTTTAGCGAGAGTTCTTTAAATGTTTTCCAAAACATGTCGTTTCTCAAAATTTCTTCAAAAATGGCTTTCGTATACTTCAGTACGAAACCCGGACAAAAATGATGACTTTTGATTATTTTCAAATCAAAACTCGTGTTTTTTTATAGAAAAAATCAAGTGTACTCTTCAGTGCATTACATTTAAATCTGGTGAGAAATCATCATCATCTTGAGCACTTTTTCAAGATTGTTCAAAAAGATTTTCAAAATCTTTCAAAATATTTTGTGCTCAAGATAACTCCCTCTAAAACCCTTTAATTGATTATGCTTTATTAAAGGGGGAGTATAAAACAAAAATGTTCCAAATTCATGCTTAAATCAAATCCGTTTGTCTCCCAAAAGATTCTAAAATGTTGTTTAATCCGATGATATCAAAATATCACAAATATGCTATTTTTAAGGGGAGGAGCGTGATTAAAATGTGATCAAAAGTTTAATGTTCGTTGTTTGAATCTCAAAAGAGCTCGACTCGGTTGAAACCAATGAATTGACGAGGAATAATGTACCATCTCGAGAAACTTTCTATGGACTTGACCGGGACGAGTAATAATGTCAAGCTAGTTATCTAGTGATGTAAACGTGTCTTGAATCGGTCTTGTTCATTTAAATTCGATCAATTCAAAAAGTGCGAACTCTACCCTCTTTGTGCAGATTTCTGTCAAAACTTATAAGCACATGTGAAGGGGGAGTGCTTCTGAAAATTAAAACTCTCAAAGTATTCCAAACATGTTTTCTATCAAAAACACTTTGAGAGATTTTCAAGAAAAATGGTTTTATGGTAACAATAGGACAGTCATGGAGTTATAAGGTGACTAAGGATAGGAAATTCGTCCTATGATCCGCCAGAGCCGGAGGGATCTACCCAAGGACATCACAAATAGTTAGTATTAGAAGTCCTTAGGAATGATTGAAAAAAGGAGTAATGTGAGAAAGGAGAAAGAAGGGGTTGAAGAATTAAAAAGAAAAGTAAAAGAAAGGGTGAAAAGAAATAGCCCTCCATAATCAACCTTAGGGCAGAAACCGGCTTCAATTCATATGCTACTGGTTGTCACAAAGATGACACTGGTATTGAAGACAAAGACGTCATAGACCCAGTGGCGCACTGCACTAAACCTTCTTGCCACTCAATTCCTCTCAAAAGGATTTGTTTCATTCTCACAGGGAACCCTACGTAATCTATCGACTTTCTCTTAGAGATCGTTGGTATTGAAGAAGGAGACCCTCTCCCTAGTCTCCGCTTTGGAAAACCAAAATGCACTTATTATGTCTAGAGCCACGAGATTCATCAAAAGATATCATAGGAACACTTGACATGACATCGCTTGTTGTTCATCTATAAGGACACAAGTGATATATTCTAAAGTCCTCGCAGATCTTAGCAATCGCCATAACATTTATGAGAAGTTTCACATCGTGATCTTGATGATTGAATGGAAACTCACGCCGGGGTCAACATCAAGCGACCACGGCAGCAGTCACTTGGTAACTCCCGTGGATTACGCTTAGTGTGTCTCAAACGGTCTGATCGTGAAGTGATGCTTGGTGTACTTCAACGACTCATCCGAATTGTAGATGTACTTGGTATATCGCGTTATCTCACTTGTGGGACTCCGGTTCGAGAACGGCCTTTGTGAGAATTAGAGACGTGTTTCACACTATGTTGTTAACACACTCAAGTTCAAACTTGTAAGCCGGATTACTTCTAACCCATGTTTTTATGTTTTTATTCTTATGGATGCTTGCGGAGGAAGAGATCGTCTGATTCTCCACATGCTCATACCAACAACACATGAAAGTTCTCATCAAAATCAAAGGCAACAAAGTTTAAGATGATTCTTCGTCAATGTCAAAGAATCTACAAAGTTTAAAGACTCGAGAACTACATCATTGGTAAGTAAAGTCAAATAGAAGTGTGAGCATGGTGGAGAATGACGTGGAGACACCTAACCAACGAAGTTGACAACGACAGACAACCACATTAACTGATCACAAAAGCATGAAGGAAAAATGAAACAAGACTAATCTATATCTACACACAAATTTCAAGCTCGAGAAAAGTAAAGACCTAATCAAGTGGAGCATCTTTTGAATGACCACCCCTTAGGGGGAGATTGTTAGCCTTAATAGTTTTTATTAGAAGTGATGGTCATTCACATTTAGGAACTTTGTAACGTGTGTTAGATATCGTATTAGAATAGTCAACGGGCTCGTGGATTGGACTAAGCTAAATGGCTAGATGCTATGTTAAGCTAGCCTTGTATAAGTTGTCATCCAATCCATGTCCAACCCATATCCACGAAGACCATGGAAAGCCCATTAGGGCGTTTATGTCTTGTACTATATATACCCCTCAAAGTCTCATTTGAGGGGTGTGCTTGTGTGTGTGTGTGTGTGTGTGTGTTTTCTTTAAGCAATATAACAAGTTTTCTTTTCATCTTCATACGCATAACATCAAGTCACCAAACTTTCTCATCTTTGTTTCTTTCTTCATTTACTACGCATAGTGTTTGTGTTTGGTTACGTGTGTTCATCTTGTGATAAGGTGGTATACGCGTAAGGTTGGTGTAATAAAGTGTTCATCTTGTAATATTTCGAAGTTTGAATGTATCTATCGGGCTATTCTCCGATGGAAGGATCCTGCAAACAGGATTGGATTGGTGATGGAACGTTTAGCTGGAGTCACTCCATCCCTCGGTGGGATGAAGAAACCCAAAGATCATGATGCAGCCAACCTGGTTCAATGTAAACGTAAAATGAGGGATGGGCACTTTACTGCTGCTATTAAGGTGCTTACGTCCTCGGGTGTCGCCCCATTTACATCTGACACCCTGCTTGAGCTAGAGGCCAAACACCCCTATGCCCCATCTCCAATTTTGTCATCTTCTCCTCTAGGTGAAGATGCTTTTATTGTGCATAAGGACTTGGTGTTGAATAGGATCCGCAGTTTTCCAAAAGGGACATCATGTGGTCGGGATGGGATTAGAGCACAACATTTCATGGATATTTTGGGAGGGGTTGCGTCCGCCATTGTTGATGATCTGCTAGGTTCTATCACTGGTGTTGTCAACCTGTTCCTTGGTGGAAAGTGCCCTGCTCTATTAGGGGAGTATATTGCTAGTACCCCTTGTTAATACAAATAAGCCGTAAAAATGTTTATTTATATTTTACGATCTTCTAATGCTTTGTCGATAACAAACGTAAAATCATTTTAACGAAACAAATAAAATACGTAAATGGTTTGAGCCAATAGTTTACTAACACACTTACGTTTTCACATAAAACACTAAACAAGTAATAGTGTTTTCATGATTTAGTAATACATATGTACAACAACTAGTGTTTACATATTGGATAGATATATACATAATTAGTATGTATTATAATGGGTAATATAATGGGTAGAAGTTTAAGTATTTGACCCATTGACTAAATACATTGAATGTAGTGGGATAAAACCCAAAGTCCATAACCCATACCCATGGAGCATAACCTATAACCCATTGCATGACATCATGCATAAGTCATAATGGGTATTACCCATGACCAATGGAGCTAACCCATGACCCATGGACTAGATGCATTGCATCTACTAGATACAGTATCTACTTGGATACCCATGGTCCAAAGTCTAGGACCCATAACCCATGACCCAAAACCCATGGGAAAAAGAGGAGCGTCCCACGGTTCCCCCAGTTTACACTTGACGGATCCCTCAAGTAAGGGATTCGTGGAACAATAGCTTATTTTCTTCTATAAATAGTGAGCCATTTCTTTATTTTAGGTTGCAACTTCGACACATACTTTCTCCTAGTATTGTAAACCTTCTAACCTCCGATCCAAAGGATCTCTCTATGTAGTTTGTGTTTGTGTTTGTGTGATTCTTTAGGTTCCTCTTAAAGGCAAGATCACCACCTCTTGAAGTCGAGCAAGCTCAAGTCCATGAGTTGCCATGCTTCATCATCATCAAGACTATTGAGGTTCTCTTGTTGATATTTCTTTCTTCCTCATTACAAGTGTTGTGTCAAAGGCATTAGTGAAGGATGCTAAAAGGGTCAAGACGAAGGCATTAGTGAAAGGTGCTTAACGTTCGTGTCAAAGGCATTAATGAAGGATGCCAAAGGAGTCAAGACGAAGTCAGGTGACTTTGTCAAGGACCATAAATCCCTGGTAAAGCAAGCTAATGAAAGTTTTGAACACATCAAAGTTTTGGAAAATTTAAATGATTCCCTCTTCGAAGATGTTATAACTCGATATCATGTCCATTATCTTACAAACATATTCTATTGAAGATCATGAAAGACTCATCTGAGACCTTCGCAATTGTTTCAAAATATGAAAAGCTCTTGAAAAACTTGAAAAAAAACGTGTCCTATTTTAAACAACTTGATCGAAAATCGAGGAATGCAAGTATGACAAATTGTCGTATGGCGTGCCTACAAGGACATGAAAGAGCAAAATGATTTTTGAGAGCTCGGTTGGAATGTCCAAAAGGAAAGGTCATGGATACTAAGTTTGCAAAACCATTGAATGAGGAGAAAACAAATGTTCCCAAACCGGTTTTCAAACCAAAATGTCTATTTCGATTTCCTCCAAATGTCAATGAGAAAACGATTTATCAAAAGCAGTCACTCCACGGTCTTTGCCTATTAAAAAGAGAATTATCAAAGATTTTGAAAAAGGAAAGCGATTCTTTGAAACACCAAAAGTGTTTACACGGCATTTCTAAGACTAGTACGGAATGTGACCAAAAATCTAGTTAAAGAATCATTGGTTCTAACGACATGGTCAACAATCACTATCTAGAAGAAGCTAGGAAAAAGGTACAGACTCGAAAAGATGGAATTCTAGGTGCAACATCTAAGGTGATGAATTCTACAAGATTTCAAGGCAATACTAGTAGTTGTAAACCATTACCTAGGAACCATCAAACGACTAGGAATTGGCATGCATCTAAGAGTAGTTACAGGAAGCAGAATGCTATGCATGTAGAAAACAACACTAGAGATTCTAAGTCTTTTCCGAACATGAAACAATTTTCAAAAGACTGTAGTGACAAAGTTAAAGTTGTTGCTTTAGACAAGAATGTTGAATCTGTCTATCCTACATGTCAAAAATGTGCTTTTTCAGCTAATCATGATGCCAAGGTACAATCCACTAAGACTCCATACAGATACAAACCCGTTGAAAAGATGAACATCAAAAGGAAACCTTATAGGTGGATCTCTTCAGGACGTAGTTTTTCCAAAAATGAGTCTTCCGCTGCATTTGATAAGAAAACAACTTCTAGATCTTACCTTAGGTGGATACCCACGGGAAAAGTTTTCAACAAAGTAGGTCTTAGATGGATTCCCACAGGAAAGATTTTTGATACTTGCACCAACACAGATAATAGTGACAATCATCAGGATAAGGAAGTAGAAACCATTATAACCGTTGAAAGTGAACACCCTCAGAGTGAGGAATCAAATACTTCTAACACTGTTATTTGTGAAATCTCTTCGTCTTTGGTTGCAGGTGAATCAAATATCTCAGAACCCAGCTCATCAGAGGGTTCCAATTCTGTAAACTCTTCCTCTTCATTCTTTCTATCTTCTATTATTGATTTTCCATTTCTTTTATAAAACCAACAAAAGCAAAATATAAAAATATAAAATCTTTCAAAAAAAATACAAAAACAATAGAAAATCAAAAATTCAAAAATATTCTTCTCACGACATGTCTCTTGTATAATCGATATTCTGTACGTTTCTAGAAATGTCATTCAACAATGATACGGGCATGTATAGATGCTTTAGCGAGAGTTCTTTAAATGTTTTCCAAAACATGTCGTTTCTCAAAATTTCTTCAAAAATGGCTTTCGTATACTTCAAGATTTAAACCCGGACAAAATGATGACTTTTGATTATTTTCAAATCAAAACTCGTGTTTTTTAAAGAAAAATCAAGTGTACTCTTCATTGCATTACATTTAAATCGGTGAGAAATCATCATCATCTTGAGCACTTTTTCAAGATTGTTCAAAAGATTTTCAAAATCTTTCAAAATATATTGTGCTCAATATAACTCCTCTAAAACCCTTTAATTGATTATGCTTTATTAAAGGGGAGTATAAAACAAAATGTTCCAAATTCATGCTTAAATCAAATCCGTTTGTCTCCCCAAAAAGATTCTAAAATGTTGTTTAATCCGATGATATCAAAAATATCACAAATATGCTATTTTTAAGGGGGAGGAGACGTGATTAAAATGTGATCAAAAAGTTTAATGTTCGTTGTTTGAATCTCAAAAGAACTCGACTCAGTTGAAACCAATGAATTGACGAGGAATAATGTACCATCTCGAGAAACTTTCTATGGACTTGACCAGGACGAGTAATAATTTCAAGCTAGTTATCTAGTGATGTAAACGTGTCTCGAATCGGTCTTGTTCATTTAAAGTCGATCAATTCAAAAGTGCGAACTCTACCCTCATGTGCAGATTTATCAAAACTTATAAGCACATGTGAAGGGAGTGCTTATGAAAATTAAAACTCTCAAAGTATTCCAAACATGTTTTCTATCAAAAACACTTTGAGAGATTTTCAAGAAAAATGGTTTTATGGTAACAATAGTGAGAAGATCGTTTATGAGCTCTAGGGGATAACAATAACAATGATAAATATGAATGCACAGCGGAATAATAAGAACATCAATGTTATTGCTAAAGGTTCTTCGTCATCATCTCTAACTAAACAATAACTAATCTTAGACGTTTATAGAAACACGTCTACTAACTACTAATCACTAATATACTAAATACTAACCTAGGCGTTTACATGAACATACGCCTAGGAACTAATCGACTAAATAAAACCCTAAGCGTTCTTCCCTAACGCCTAGGCTAAACACACACACCTTTGGTGTTTACATCTTGACACACTAAAAACCTAATTCCCTGCCTCTCTTTATATACTAGAGAGTCTAGGGTTACAATTGACTACTAGGGACTAAATAATAAATACTATTTTAACAAATAAGTCCATTGTCTTCAATAGTCTTCATAAGTCTTTCATCTTTCATATTTTGTCATACTCAACTCAAATATAATTCCCAACAAATAGGACGGGTCATGGGTTATAAGGTGACTAAGGATAGGAAATTAGTCTATGATCCATGAGAGCGGGAGGATCTACCCAAGAACATCACAAATAGTTAGTATTAGAAGTCCTTAGGAATGATTGAAAAAGGAGTAATGTGAGAAAGGAGAAAGAAGGGTTGAAGAATTAAAAGAAAAGTAAAAGAAAGGGTGAAAAGAAATAGCCCTCCATAATCAACCTTAGAGGCGTAAACCGCTTCAATTCATATGCTATCTTGGTTGTCACAAAGATGACACTGGTATTGAAGACAAAGACGTCATGGACCCAGTGGCGCACTGCACTAAACCTTCTTGCCACTCAATTCCTCTAAAAAGGATTTGTTTCATTCTCACAGGGAACCCTACGTAATCTATCGACTTTCTCTTAGAGATCGTTGGTATTGAAGAAGGAGACCCTCTCCCTAGTCTCCGCTTTGGAAAACCAAAATGCACTTATTATGTCTAGAGCCACGAGATTCATCAAAAGATATCATAGGAACACTTGACATGACATCGCTTGTTGTTCATCTATAAGGACACAAGTGATATATTCTAGAGTCCTACGCAGATCTTAGCAATGCAGAAACATTTATAAGAAGTTTTACATACGTGATCTTCAATAATTGAATGGAAACTCTGCCGTGGTCAACATCAAGCATCGACAGCGGTCAACCAGTAACTCCCGTGGATTACGCTTAGTGTGTCTCAAAGCGGTCTGATCGTGAAGTGATGCTTGATTGTACTTCAATGACTCATCCGAATTGTAGATGTACTTGTATATCGCGTTATCTCACTTGTGGGACTCGGTTCAGAGAACGTGCCTTTGTGAGAATTAGAGGCGTGTTTTCACACTATCTTGTTAACACACGAGTTCAAACTTGTGCGCATGATTACTTCTAACCCATGTTTTATGTTTTATTCTTATGGATGCTTGCGGGAGGAAGAGATCGTGCAGATTCTCCACATGCTCATACCAACAACACATGAAAGTTCTCATCAAAATCAAAGGCAACAAAAGTTTAAGATGATTCTTCGTCAATGTCAAAGAATCTACAAAGTTTAAAGACTCGAGAACTACATCATTGGTAAGTAAAAGTCAAATAGAAGTGTGAGCATGGTGGAGAATGACGTGGAGACACCTAACCAACGAAGTTGACAACGGCAAACAACCACATTAACTGATCATAAAAGCATGAAGGAACAATGAAACAAGACTAATCTATATCTACACACAAATTTCAAGCTCGAGAAAAGTAAAGACCTAATCAAGTGGAGCATCTTTTGAATGACCACCCCTCCGCAGGGAGATTGTTAGCCTTAATAGTTTTTATTAGAAGTGATGGTCATTCACATTTAGGAACTTTGTAACGTGTGTTAGAT
Organism: Chrysanthemum lavandulifolium; assembly: GCA_022545495.1. Lineage (NCBI taxonomy): Eukaryota > Viridiplantae > Streptophyta > Magnoliopsida > Asterales > Asteraceae > Chrysanthemum > Chrysanthemum lavandulifolium. The sequence goes on along the minus strand of CM040240.1, from coordinate 251,112,518 downwards.
ATCGATATTAGAATAGTCAGCGGCTCGTGGATTGGACTAAGCTAAATGGCTAGATGCTATGTTAAGCTAGCCTTGTATAGAGTTGTCATCCAATCCATGTCCAACCCATATCCACGAAGACCATGGAAAGCCCATTAGGGCGTTTATGTCTTATTATATATACCCCTCAAAGTCTCATTTGAGGGGTGTGCTAGTGTGTGAGTGTGTGTGTGTATGTGTGTGTGTGTGTTTTCTTTAAGCAATATAACAAGTTTTCTTTTCATCTTCATACGCATAACATCAAGTCACCAAACTTTCTCATATTTGTTTCTTTCTTCATTTACTACGCATAGTGTTTGTGTTTTGTTACGTGTGTTCATCTTGTGATAAGGTGGTATACGCGTAAGGTTGGTGTAATAAAGTGTTCATCTTGTAATATTTCGAAATTTGAATGTATCTATCGGGCTATTCTCCGATGGAAGGATCCTGCAAACAGGATTGGATTGGTGATGGAACGTTTAGCTGGAGTCACTCCATCCCTCGGTGGGATGAAGAAACCCAAAGATCATGATGCAGCCAGCCTGGTTCAATGTAACATAAAATGAGGGATGGGCACTTTACTGCTGCTATTAAGGTGCTTACGTCCTCGGGTGTCGCCCCATTTACATCGACACCACTCGCTGAGCTAGAGGCCAAACACCCCTATGCCCCATCTCCAATTTTGTCATCTTCTCCTCAGGTGAAGATGCTTTTATTGTGCATAAGGACTTGGTGTTGAATAGGATCCACAGTTTTCCAAAAGGGACATCATGTGGTGGGGATGGGATTAGAGCACAACATTTCATGGATATTTTGGGAGGGTTGCGTCGCCATTGTTGATGATCTGCTAGGTTCTATCACCGTGTTGTCGACCTGCTCCTTGGTGGAAAGTGCCCGCCTATTAGGGTAGTATATTGCTAGTACCCTTGTTAATACAAATAAGCCGTAAAATGTTTATTTATATTTTACGATCTTCAATGCTTTGTCGATAACAAGCGTAAAATCATTTTAACGAAACAAATAAAATACGTAAATGGTTTGAGCCAATAGTTTACTAACACACTTTATGCTTTTCACATAAAACACTAAACAAGTAATAGTGTTTTCATGATTTAGTAATACATATGTACAACAACTAGTGTTACATATTGGATAGATATATACATAATTAGTATGTATTATAATGGGTAATATAATGGGTAGAAGTTTAAGTATTTGACCCATTGACTAAATACATTGAATGTAGTGGGGTAAAACCCAAAGTCCATAACCCATACCCATGGAGCATAACCCATAACCCATTGCATGACATCATGCATAAGTTATAATGGGTATTATCCATGACCAATGGAGCTAACCCATGACCCATGGACTAGATGCATTGCATCTACTAGATACAATATCTACTTTGATACCCATGGTCCAAAGTCTAGGACCCATAACCCATGACCCAAAACTCATGGGCAAAAGAGGAGCGTCCCACGGTTCCCCCAGTTTACACTGGACGGATCCCTCAAGTAAGGGATCCGTGGAACAGTAGCTTATTTTCTTCTATAAATAGTGAGCCATTTCTTTATTTTAGGTTGCAACTTCCACACATACTTTCTCCTAGTATTGTAAACCTTCTAACCTCAGATCCAAAGGATCTCTCTATGTAGTTTATGTTTGTTTTTGTGTAATTCTCTATGTTCCTCTTAAAGGCGAGATCACCACCTCTTGAAGTAGAGCAAGCTCATGTCCATGAGTTGCCATGCTTCGTCATCATCAAGACTATTGAGGTTCTCTTGTTGATATTTTTTTCTTCCACATTAGAAGTGATGTGTCAAAGGCATTAGTGAAGGATGCTAAAAGGGTCAAGACGAAGGCATTAGTGAAAGGTGCTTAACGTTCGTGTCAAAGGCATTAGTGAAGGATGCCAAAGGAGTCAAGACGAAGTCATTAGTGAAAGGTGCCGAACGTCCATGTCATAGGCATTAGTGCCGGATGCCAAAAGGGTCAAGTCTAAGGCATTAATGAAAGATGCCAAGGGTGTACAATCGATATGGTGTATCGATGTACAAATAGGATAGTTTGTATCCAAGGATATTGATATACTTGATGATGTTGTAATAATGAGTGGGTCTCCTTTGGAATAGGTGTTGTGTAGTGTTGGGTAGTAGTTCCTCCTTTGTAATGGAACTCGGTATCTAGCCTTGTACCTAATAAAGTGTAGCGGCGTTGTGATAGGTGTGTGGTTCTACCTTGTGGAAGAACCCGTGTCTAGTATTGTACCGGAAAAAGAGTAGGCGACGTTGTGAAGGCTTCTCCGCCATAAGGAGTTGTGTGTGTGTAGAGCCATGAACTCTCGAGTAGGTGACTCAGGGGGTAGAGTAGGCGAAGGAAGGTGTCCTTGTGCCGAACCATATAAATACTGTGTATTGGTTTTGTGTCTCTTTACTCTTTACCTTTGCATTACATATTTACATATCTATCTATCAACGTCCAACATACACATCTGAATAGATTGACATAAGTCGATCTAAATATTTTAAAACGAAGTTTTAATTGGTAAAACTATTCAACCCCCTTCTAGTTTTCCACGATTGGCATCAGAGCTTCATTACCAAGTTTCTTAGAGTATTTTGTACTTTAAAAACTTGATATGATCCGTATATGATTGAAAAACACAAAGAAGGAAATCTTTTAAAACAAATTGTTTATTTTATATTGGATAGTGATAAATTATTCTAACATTTTATTTTTAAGAAATTTTCTTGCTAGGATCTCTCCAAAGTCTTCATTTCTATTCAAAGAAAAATGAAAGTCAACCTTTAATGAAGAACCTAGAAGTAATCGCAACCTACTTATTATGAGTACAACGGATTACTTTAAAAGCTCATGCAGTATTTCGGATTTATGATATCCATAAACCATATCAAGAGTTTAGAGGTATGTTCACTTATCTACAAATTAGCTAGTTTACGTTTACATGGATATGTTGATAATATATATATTTTTTTGTTAATGATTACTAGTCTCTTAGAAGTCTCTTTTCGCCACTTTCCCGACCTACTCATCATCGGGAATAGTATTCCTCTTTGATTCTCTAAAGATCGTCAAACCTACGCCGCCGTCACAAATAGATCCTTGATAGTTAACCTATCAAAAACGTTGACCAAAATGTCTATTCAATTAGGAACCTCAAAGCTATTTTTGTTCCATAAGCTAGTGTATAACTTATTACAAAAATAACACCAAACACCCTTTTTCTGTCCACAGTAGCCGGATCCCACAAGTTGTACTAGCCGGATCCCAATTACAAGGGATCCGGAGGAACCTTGTGACATAAACCAATTATACGTTTTTCAAAACCAATTTTGCTCTTTTCCCTCTCCTCACAAAACACAAAAACGACCCAATTGTTGCTTTCATCTCCATATGGCTTCATATCCTCAAGCATCTCCTTCTAGAACATCATTGTAAGTAATTACACTCATATGTTCAACTCTTCATCATTCTCATCCTAGGGTTTATGGTTTTCAATTTCTTTTACATCAATTGATGAAATTAGGTTTTTCAAAATTAATCACTAGAAAAGGTTTTCACATAACTAAGATTCTATTGTGTTTACAACATTGTTAATAAAAATCAAAACCATACACCCATCTCAACAAATTTTACCTAATTGGAATATTTGTTTTTCTAGGACCAACCATGCCCAAAGCTACCCAACAAGACCACCATGATACCGTCCACTACCTCACTAGATACTATCGAAAAGAGGAGTTTTCAAAACCGATCGAAATCTTCAAATAACTTGAAAACAACTTATTCACGAAGGTCGTATGGTCAAGGAATGTTTCCTTGAAAATACCGAGCATTCGTCAAGTTTCTCGACAATCAAATTTGATTGTCTCCTTGATATTGATGAAAAAATTTGTCCGGTTTTCATCTTTGAATTCTACAAAGTGTTAGGATCATTGAAATAGTGATGATAGCATCTCATTTATCATAAATAATCAAAGCCTTACTTCACCCTCAACACATTTGCACAAATCCTCCGCGATTCCTTGTGAAGGAATTTGTATGTACTCCCAAGATTGGGCAATATCCACTCAATCCTTTGCACTAGATTCCAAACCAATCTACCGTGACTCCTCTTGATGACCCCGCATTCGCTCGAGGCACCATTTTCAAATTAGAGCCACCAATCTCGCTCAACCACAACAAAGAGCTTATTCACCGTGATCCCTTTCAAATGGAACTCTTCGAAATGCATCCCATCTATAGAAAATGGAAAGAAATTCTTAGGTAAAATGTCATTAGTTTGGTCGGAAACAAAGACCATCCAAATGCATGTCTTGTCCAAATGATATATTGCCTCATTCACCAAAGGCCATTTAATCTTGCCTATTACATGGTGAAGAGAATGGCCGGTGTATTCAAAGTCGCCAACATGGTACTTCCCTATGGTATACTCCTAACACGACTCCGTGAGTATGTTAGTGCAATGCAACCTTCTCCTATCAACAATGATCATTTTCTTGCCGATCACGTCATGGTACCACTCACGAAACAACCACCGTAAATGGTTCATGGTCAATGGAAGACCTCGGCCTCTCTGACGAAGAAGAAGTAAATCTCAACCCCGTTGCCAACGTCAACTTGGACCCCATAACCTACTTTGAACAACTTCCAACTTTTCCAAACGAGACCGAATAATTCAAACAATTGAAGGGTATGATCCAATGCCTAACTAACTACGTCGTGAAGTAGGGAAAGAGGAAGAGAAAAGATTGACAAAAGAGACATTAGGATTGCAGTTGTTTTTAGACGTATTGTTTATCATTTTGTAATGGATGCTTATGTTTGTGAATGATTTATTTTGGTTGTTTGGATATTATCACTACTACTCTTATTTATGATATGGTTTATGAGATATTTGCTTGTTTTGATTCTCTTTAGAATAGATAGTATAGTGCTAAACGCACACTTCTCGTGATGCTTCTGATCCGCAGCTGGATCCCTGAAGTTATACTAGACGGATCCTCTCGTTGGGGATCCGTGGGATCCGGAAACGTAAATACAATGCGTAACCCCACACTTCAAACCATTTCCACTAGATCACTTCACACTAGCTAAACATAATTCCTTAGGACCATTTAAGTCTTCCTCAAGCTCAAGAAGATTCACACTCACTCATAGCCCATTTAGATCACACTCAAAGTGCTTTTCAATTTATCATTTCACCAAAACTCATCATCCTTCCGCTCCTATACTCACACATCATCCTCACATGTCAACACATCTAGTTTTATGAATCCTCAATTTTAGCAAATTGATTTTAGTCATCTCTACCTCAAATGAGTAAAAAAAACTAGCTTTTCAATTCTTATAATTTTAAGAAATTTTAAATTTTATCCCAAGTTGCCCTCTCGATCTCTAGGGTCATTTAACATCACTTGACACCTCAAATCTCCTAGTGTCATCCTCGATCACCCATTGGTGGTTATAAAGTCCCATTTATCTTCCTTGAAAGGCAATCATTAGCTACCATCACTCATTACCCTTGATCATTTAAGTCAAATTTCATTTAAAGCACTTAAGAAGACCTGAGACACTCAAGAGGTATAGGTATTAGATTCTACAAACATCATTTTCTTCTTTTCTTGATCACCGACAATTTGATCCCTAGGATTAGCTCAGACGGATCCTCATTGAGGGACCATGGGAACCTACTTGTCGATTCAAGAAATCCTAGCTAAAACAATCATTTCAAGCTCTTGCTAACTTGAACACTCCATCTTGTCTTAATTAAACTCATAGATCATTGCAAATCAGATTTGACCTTGTACATGCAAATCATCACATTTCAAAGGATTTTAGTGGCTTAAGTCTTTAATGCACTTCCCAAATCCTTCCCTTTATAAGTCATCTTGTTAGAACTTAGTCACCAACCACAACTTAATTCTTAGCATTTAGAAACCTTTACATCAATAATCTTTAGTCATTTCATCATGAGGAAAGCTCCTAGTGGCTAACTTCCATCCACCAAAGGACCACCTAAGAAACTTGCTCGTGTTGTACACCTAAATTTCCTCAACCGAATCATCTCCGTTAAATCCACAAATGCTAGGATTTCTCCTCCACCAACTCAACCAATCAAACCAATCCCCAAAAGGATTGTTCCCACAAAAATATCTTCACAAAATACCATAATTCCTCCTAAACCAAACACACCAATTTCCACCCAACCATCACTTTTGGTGCCTAGAGCCATATCATTTACCACTTCACATTCATCTCCACATCTCTACAACTTAGAGGACTTACCTCCTAGGCCATCCCATCCTCCACCATTTCCGACCACTCTTCAATAGAGAAGATTGTACAACAAAACCAAAGTGTTGAATCAACACTTGTAACTTTATCTTTTCTTCATTTCCTCAAATGATCCATTTTGGATTATGAGGAATCATCAAAGTCAACCACCCGACCACATGGGGTTGACACCTCTCTACCTCCACCATCATCTTTTGTTGAGCCATCATCGAATGTGCCTCGTAATCCCTCCTTCTTTGAGGATCCTCAACCCTCTTCACTTGATCCTCCACTTAAGCCACTCCATTCCTACCACCACCTTTTCTCGAGCCATGACAAAGATTTCTATCATTGTCAACACGTTGAAGGCTTGATACATGAACTACGTGAAAAGCAACGCTTTCATTTTATCACCTCTCTAGCGTTTGGATGAGGTCAACGAACCTAAATAACCTTGAGCTTAAGGATTCAAGTGGGGTCCTAGTCTTAAGCTTAACTTAGATAGTTTAGGAATCATATTTCATGTTTAAATCATTCTCTTAGTTTTTGAGATATATAGATCATTTCTCGTATGTTTTATTGAATGAAATTACATGTTAAATGCCATATTGTCTTGAGAATATGTTTAATGCCTTAATACAAATCTCATTTTGTTGTTGACATCATTTATTAACATCACCATTGTTGTCTTAAACTTTCATACAAGCGGATCCCTATGTTTTGCTACATGCATCCTCCGAAGAGGGAACTACGGGATCCGCGCAATGAAAGACTTGTTTACTACTAACTTGAGTCTTATTTGCAGGAAATTATGCATTATATACATGTTTTCTAACCTTTGTTTTGTAAATTTTCAATATCCACATGAAGACTTTAACACCCTAAGCTAGGGAGTTTCGTGTCAGCAATACATTGCAAAATCCTTTGCAATATCATTATCATTAGATTACATTACATGATCGTCCTCCTTGCAAAGTTGCAATCACGGTGGGGAGCATATTCGTCACAAAGGCGAAATCATTTGCAAACATAGTTGTAATGCATTAGTTTAGTATTTTTTTCTTACTTGGCGCTACACAGCGGATGGACTGGCTGGTGGGGAGCTAAGTCGAGAATACTTACGATGCAGTGTTTTATGACTGGGTTTTAATATTTATAAGTCTCGTTATACCTATGGTCTACCCTAATGCACTAACGGGCGTTGTACCCGTCGTGTGTAGTGTAGTATTTGGTAAAACGAGGTCGTCCCAAGAGCTATGCGTGTTGGATTAATACTAAGTCTAGGTGTCACGGATTTTAATATGATTTAATTAATTAACTACTAAAGCAAATAAAGGCAAAGGATGTGATGAATAGAGGAGAGTGGTGCTAAACTAGTTATTCATCCTAGTTAGTAGTGTCTACGTCTAATTACTTCCAATTACTTGAGTGGGGTCAAAGTCGAGAGGACATCATTTGGTGGGTTCGCCTAACCTATCAACGAAAGATACCACCATGGAGAAGTCGGTGTCCCTCATAAGTCCAGTTGTTCTTGGTCCCTAAGCCAGTCATTAAGTTCCGTTACATGATAGACTTATAATAGTGAGTGCTAAAGGCGCTAGCATCTTAGACACTCCCCTAATTCTAAGTTCATCCAAGCGGTAGGTGATCAGTTGGTCAAATCGCACTAGTAGAAAGGGTCGTCAGGTTGGTCATATCTTACCTTCCGGTCTCGATCTACTCACTTAGGGTCGATTGGTCATATCTCCTAAGCAACTAGCCTCACCGCCATTCAAAACTACCAAACAAGGGTAGCTACCAATAAACTATTCATGCATACACTTAGAAATAATTATACGGAAGTAATATAAACCAAAACAAAACAATTAAGGAATCATAACTAGGCCGGCACCAAGAGGTGTAGCAGCTCATTAACCATACAAATCAATTCAATGTTTAATGTTACGAAATACATGAATCGAAGTAAAGAAAAGATAAAAAGCTAATGCTTATCGTAGGGAGTGATTTCTCCACGGAGATAGCTCCAGTATGCTCTCTCAGATCCGCTTTGGCTTCTTCCCATTCTCTAATTGTTGTGTGTGAAATGGGATGCTTTGAAATCTTTGGAAATCATGGGGTATTTATAGGCGGATCTTGGTGTATTTGCGTAACTATATAAAAGATTTACGCCAGTAATCATCTAATTCTTCGTAAATTTCACTAGATTCATTGGTTATGTGGCGTAACTTTAGAAGGTTACGCCGTATCTTCAATAATTCTTGGTTACGCCGTAGTTGATGCAAGAGTTACGACGTAATTATCGCACCGCGAACCTCATTTGACCTAATATGGTTACGTCGTAATCTTTGGGAGAGTTACGCCGTAATCTTTTGATAAGTTGGTTTTCCGAGCCACGCTTTAGTTACTGCGGAATGTGAGAGATAACTACGCAGTAACTTCTTCAAAGTGAGCATACTATGATAAATCTTCAATAAACTCTCCAATTCCGCGTCTCTTTAGCTCCAATGCTCGTAATTTGCACGAAGTGGAATATAATGGAAACAAGTGTAAATCCATCTAAATGATATAAATTACAAGCATTATCGGAAATTGACACTTAATATTCGTGGACAATTTGATGTTATTAAATATCCCCACTTGAACTCTACTTGCCCTCAAGTAGACCTAATTAGATAGATTCCTAAAAGATATCTCCTATAACATTGGAAAATATAAGTTTATAAATCCCTTATGCTAGAATAAAACAAAGCGAACACCTCACGAAATGCGCGAAACACTCAAATCTCTCAACTATTCTAAGTGTCAATTTCGGGTGATCACTCAATCGCCAGTCATAGCATGTATTCTATCATAAGCTTGGCGGTTATACAAATCTCCACCACTAGAGTTAAGGACAAAACAACTCTTGAAGGCAATATGGGTAGACACGATACGGGTTAAGGGTGATTTGTCATTACTAACATGTCACGAAAAGTGGACAAAATCAATGATACATGACCAAATCCATGGCCAAGACACCAAAGATTGCTCATTGCATCACCTAGACACGCTTCATGACTAAAGGGTAGGATAAGACATGAGATATATAAAATGGTGTAAAATAAAAATCAGTCAGATAGTCAAAATCTATGACCAAGTCATCACCACTTAACGTCCGCCCAAACAATCTTTGAAGTTAAGAAGCCGGATCATGAAATACTATGTAGATGTGTCATTAGAGGACGTCATGATGGGCACACTACCTTTTCTTCAACTATTGGTGCAATCACCAACTCTAATCTTCACATGTGACCGAGGTGGCCTCCTCGATACTAAATCTATATAAGGCTCATAACATAGTGCTTATAACATCGCACTTTACAATAAACTAAATAACATAACTATTTTTTTTTCTTTTCGAATCACTTTTGTTTTTCAACATAACTATAACAACTAAACATAGCATCCCCCCCACTTGAGATGAACAATGGGAATTCGGGGGGTCTTCAATGATCTTTAAGAATATGTCGTCGACGAAAGCGTGATTCCCGAACCTATCCACTTGAACCTTGAACTTAGGCAAATGATGACTTCCCAATCACAAATAAAGACTACGGAGTAGGCTAAGGTGTAAAGGGTGTCGAAACGATATATTGGGTTAACAAAATGAAAGGAATGGCTCGGATGGGTGTATCTAGGGGTATCTTGCACTAAAGGTGAGTGCAACAAAAGGGTCTCACATGGGGTCGGGAAGTCGGTGACTAATCGATAGAGACACAATGGTAGGCTATTTGGGTGATAATCCTATAATCTTCTTCTTAAAGCGAAAAGTCCAAATACATCGAGCTAACTCAACATACCTCATTTATGGTCTCGAAATGATGCAAAGGCCAACTTCTAAAGTTTAAAAACTAAACACACTCATAATTTGGTGGATTTGGGGTAAAATATTGGAAGCGATAAAGCTAATCTCACCATGTAATATCAAGGGTTGTATATGTGCTTGGCTAGGTCTAATCTAGTTAGGTTAAGAAAAACATGTCAAAATTTTAAAATGGCATAAGTTTTCAAAATAAACTAGAAAACGAGGGCAAAATAAAGTTCAAGAGATAATTCTACTCCGTGCCCCACTTGAATTGTACAAAGTCCATTTTGTACTAAGCGTTAAATAAAGGTGAAGAAAAGTAGAATTAGGCGAGAACTTCAACGAAAATTGCTCCAAAAGAAAGAAGGCCCACTTAAAAGAGTCGTGCCTTCGTATAAGCATCCACGAGCAAACTTCAATCCACGAAATCACACTACCGACAAGCATAATTCTAAAAAGAAAAATGAAAAACAAACCTAACTCACTTTCGTAGGAATCACGGTTGCATTTAGCATATGCAACAAGCCTTTTAAACCACTTGGTGTCCCAAGTGGACGAGTGAAGTTTCGTGAGGGTTTACAGAACACACCACAAAGTTCATTTAAAATACTAATACAAGGTTATTGTGTTTAAAATGAAAGAAGTAATGTAGAGATAGTTATGTCGTAACTCTTATAAGGAGTTCTGTAACTAACTAGGCAAAACTTGCATCTGTTGCAAGAGTGTAGCTACGGGTAACCACCGAGTTTGGATTACGCCAGTAATTGGTTGGTCAAGATCACGAAGTTACTGCTACAGTGGGCCCTATTATGGCGTAACCATGAGAATGAGAAGTACGTTAGCGTAACTCTCGGTCGATTCGGCATCTTTGCAAACAACTTATCTTCGTTTCTGCAAAAATGGTTAAAAAACACAAAACCAACACGAAATTGAAATAAAACAAAAGAAAGGATAATTGGGTTGTCTCCGAAAAGCACTTTTCTTTATTTACTGATCTTTAAGTTAGAATCGAGCCTTGGGGTTTTATGGTGGCCCTTGGACTTGTGACTTCCTCCACGTCACCTTTTTACTTGAAGAGGGCTTGTCCCAAACACATGGAGAAATAAACGAGCTATGGAATATCGATTTTTGAAAAAATTAGCCTTGCCCACTCATAATGAAATTTAGCCTCTTCTTCCCATTTTAATTTAATGACTCCAAACTTTACTCGTAACCAGGTTTTCAAATGAGATTCCCTTGTATCCGACTTCCTCTCTTTTCCTTGTCAAAATATGCCCATTCCTTGCGTTTGAGCCACTCGGGATCGGGAATTCTCCTCCATCGCAGATCTTCTCGTTGGGGTTGCATGTAGGCCATGCTATGGTGAATTCATCGGGGCGTCATAGTCGGTTCACAAAAATGAATAGTCCAATCAATCTCAGTGAACCACTCGTTTAGAATATTATGCCCTTGCAACCACTTTTTCATGATAAGCTTTTCTTCTTCTCAGCACCACCAAACTTCTGCAGCCTCTTTTATTATTCGAATGAGATACTGTCCTCCTCTATTACATCGTTTTTGAAAAGAAGAACACGTAGGCAATGTAACTTTAGACCCATCAATCAAACAGTTTGAAGGTACAACAGTTGAAGTTTCAAGAATAACAACATAACTTTCTGTCAAAGGCGAACATCATCATATTCCCTCATTGTTGTCATCATCACTTGACTCGGTTCCTTGCAAATGGCCAAAAATATGAAGGAAATCTATCGAATAATCGGATGAACCTCGGTGAATCCTTTTTATTACTATTTCGTCGGCTCATGGCATAGAGTTTTGTCAATTTAAACTCTACTCTATCACCATAGTATCCTAATGAGTCGAGGAGCGGTTTACCAAGAATCAAACGTTCCTTTGTGTTTTCTCCATGTCCATAACCAAAAATTTTAGGCGAGAAAAGAATCCATCGACCTTCACACAAGTACCATCTGTAATTCCCAACGGAATAGCCTTGGTCTTATTTTCCATCTCAATCACGATATCCATTTTCCAAAGATGAATTAATTTGAGTTTTAAGAATATGGAAAGTGGCATGATGTTTATACTAGACCCAAAATATACTACCCCAGATATCATAACTCCCAACCGAACATGGAATGACTAACCCGTCGCTAATATCCATAGCGAAAATAAACCGATTTCGACACAGTTACATATACGAATTATGGTTCTGCCGTAACTGCGGGAAATAGTTACGGCGTAGCTGCACTGAATGTCGACAATCGTTTTTCTAATTTGTTGGTTGTAGATTTGCACTCCTCAATTACTTCCTGCGAATTATCATCGAGCAAGCGCATTGCACTACCATAGGTTTGGTCCCTCGGGTTCAACGTTACTTATCTCTATCTCAACCTTGAGCTTTTCTACCATGGTTTCAAGGTTTTTAGGGTTTAAATGGTGCACGGAAGATTCTTATTTGTGTTTTCCTGGAAATCCCTTAGCCATTTATCTTGTTCTTTTTGCTTATGGGCTGAATTCTCCAGGAACTTGTTTATGGTCTCTTCAAGGTTGGGCCTTTTTTCTCCGTAAGGCCCGCGGTTGTAATTTCCACGATACCCATTACTATTTCGATTATCTCCGTAAAACGGTCGATTTTCTCCATATTTAGCTTATTCGATTATATTTTCATCGTTGTTGTGAGGACAATTCTTGGTGAGATGCCCTCCCCCACATATTTCACAACCCACTTGGATAGCATGAACGGTTTCTCTGATTTTTAGCATATCTCGACTTAGATTTTCAATTTTGCTAGTGATGGTTGCAATTCCGTCAAAACTTCCGCCTTGGTTTCTTTTGTTTCCTCCATCGTGCCATTTTTAGGAGTCATCAGCCATTTTTTGAATGGATTTAATTGCTAAAGTAGGAGTCATGTTCGGGATCGGTCCTTAATAGTCCAACATCTGTCTTGTAGTCACGTTGATTCCTTTGTAGAAGATGTTGACTTTTTGCTGGTTGTTCAGATCATGTGTAGGACATTTGTAAAGGAGATCATTGTATCTATCCGGCTTGATATAGTTTCATCGTCTTCTTGCTTGAAATTATGGATCTCAATGGCGGTTAGAAATCTTGACGGAGGGCAATACCTGCGGATGAAGTGCTTCTTTAGTAGAGCCCAGTATTAGCGCCCGTGGCAAACTTCGATCCATCTTACAGCGGGCATTTCCGATAAGAGTCATGGGGAACACCCTTAGCATAACAACGTCATGAGACACACGAAATGTTGAAAAGGCTTGCGATGTATAAGACATTTTCAACGTGCTCATCACATCTTCGTTCTGTTTCACGAAAAAGGGTTATACGAAGATCCCTCATAAATTGGTCTTTAATTAAAGCGGACATCGGCTCAATTGCAGGTCTTACGAGCTGACCCATATTACGCTCTTGTCAGCGCCCAATATTCCTCAAGAGTGAGGTCATCAATGTTAATGATAACGCTTCTACAGCGTCGTTGAGGTCAAAGGAACTTCCTTTTTTTGACTTGAGCAAGTTTTATAACACCTAAGCGGTGAACCTAATCGTTGTAGTGTAGTAATTAGGGTAAGCCCGGTATTGATATCGTTCTCTGGGGAATAGGAATGCTAGTAGGGAGTTACTACGCTAAGGTTAAGGTTGAGGAAGATTATTTTTATCTTTTATATTTTATGAAAATGGAAAATACGAATCTCGGGTATTGGATTTGGGGGGTTGGTATTTCTACCGATTACTCTACTATTATCTAATTATCTAAACTAAGGTTGTGGAGTCTATGTCTAATTAATGTGTGCTCATTATGATAGTTTAAAGATGTGTTTACTTGTTTGTATTACTCCTTAATTATCTCTATTGATGGTTGAGTGTCACGTCTTATTCCTAGTTCGTTGTGTTTCTAAAGTTGTAGGGTATCGTTTCTCCTAACTCTTTGAACTTACCAAAGGTCTTGTCTACAAATCCACGTAGAGATTATAGACTCCTACTCTAAGGCACTCTTCGGATGGTTTAGACTACAATCGCTCGAGTAATCATACTCTAGGGTTCCAAAGATGAATCAAGCATTAAGTAAACAACGAATGACCTATCGCATTACTAGATCATTAATCAACTAAGATAAGAAACAACCAATCAATATTTAATAATTAAGTTTCATACTTCTAAGCAAACACACAAATAAATTAATGGGACATGGAGAACATGCAAGCATACACACAAATAATCAAAGACATAATTGAATTAATGAAGCAAAGACTTATCTTGGTGTAAGATAGGGTTAAAAACCTAAAATCTTGTACAAGACACCTTAGGTTCGGTTTTAGGTTTTACTCCAAGACTCTCCACAAAAGGCGAAAATTGGATTCTATATAAGATTACAATTGCGTGGCGTGCCTTATGTTTAGTGGCCAGTCGTGTCGCCTCATTAGGGTTTCGTCTTGCCACGTTAACCTTGCGACGACGTCACCTTATGTCCGTGTGCGCGTCCTCTTGACTTCGGCGTCGTGCGGATCGCATCTAGGCCGTCAGTGGCGACGGCCTACTCTTTCACCTAGGCGCCGTCTCTTGAAAACCTGAGTTTGAGTTCGACCGTCACAACAATTCTCCGACGGCATCGTACATAGAACTGGCGTCGCCTACTACATTCAGCGTTGTGAGTGTCGATTTCGACTTTGGCCATTTCTTCATATATTCGCGCCTTTCTGTCCAAATAAGTGTCATTCCAGCATTTTGCCTTCACGAGACCTAAAAAGTGAAAAGGAGCGATATTAAGCAATAACGGATACAAAAGTGATCAAATAAGGACTTAACGACCCTCAAAATGGTACCTTTTAAAACCTTATCGGTTAACAACTTCCATGGTACACGAAAACTTGAAAAGAGATCGTGAGAATTTGAAAATTTTAAAACAAAACAAAATGAAAGACTTAATAGCAATCCTAATATAACTCCCGTGGCGTAAAAACTTGATCACAGTTTCTTGATCGAGTTGTAATATTTATAAGTCTCGTTATACCTATGGTCTACTCTAATACACTATGACGAGTGTGCAGTCGTGTGTAGTGTAGTATTCGATAAAACCGAGGTCGTCCCAAGAGCTATGTGTGTTGGATTAATACTAAGTCAGGTGTCATGGATTTTAATATGATTTGATTAATTAACTACTAAAGCAAATAAAGGCAAAGGATGTGATGAATAGAGGAGAGTGGTGCTAACCTAGTTATTCATCCTAGCTAGTAATGTCTCGTCTAATCCAATTACTTGGTGGGTCGAAGTCGAGAGGACAACATTTGGTCGGTTGCCTAACCTATCATTATCGACAAAGATGCCACCACCTTTGGAGAAGTCGGTGTCCCATAAGTCCAGGTTGTTCCTAGTCCCTAAGCCGAGTCATTAAGTTCCGCTACATGCTAGACTTATAATAATGAGTGCCGGCGCTAGCATCTTAGACACTCACCCCTAATTCTTAAGTTCATCCAAGCGGTGGGTGATCGGTTGGTCGAATCGCACAAGTAGAAAGGGTCGTCGGGTTGGTCATATCTTACCATTCCCGTCTCGGTCTTCTCACTTAGAATTGAGTTGGTCATATCTCCTAAACAACTAGCCTCTACCGCCATTCAAAACTACAGAAACAAGAGTAGCTACCAATAAACTATGCATGCATACACTTAGAAATAATTATCGGAGTAATATAAGCATAAACAAAACAATTAAAGAATCATAACTAGGCCAACACCAAGAGGTGTTTAGCCGCTCATATTAACCACACAAATCAATTCAATGTTTAATGTTACGAAATACATGAATCGAAAGTAAAGAAAAGATAAAAAGCTAATGCTTATCGTAGGAGAGTGATTTCTCCCTTGGAGATAGCCCCTAAGCCGAGTCATTAAGTTCCGCTACATGCTAGACTTATAATAGTGAGTGCCCGGGCGCTAGCATCTTAGACACTCACCCCCTAATTCTTAAGTTCATCCAAACAGTAGGTGATCAGTTAGTCAAATCGCACAAGTTGAAAGGTCGTCAGTTGGTCATATCTTACCTGTTCCGTCTTAGTCTTCTCACTTAGGGCCGGTTGGTCATATCTCTAAGCAACTAGCCTCTACCGCCATTCAAAACTATGCATGCATACTTAGAAATAATTATCACGGAGTAATATAGCATAAACAAAACAATTAAGGAATCATAACTAGGCCATCACCAAGAGGTGCTTGGCAGCTCATATTAACCATACAAATCAATTCAATGTTTAATGTTACGAAATACATGAATCGAAAGTAAAGAAAAGATAAAAAGCTAATGCTTATCGTAGGGAGTGATTTCTCCCTTGGAGATAGCTCAAGTATATCCTCTAGATCTGCCTTTGGCTTCTTCCACGTTCTCACGATCTCGATTGTTGTGTGTGAAATTGGATGCTTTGAAATCTTTGGAAATCGTGGGGTATTTATAGGCAAGATCTTGATTACGTCGTAACTATAAAAGAGTTCGCCAGTAATCATCTAATTCTTCGTAAATTTCACTAGATCTGCGAGTTCTGGCGTAACCTTAGAAGGGATACGCCGTATCTTCAATAATTTTGGTTCGCCGTAGTTGATGCAAGAGTTATGGCGTAATTATCGGTGTGGAACCTCATTTGACCTAATATGGTTATGTCGTAATCTTTGGGAGAGTTACGTAAGCTTACGATAAGTTGGTTTTACGAGCCACGCTTTAGTTCGGCGTAATGTGAGAGATGAGTTACGCCGTAACTTCTTCAAAGTGTGCATACTATTATAAATCTTCAATAAACTCTCCAATTCCGCGTCTCTTTAGCTCAAATACTCGTAATTTACGAAAGTGGAATATAATGGAAAACAAGCGTAAATCCATATAAATGATATAAATTACAAGCATTATCGGAAATTGATACTTAATATTAGGGATAATTTGATGTTATCAACTTCTCCTCACTTACTCTCTATTTTCATATTTTTTCTTTTCACATGTTTTCTTTTCACATGTTTTCTTAAAACAAGGTGTTAGTTTCTTTTCGAGGCTCTTTTTGTTTCGACAAAAATGGGGAGAAAGAGAGTAAAACTCAATTCAAACTTTTACAATTTTAGTTTTCCTTAAAATAATCTTATTTTTGTCATCAACAAAAGGGAGATTGTTAATACAAATAAGCCGTAAAAGCGTTTATTTATATTTCACGATCTTCTAATGTTTTATCGATAACAAGCGTAAAATCATTTAACGAAACAAATAAAATCGTAAATGGTTTGAGCCAATAGTTTACCAACACATACGTTTTCACATAAAACACTAAACAAGTAATAGTGTTTTCATGATTTAGTAATACATATGTACAACAACTAGTTTTACATATTGGATGATATATACATAATTAGTATGT
The DNA here is from genome assembly GCA_022545495.1 of Chrysanthemum lavandulifolium. Classification (NCBI taxonomy): domain Eukaryota; kingdom Viridiplantae; phylum Streptophyta; class Magnoliopsida; order Asterales; family Asteraceae; genus Chrysanthemum; species Chrysanthemum lavandulifolium. The sequence continues at coordinate 251,094,960 of CM040240.1, read as the reverse complement.
ATTATAATGGGTACAAGTTTAAGTATTTGACCCATTAACCAAATACATTGAATGTAGTGGGGTAAAACCCAAAGTCCATAACCCGTACCATGGAGCATAACCCATAACCCATTGCATGACATCATGCATAAGTCATAATGGGTATTATCCATGACCCATGGAGCTAACCCATGACCCATGGACTAGATGCATTGCATCTACTAGATACAATATCTACTTGGATACCCATGGTCCAAAGTCTAGGACCCATGACCCATGACCCATGACCCATGACCCATGACCCAAAACCCTTGGGCAAAGAGGAGCGTCCCACGGTTCCCCCAGTTTACACTAGACAGATCCCTCAAGTAAGGAATCCGTAGGATCCTTGGAACAGTAGCTTATTTTCTTCAATAAATAGTGAGTCATTTCTTCATTTTAGGTTGAAACTTCCATACATACTTTCTCCTAGTATTGTAAACCTTCTAACATCAGATCCAAAGGATCTCTATATGTAGTTTGTGTTTGTATTTGTGTGATTCTCTAGGTTCCTCTTAAAGGCGAGATCACCACCTCTTGAAGTCGAGCAAGCCCAAGTCCATGAGTTGCCATGCTTCGTCATTATCAAGACTACTGAGGTTCTCTTGTTGATAGTTCTTTCTTCCTCATTAGAAGTGTTGTGTCAAAGGCATTAGTGAAGGATTCTAAAAGGGTCAAGACGAAGGCATTAGTGAAAGGTGCTTAACGTCTGTGTCAAAGGCATTAGTGAAGGATGCCAAAGGAGTCAAGACGAAGGCATTAGTGAAAGGTGTCGAACGTCCGTGTCATAGGCATTAGTGAAGGATGCCAAAAGGAGTCTAAGGCCTCAGTGAAAGATGCCAAGGGTGTAAAATCGATATGGTGTATCGATGTACAAATAGAGATAGTTTGTATCCAAGGATATTGATATCCTTGATGATGTTGTAATAAGGAGTGGGTCTCCTTTGGAATAGGTGTTGTGTAGTGTTGGGTAGTAGTTCCTCCTTTGTAATGGAGCTCGTATCTAGCCTTGTCCGAATAAAGTGTAAGCGACGTTGTGATAGGTGTGGTTCTACCTTGTGGAAGAACCGGTGTATAGCCTTGTCTTAGGAAAAGAGTGGCGACGTTGTGAAGACTTCTCCACCATAAGGAGTTGTGTTGTGTAGTGTCAATGAACTCTCGAGTAGGTGACTCGGGGGTGGAGTAGGCAAGGAAGGTGTCCTTGTGGTGAACCACTATAAATACTCGTGTCGTGGTTTTGTGTCTCTTACCCTTTACCTTTGCATTACATATTTACATATCTATCTATCAACGTCCAATATCGCATCGAATAGATTGACATAAGTCGATCTAAATATTTTAAAGAAGTTTTAATTGGTAAAACTATTCAACCCCATATAGTTTTCCACACCCTTTGACTCCGTTGGTCAAGCGGGTAGAGGCATATGCCCTATTCTTTGTCGGAGCGGTGTGGCGTGGGATTGTATCAAAGGTTGTTTCTTCTTCAATTGGCAACTCTATGAATACATATTTGCGGGACTTTCAATTTGGGATCGGCGTTTACGGTGGTTGTGAGGTGTTCTTCATTACGTGAATCGACTTATTGAGTCTAAGGGTCATGATGTTGGGTTTTCTATGTTGTTGGTGGATTTAAGAGCGCTTTCAATCTAGTCAATAAGGTGTCCTCCTTGAGGAGAATAGGATGCGATGTCCTTCTATTGCTCGTTGGGTTGAGTTTTGCTATACGGACACTGCTAGACTTTATTATGATGATTCTATCCTTTGGTCCTGTCGAGGGGTTCAACAAGGGGATCCGCTAGGCCCTTTGTTTTTGCCCTCGTTGTGCACCCATAGTCGGACTATTTATCATTCTTGTGAGCTTACTCTTGAGGCTTGGTATCTTGATGATGGCACTATTGTGGGAGATACCCTTATGGTTGCCAAAGGCGCGCGTTATTATGACGGATGGTCGGCTCGTTGTTTGTTTTGAATGTTGATAAGACCGAACTTTTTCGGCCTATGGAGGATCCCGAGCGGGGGTGGAGGTGTTTTTCCTATAAATATCTCTCGTCCAGGCCAATGGTGTCAAACTTCTTGGTGTTTTAGTTAGTTTGGATGAAAGCTTTTGTCGAGGCGGCTTTGAAAAGGGTTTCTAAAACTATCGCGCTTTTGAGGCAATTCTTAAACTTAATGACCCCCGATGTGAGCTCCTTCTTCTTTGTAATTGTGTTGGGTTGAGAAATTATTTTATGCTTTGAGGACATGCTCCTATTTGTATTTGCGAGAGGCCCGAGTTTAGTTTGATAAGATGTTACGTGATTCATTGGAGAAGTTATTAATGCCTCCGGACCAGGGTTTGGTGATTCGAAGTGGCGGTTAGCCACCCTCTTAATCAAGATGGGTGGGCTTGGCATCCCTGCTGGGAGTGATATTATCCAGTACGCGTTCCTCGCATCTCGTATGCAAACGAGTGATCTGAACAAGATATTGGTAAAACCTGGTTTTAATTCTCATGGTCCTTCATTTCAGCATGCTCTTGATACTTTCAATATTGCTTGTAACATAGACGTGCTCTCTGTCACCACTGGCGCTCCTGCCCCCATATGATTGAAAACCTTGGCAAAGTGTTACTTTGGTGTCATTGAGAAATATCTTGTTTCCAAGTATTCGTTAAGCCCAATGAAGTGGTTATTCTCAGTAGCATCTGCGCCCCATATGCACAAGATTTCCTACTCACAATACCTATTGATGGGTTGGGACGGAGGATGAATCATCGCCAATTTAGTTCGGTCTTTGTGTTATAGGCTTGCTATACCTATATTTTGAAGGTAGTCCTTGCCCATTTGTAATGTGCATCGTATGGACCAATGGAGAGATCAAGCGGTTCCTTGTTCGAGTGAAGTGGGGTGAAGTTCGAGACATAACACAGTGCGTGATATTCTCGTTGACATATGCTCCAAGGTTGGAATCATGGTGAAATAAGGCTCCAATGGGGTTTCTTTCAGGGCGAGAAGAGCTACGCCTGCAGACTTGTTATTATTCAATTGGATTTAAGGTAAGGGCGCATGTTTGGATGTGGGGATCTCCACTTTTCTTTGGTATTGATGCGACTCAAGTGGGCTCAAGGTAGCCCTACATAATGTTGTGGAGAAGAAAAAGAAATATGTGTCAAATGTAAAGACAAAGATTACAAGTTCATACCATTGGCTTTTCAGCGTTTGGGGAGCTTGTACTTGAGGCTTTGGATACACTTTCACGCATCAAGACCATTTGCTATTAGCCACTCAGATAATGTCAAGAATGGTGCCTTTATTTTTCATAGACTAAGTTTTTGTATCCAGAAAGGAGTGGGAGCCCAACTAGTGTCTCAGGTTCTCACCAATTTCTTGTAATTAATTTTGGTTTCTAATGAAATGATAATAATAATAATAAAATAAAATAATAATAATAATAATAATAATAATAATAATAATAATAATAATAATAATAATAATAAAGTGATGTTTTATAATAATAATAATAATAATAATAATAATAATAATAATAATAATAATAATAATAATAATAATCTTATGGTTTTGTTTCTAATGTAAGTGATGTTTTTATAAAAATAATTAAAAAATAAAATAAAATATAATAATAATAATAATAATAATAATAATAATAATAATAATAATAATAAAATTTTCAAACCACTATGATGAAATATACAATTTGACGAATCACAAGGGCGATTCTTGTAACATACTCAAATAATAATTAATAAATTATATGAAAAGAATAATTACCTTTCGAGTTAACGATCAACAAAGCGAATTATTGGTCAAATAACCAAACTCATAACGGGTAAAAACCATAAGGATATGACCCGTTTAAAAAAAACAAGAGCGAAACATGAAAGCCGACAAACCACAAGAATAATTTATGTAATTAACTCTTTAAAAAGAAAGTCAGATCGCATAAAACTCGCTCAAAACTACTCACCATTGGCGATGTCATTGGTGATTAGTTTGTCTTAGTATGGATCACGTAAAACAATCAGCCGTTGTGCGTCGGCAGTGAGAGATTTGAGTGGGAGTTTTATGTGGGTGTAACTATGTAAATTACTATTGATCAGAAACCATGTATTTTTTAATTGATAAATACATAGAAATTAACCAATATCAAAATCTTGTTATTTTAAAAGTTGACATTTTAAAAGTAGTAGAGATTGATATTAATAGAACAATCGTGTGACTTACATTTATTTTGAAATGTAAAGTAAAATAGTAAGTCATTTAAGCATTTAATTAGTTTAAAAAGTATTATAAACAATTAACATTACTCAAATTTTAAGCATTTTAAGTTTAAAAAAATATATATGCGTTATATGCGATAGAGATGTAGTATAGATAGAAAAAGGATCGTTCCTTTGTTTCTTGTGCTCTCCCTCGGCTGCCGAACGAATACAATAAAACAACACTGTTATCTAAATCTTTTCTTGTTTTTGTGATAATTTAACTAGTCACTTATTTTGGTGGGATCTAATAACGCATAATCATTGTTGGTGATTAGTATTAATTGTATTTTTAAAAGACTAGCATCCGACTCGTGTTGTCTGAAGTAGTGTGAACTATCTGAAATGGTATAACACTTGTTTCCTTCATCTATTCCAAAGATTTATCATAGATTTGAAAATTAATTATGGTTAACGAATCACTGCACGGTGCAAAACCTATGTGTGTTATGTTTATTTATCGTTATTGCTTCCGAGGGTAAGCATCACGGTTTGGAGCAGTTTTGACTAATATCAAACCCAGGCGAAAACTTGGTTTTAAGAAATGCAATGGAATATTGGATTTTCGGCTTTTTTTTTATTTAAACAATTTGATTTTGGTTTTTTCGGTTTTCTTTTTCGCTTTTGAATTTACCAATTTCATGTGCGACTTTAAGGTTTCTCTTCGATTTTCTTTTTCGCTTTGAACTTACCAATTTCATGTGCGACATTCAAGTTTTCTTTTCGATTTTTTTGTTACGCTTTTAAATCACATATTCATCCTTTTTGTTGCTAAGCTCATACTCGCTACGACTTTTAGGTGCATATTGCATCTAAAAAGTAATAAGACAGTTTAATATTAGTATCACTCATAAAAGATACCAACACATATAACAATTAGAAAAATTACACGTTTGGTCATGTGGTTTGTACGTATTACAAGTTTAGTTTAAGTCGTTTTAATTCTGACGAGATCTATTTTTGAAACACAGCACTCCTTTAGTCCCTATTTTGAATGGGCGTTAATACGATCCTTTAAGTGTTTTCTTGTTGTTAGTCCTTCGTTAATAAATTTTGCAGTTAGTCCTTATTTTTTAAAATATAGTTTTCCCAGTTAGTCCTCCGTTAATAATAGTTATCGCTTGATTTTGTCCGTTTTATCCGTTTTGATTCGTTTTATCCGTTTTCCCCTTTTTCGTTTTCGTCCGTTTTCGTTTTATCCCTTTTCGTCCGTTTTATAGGTTTCGTCCATTTTTACGCTTTTATCCGTTTTATCATTTTTTATCCGTTTTTATCATTTTTTATCCGTTTCCGTTTTTACATTTTATTCGTTTCGTCCGTTTTTACGTTTTTGTCTGTTTTTATCGTTTCGTTCGTTGTTTATTCGTTTTCACAGTTTTTCGTTTTGTCCATTTTTTCGTTTTACTTTAGTTGTTTCGTGTTTGTCTGTTTTTATCCGTTTTGGTTCATTTTTATCCGTTTCGCCCCTTTTTTACGTTTTCGTTTTACGTTTTATCATTTTTATCCGTTTCGTCCATTTTTCGTTTCGCACTTTTTTAACGTTTTATATGTTTTTTATCCGTTTTCGTTCGTTGTTTATTCGTTTCGCCCCTTTTTTTTTTCGTTTTTGTTTTTCCGTTTCCGCGTTGTTTCGTTTTTATCCTTTTCGTTCGTTGTTTATCCGTTTTCTTTGTTTTTCGTTTTGTCGGTTTTATCCGTTTTCATTCATGTTTTCCGTTTCGCCCGTTTCATCCGTTTTTTATTGTTTTATCTTTTTCGTTCGTTTTATACATTTTACGCCCTTTACGTTTATGTCCATTTTCGTTTTTAATGTTTTTCGTTTTACGTATAAAAGGTAAAAGTGGGCGTGAAGCGTAAAAAGCGTAAACGCTAAAAGCGAGCAGAAAAAAGGATAAAAAAAAAAAGCGGATGAAATGGCTAAAAACATGATGAAAAGCGGATAACGCTGCGGCGGCGATGAACAACGAACTAAAACAGTAAAACAATGAACTAAAGCAAAAACGACACAACGTCAAAACGGATAAAACGTAAAAAGGCGGCAAATAAACAACGAGCGGCGGATAGCGGATAAAATGAACAAAAGCGTGAAAAATGTGCGGCGTAAGGAAGCGGATAAAACAACAAAACGTAAAAGCGAAGCGTAAAGGCGGCGGATAACGAGCCGGCGGATAAAAGCGGAACAAAAGCGTGAAACAACGGCGGCGGAAAAAAGGGACAAACGTAAAAAGCGGCGGCGAATAAACAACGAACGGCGAATAAAACAGTAAAGCGTCAAAAGCGGACGGCGGATAAACACAAAAAAAGCGGTCGAAAGCGAATAAAAATAGAAAAAGCGGACAAAAGCGTAAAAGGGCGAAAACATATAAAAGCAGACGAAAGGGATAAAAGCGTAAAGGCGGCGAAAACGCGAAAAAAGGGGAAAGCGGATAAAAGCGGACAAAATCGGGATCAAGCGATAACTATTATTAGCGGAGGGACTAAGCTGGGAAACTATATTTTAAAAAATAAGGACTAACGGTGCAAAATTTATTAACGAATGACTATGACTCAAAACACTTAGCGGATGCACTAACGTCCATCCAAAATAGGGACTAAATGAGTGCAAGGTTTAAACAAAAAATCGGTATCTGCGGTGTAATTAAAAGCGACTTAGGGGTAAAAACTTGAAATACTAAACCACAAGAATCAAGCGTGTAATGTTTTCTAATAATTACATAAATAACAATGTCAACAACAAACCCTCAAATAATTCAATTCAATTTATCTGCAATAAAAGATAGTTAGAGAAGAAGGAAATAAGATAGTAGGTCACCATTTATTTGCAATAAAAGATAATTAGAGAAGAGCGAAATAGTAGGTCATCGTTTTAACTTTTAACTTCTATGAAAACATTTGTATAGATACAAAAATGAACATAATTCTAACAACATGGCCTGAACCTAGGTAGGGTTACGGAATAACAAGTGACTATAACAAGAATATTCATCGCCAGAATTCATCCAGTATTATGTGAAACAAGCAACCATAATTAACGTGATGTAATAACAAGTATTAAAGCATATACAATGCAAAAGTTAAAAAGCGAAGAGTTTGCAAGGCGTTCAACTGTGGCGGCCGTGTTTATGGTTATGTATTCAAAGACGATATATCATAGACAATGGCGTGTTTGTGCTATAATGTCAAGCGTTGAAAACTATGAAAGCTACCTACACATAACTTGTATAAATTTCCTACTAATCTTTTGTTTTGTCTGCTGTAAGAAGGCGTCTACTTATATCCATAAATACGAAGCAATTCCTTTGAATAACGTCGACATATGCTTCTTTAAATTGAATATTATTTGTAACAGATGAGCAATTCTTTAAATACCAAATTAATTCCTTTTGATACATATGCTTGCTAAAGGTGCTTGAAAAAACAAATATATGTCTAATGCATCTAAAGGACTTTGCTAAAGGAATTGCTTGCGATATCAAAGGAATTGGTTGTATCGTATGCTTCTTTGGATACATAGCAAGAAAATACCATTTCATTAATAGATATACTTGAAAAAACAAATATAGTAACATCTTTTAAAGCCGCTACCGGTAAGTGAGCAACTTCTAAATGGCATTTAAGCCACACTTGTATAAGTATACACAACTTTAGGCATTAGGCGTATACACACTATTATTTTGTCGACATAGCCCGGCGTCTCTAGTGTTTCGAGAAGTGTGGTTCTTTCACAGTATCTCCACTATTGCTCCAACTCGTTGATATTATACGCATCGTGCGCTTCCCATGTCATGATTATCACCGCATCATGCCCTTTATCGAGTTATTATCAATGACAAAATAATTAGTCATGATCCTTCCGACTTCACATGATCCAAAGACTGCGGCGATAGCTAATTTGTATAATATACTAAAAGGCGTACATCAATTCCCCAAAGTAGGTGCATTAATTGCAATGTTTAGCAAAATGGCGAAAATAGCACGAGGTTTAAGTGTCGTTGCAAGCTAAGTCCTTTGTAAGTTTGGCAAAATGGCAAAATAGTCCACGAGGTTTAAGTATGGCAAAAATAGTCCACGAGGTTTACGTGTCGTTGCAAGCTAAGTCCTTTGTAAGTTTGGCAAAATGGCAAAATAGTCCACGAGGTTTAAGTGTCGTCAAGCTAAGTCCTTTGTAAGTTTCACAACACTTCCGCAAGAACGCGCAGGATCACCCTTCGTCTCCAATCTAAACTACACACCATTTGCAATTTCAAAATTCGAAAGGAAAGAGAGCAAAATAAAAATTAATGGTTAAAAACATTTGGATGATTACATCTAAGGGTTGTTTGGACACGTAAATTTATTTAGAGACAGATGAATCGCAAATTTATTAATAAGTACTGTTCCAATCGTAGCTTTGATATGTTGTCCGAGCTCGATCTGCTGTTCCACTCGTGAATGCCTTGTAGCTTGTACCTTTGTATAGAGTTTTCCGGTGAACCCACTTCACTGAAATGATAAAAACACACCGATGAAGAGCTTAACCGGTTCATAGCTACCAATATCCCGATAACAACGAAGATGATAAAAGTGCGGTAAGAAACAAAAACCGTAATACAACATCAATATAATTATATGATTTCGCGTTGATGTGGTTACATATATCAACCTTTATTGGCGCTAATTGATCACTTATTCTTGTGGGGATTATTCTAGCCGAATATAACAACTCTAACTACCTATGCATTAAAGGCTACACCAAAACAAAGACAACAATTATGATTAGAATAAAGTTGGAAGATTGCTCCAACTGAATTCTCAATAATCCTGTTACTGGTCTTATTTTAAAGCTAATTCCACATCTTAAATTTTTTTAATGAAACCCAAGTTACATAAAAACGTAAACTGATGTAGAACTCCAATGAAACCCAAGTTACATAAAGGACTGATCATTAAATTGATGTATAAAATGAGTATTTCCCACCTTTTAACTGCAAATGTCGACACGATTTCAACCAACCCACTTCATAGAATGGCCGCATCCAATAAACAAATGTTATTGAGGTTTATTATTAGCCATGGTCCGACTCGAAACACCATGCAACAATTTCACAAATCCAAGAAATCTTACTTTCTCGTCCGTGTCCGATTCGGTCATGGAGAACGGCTTGAATTGGGACGAGATGGGCTAGTCTTGACAAAATAATGGTTCGTATACTTCTAATGCCTAAAGCAATAATGTATGTATCCGTCCTCGATATTGAAGTCATACAAAAAATAAAAGAAATAAAAACTTTTACCTAAAGCCTTGAACGACCTCATCTGATTACCGTGTACGATAAAGGCGCAAATTGAAAGTGAAAATAAATAGATTCGGCACAAATTGGTTCCAAAAATAAAAATTAAACTCAAATAAAAAGCCCGTAAAGGCCTTTTACGAAGAATGAGAAGAAGCATATAAGCCTTCATGAGTCTCAATATCAAGATTGCGGGAGGCACTTTCAATTCATTAGAGTATTTCCACCTTCACTCAATATCCGAACCACAATTTGTGATTCGAAACAATGGCCAAAGAGTCCATTTCATGTGCGTTCTCATAATATTCATGTGAAATTCAAAAGCAGTTTGTTGTACATACCATTGAAAAGTCTTTCAGTTTTTTTTCGATAGCGCATAGGCTCGGATATACTGGACTCATCTGTCAATAAAAACTCCTTCCGTGGTTGCACCACATTTTTAGTGTGGCTGCTATGCCAAAATCTGAGTTAAATGAAATGTGATGATCGTCATACCTTAATGGTTATGGCCATAAAATTCCATTAAATGTGTGTTATGATAATGTGCCATTAGTGTGTCATTCAAAATAACTTTCTTGTACATAATATTCAAAGTCTTCCGACATATTTTCTAGCGACGACACGCTCATATATACAAATTGACCACTATTATAAAATTCCGCTAAAATTTGCTGACCACATCCTTAGCGTGTTTTTGCCACCAAAAATCAGAGTTACGTAAAATGTGATGATCGTCATTACCTTAATGGTCATGTTAAAAAATCCACATAAGTGTGGCTTAAATGCACCCTAAACACATAATGAACATTCACTCTAACTACTGTTTATGTTTAAGCACCTAAAACGACAACGACAATCCAAGTATTAGTACATGCTCGGTTGAAGATTGCATTATCGTGTTTGAAATAAGTAATTGACTCACCTCGAGTGGTGAACATACATCCATTACTATGTTTAACTAAAAAGTTTCATCGAAGATAAAATTTTAAATGCCGTCGCATGAAATAAAGATCAACATTATTAAGATTAGAATTTAATTAATTTGGGGCATAATTAAAGAGAAAAAATGTGGTAAATATGTAGATAAATAAAAGCAGAAGACCCGTTGTATCATGTTAGGATCCAAATATTATTGTGTTGGTGATTCGGTGGTCTTGGGAGATCAAAATACATGTTTGCCATTAGAGAGAAAGTTAGAGAGTTGGGTGTTTTCTTGGTAGAGAGTTACTTCACAAATGTTGAATATTAGATTGAAAAGCACCACCCTTCCATGGATGGAAGGGGTATTTATAATTACATAAGACACGACCTCCTATCGGCTGTGGATCGGGGATACGGTGGGTAAAGACCCGTCCTTCCTCCACGGTGTTGCACTACGCTAAACTAAAACTAATAACTAACTAATAAAGCGATAAATAACGTAAACAACGACAAATCTACGAGCTAACTTAAGCTAGATAACATTTGGGGTGACCGACACTTCACTAAGAAATTTTCCAATTCCTAACAATCTCCCCTAAGGAGGTCACCCATGTTTTACATTTGAATCCTAGCATTCTATTCTTGACATTGTTCTTGAGCTCGTAGACTTGAATTCTTCATTTCGCAATCTTTGTGCTTTTGTAGTGCAACTTCAAAGTCCGCATTGATCTGTACTTTCGGTGGAGGCCTTTAAGCGATCCACATCTTTGATGATCTTGAGCTTTCTTTGAGATCATCGACCGCGAAGAAATCTCTGGATCATCCATAGTAGTGTTGCCTTCATGTGAAGTTGTGACATTTGGACCGACATGCTCACACTTTTGAATCATGACATCTTTCCATCGAGTAGCGGAAGCCTTCTTGGTTCATGATATTTGCGTGATGAAGCATAAGCATAGTATGAAATATTAGAGCCGGGTTATGTAGATATGCACCAGTCATGATTTCTTCAAATTAAGTATGGATCTTTGTGAGCATGCGGCTTTGGATTGACTCCTCAATTCGATCGATCACCGCAATCGTCGGGTGTACACGCATCTGACGATTAGCAATAAAGCGCGCGAAAGTGTCTTTGATCACTTTCGTTGAATTGAGTACACGCCCACGGTTCCCGTTGATCGATTATAAATCGCTGTGATCGGTGGGATTCTTAAGAATCTCCTTGACGAGGTTTCGCGTTGTTCTAGCCGTTCTCAAACCGAGCGTCTCAAAGAAGACAACACGGAGTGAGTGAACGGTAATTGAGATTCAGCGATTGATGAAAAATTGATTTGAAAACAATCGCGTATTGCTTAGAATAAAGAGTTTTGCAATCTGACGAAGGTTTTATGAGTAAGATCAATTTTCAATCAAAATACTTTTATATTTGAAAATAATACACATTCGATGTACTAGAGAAAGAAGATTCGCACATCGAGCGGTTTTCCAAAAGCATTTTTCAATCGGAGATACTTTTGAATTTGAAAATGAATACACATTCGACGTGTTAGAAAAGAAGGTTTGCACATCGAGCGGTTTTCCAAAAGTATTAAGTCAATTCCATTCTGGACCAAGATTGATTCAAGACCCAATCGCCCCATTGTTTCTATCCGTTGTCACAAGTTTGATCTTACGAGAAGATCTCACATGTCACCCACCAAGAGCTTGTTTGATGTTGGCTCTAGAAGGATTTCCATCTTCATCGTGAATATTTTCATATCACTCGGATGTTCGGCAATACCACAAGGATAATCGTGGGACTCTTAATATACTTACTTTCCACATTGTGTGAAAAAGAAAGTCTTCAAGAATTTAGTGTCTAACGAGATATTGTGGATGATCTCTTGGCTCTAGACTCAATCGTGCATATTTGGTTCCTGTGTCGGAGACTAGGAGATGGTCTCCTTCTTCAATATCAACAATCTCTAAGAGAAAGTCGATAGATAATGTCGGTTCCCGTGAGAATGAAACAAGCCCTTTTAAGAGGAACTTGAGTGGCTTGGGAAGTTTAGTGCGATCGTCCTTTGGGTCCATGACGTCTTGTCTTCAATACCAGTGTTACCTTAGTAACAACCGGTAGTATATGTATTGAACCCGTTCTTGCCCTAAGGTTGAATTGATGGAGGCTATTTCTTTTCACCTTTTTCACATTCGGTTTTTTTCATTCTTCAACCCCTTGAAGCTTACCGAGACTTCATTACTAGAACCTTGTTGGGTTTATTCGATTACTAGCTCATCTCATCCGCACTCTTCCCATTTCTCATTTTCTCCTTTTTCAATATACCTAAGGACTCTACACTATCTAGTGGATTGTCCACGGTAGATCCCTCCGACTCTGGCGGGATCGTGGGAACGAATACCTAACCTAACCATCCTTATAACACCATGCATAAAGTAAATTTGGTCGGTCAATTGGTATTGTTCATTCCTTCTCGAAACCAATTGAAAAATCATTTGGAAAACCAATCAAGGTACTTGTGATACGAGATCAAAGCATTTTGTACCTTAATAGTTTTGATCATTTAGAAAACCTTCCCCTCAACATGTGCGTGTGATTTAGAAATTGTTTGGCACATGGAGGCAAGAGGACTTTGAAATATTTTCTTTGATCACAATTTTCATACGAAAAAACCATTTGATTTTCTTGGTAAAATTCTCCCCCTCAATATGTGCATAGGATTTTTGAAATCATTTTTATCACATAGAGGCAAGAGTTAATTTGAAGCACATCCACAATCACAAGCGCCATTACGAAACCATTTAAAACACAATCAAGGTACTTTATAATCTCTTTTTAAAAAAACTTTTGTACCTCGATGGTTTTGCTCCTCAATATGTGCCGAGATTCGGCGTTTACTTTATCTGAGAAGCGACTGCACAATTGAATCCAAACGATCACCTTTATCAAATTTCATTATTAAATCACAAATTCTCCCCGATCAAAATATCAAACCCTTTGAGATTTTGGATCCCAAGTAATTAATCGGTTTATAAAACATGGGAGAATATGTGGCTGGTTTAAATACTCATCATGTTTTTTGGATAAATCCTCCTCCTCAACATGTGCATTATGTATATTGAAATCGTTTGGCACATGGAGGCGGGAGTGCCTTTAAAGGACTAAAACCAATTCCATTTAAAAGCAGTTTGAGATTTAAAACACGATCTCTACCCGATCGAAATATCAAACCATTTGAGATTTGTGATCCCAATCGATTAAATCATTTATAAAATTTTGGGAAAGGCGTGGCAAGATTCAATTTTGAAAGATGACATATATGGACCATTTTAAGACATTAAAGATTGTTAGTGTCGGTATGATAGTTTTAAGAGATCTTTTAGTAAAATAAAACAATTTCACAATCAAACAAAACGAGAAAAAATTTCATTTGAAAGACCTTGATTCTAAAGAAAAAATCATACCATGACATAACATTAAATCTTTAGATCACCACATTTTGTTGTACAAAGCGGACTTTTGAAGATATATTGTATGAAAATATTTTAAATTAAATCACTCTCCCCTCAATCGATGACCGTAGTCGATAATTGAGTGACTCAAGTTTTGATAAAATGAAGTCCGGTGATTTTCAAAATTTAGTCAATATATTTTCAAAACAACATTTTTCCATTTTCAAAACAATTTAATTCAATATACTCAAAATTGTTTAAAAATGGTATCCCGCATAAAGATACGTTAGTAGTTGAGAAGCTTTTGTTGTTGTTCTTTGAGGTTGGAAGAAAACCGTCTGGCGATGCGGTGAGACTTCTTCTTACGTTGCATTTTGAATGCCAAGCGAGGTCAAATTAAGCTCCGTTTTCTTCAATCACTTAGAAGAAAACCATCTGCGATGCGGTGAGACCTCTTATGTTGCATATATGCCAACTCTCCATTGAAGTCCAATTAAGCTCCGTTTCTTCATTTGTCAACCCAAGAAATAGTTACCCTTTCCTTTCGGCATCCAATCATCATCATTAGTGGGATCCGGATCGGGAACATTCTTATATCCATGATATACGCATACGTTAGTGAACACACATACGAGATATATGGTGGTCGACATCACCCATAATGACAATCGACTAATTAAAGTCAATTCAACATAACAATCGGATCATATATAGCATGGGAATAATGTGTTCATCAAACTTTAATCATCTAAACCTAACAATCATATCCTAGAAACCTAGTCCTTCAACATAGGCAATTATATTTTTCGAGATAAACACGTAGGATAATTAAGAAAGTCCGTTAGATGATATAAATTTGAAAATATTCTTCCCTCAATCAATGACTCTTTTCTTGAAAAGTTTTAAAAGTCTTTGAAGTCATCGATTGAGTTTTGCGAATGTCTGAAAACTCGATCTGATTGAATTTTTCAAGCAACTCATTTTACCACCATTTTGAAATACAACAAATATTTTTACGAAGAATTATAGACGGAAAAACATTTGTGTAGGAGCAATGATCCTTGACATACTTTCCTTAAATTGTTTTAGGATAAGTGCACGAAATATTTGAAAATTGTTTTAGCGTGACACTTTCCTTTCTTTAAAGAGCGGGTTGCTATCGAAAAAATAGCAAGCCATGGTTTAAACACGGGTTCTGATCAAGTAATCGCAAGCCATATTTTGAAGCGGAGTTCTGATCAAATAAGCGTAAGCCATCATTTGAAGTCCGGGTTCTGATCTGAAATAAGCTGTAAGCCATCATTTGAGACATGTTTAGAAAAGAAATATTTACACCTCCTGCTCGAACTTCATCTATGGTCCCGTGCCATTATTGAATGACATTTCTAAGACCGTAGATGTTATCGATACGAAGACATGTCATGTGAAAACATATTTTGGTATTTTTGAAATTTTCGATTTTTATGGGTTTTGAAGGTTTTATATTTTTCTATTTTCTTTTGTTGGTTTTATATTTTTGTATTTTGTTTTCGATAAATATATACAAGGATAGAGTAGATGATATAGTTAAAGAGGATGATGATACGAGAAGAGATAAGGATATCGAGCAGCCCGTTGTAGAAGATAGAAGTCATCATCCTTAAACATTCACCACCAAAGCTTCGGGGCTCTTGAATAGAAGATAGAACATGAGCCATTGAGAAGAGAGACTTTGGCGACTTCCCCAAACCGAAAATCCTTTGGTGAGCAGATTCAAAGCTTTCTTTCAAGCTTCTCTTAGCCGGTGCACAAGGAAGCACACCATTATCATCGAACTTCTTGCTCCTTTAAGAATAATCACCGTGATTCTTCGTTCGAGGTTATATCATCCAATAGAACACCAACAACGTTTCATCCCACACTTAAATAATCTTCTCAAATTTCTTTTCCATTTGAAGTCCAAGCAATCCATTCCAAAAGGGTGTCAAGAGACCACTTCCCCAAGTAGTTGAATTGATCGGTCAATCTCTTAGACTAGAGCTCACAAACCCGAATACACATACCGAAGACAAAGAAACTTATACCATCAGTAGCAGTTAAGTACAATAGCCAAAGAATAACCCCGATGTATACTTTTCTCTCCAGAAGAAAGTGTATGAAGCTCAAGAACCCGAAGTACCGAATGCCCAAAGATAGAATAACCGATAACATTGAAGAAGCGGGCCGAATCATCGATTATCTGCGGGTGACAATCTGCGGATGTCAACACGGAATAAGTGATTATATCTACGAATCACAGATTAAGCCCTCGGGAAAAACAATGAGCATCCCCAATGTACACAATCTCTATCCCACGATGATTGTGATAAAATCAACATCATCACACACTTGTGTACCTCTTTCATCTTCGAAACTAACTCTTCCATCTCTTCCCCACGTCGTTGGAATAATGACACAAAAGCCTTCATGAGTAAAACCTTGAGTTTCTCTGCGGTCATGACATTTGTTTTACGGGATATCTTCAATCACTTAGAAGAGTTAAGTTCATCAAGTTTACTCGTCATGAGTCAAACCTTGAGTTTCTCTCATGTAATAACATTTGTCTTCCCGGATATCTTCAATCACTTAGAAGAATTAAGTTCATCAAGTTTACTCGCTTTGTGTTTATATGTGAGTCTCTTTTCTCCTTCTTTGGTTTTGACACTTGAATCAAGAACTCATTATAAGCCCGTATACTAGAAATTTGTTGAGAAGAACACTTGAACTCTTGTGGTAATCAACTTCTTTGAAGACTCTCTCGACTATTTTTGTCAACCCTTATGTAGACAATTTGAAGTGACCATCGATGAAGAAAACCCTATATACCATACTTGAAACCTAAGTCAACTTCCCACATTTGTATCTTAAGCTTGCACCTATTGATGGAAGAACGGTGTAGAGAATTTATGCTTCAAGCAAATCTCTAAGTACTTACTACCCAAACAAAGTATGAGACATTAACACCTCTTGCGATTATCCACACCGTCATATCGTGTGACATCGAGTAAAACAAAGTAACTCCTAATTGTGATAGTTAACCGGTCTTCAACCATCCACCTCATTGCTGGTAACTAGATAAACCAAGTCTTCAACTCAAATTCTTAAGCCCGAGCAAGTTATCAAATAAGAACACGCCTTTGTGAAAGTCAACTTCAATCTCAAATAAGTGATAAATGATTAACTCAAGTAATCACCTTGTGTCAAATGTCCAACAATAGTCAATATCAACGTCTCGAGTAGTCATTGCTAAAGAATATGAGCATGTCTAATTGGGAATTGAATCGACTTATAACTTTCTCCCAATTAGTGCTCTCCCTAAACCGGCAATCTGCATTTGATAAATGCCCAAATTAAGAAGAAGTCTTTAGATCGTTAAATGCAACTCGTCTTTAGTCTTCTAACATGTAGCGAGAAAATGTAGAATGATGTAGACTCGACCTTCTTCAAGATTGTCCGGTTGGGGAATAGATAGTTAACATCTTCATTTCACCAAAACACAAGAACATCACCAAAAGCATCCCAATTAACTTACATCTTGCAAATCCCTTAACTAGAATCCTCCCAATCAAACAAGAACAGAAAGATGTTCATCATGGAAATCGACAATCGGCCGCGAACACACGAAATGGTAACACCAAGCAAACAATCACATCAAACAAGAATGTAAGGTTGTTCGGAATCATCATGTTGATGTGCACGTGAAGCATTAACCGGAAGCACTTTGTCAATAAACTCATATCGACTGTGAAGATGTCAACTAACGGCTCTTAGAAGAAACTCCATGTGAAGATTACCCGATAAGAAGAAGCTCGGTTCTTACATGAGTTTAGAGCCGTATGACCATTTAAATTCTCAAATAATAATCAACCATGCGGTAATTTCACACTTCTTCTCCCCTCAAGAATTGCATACGGAGTTGCCATTCTTGATTAAATAAGTGAAAATCATCAATGTTCTATTCACACTTCCTCCCGCAAAATAAGCACATGATGTCGCCATCTTCATTATATTCGAGCAAGTGGAATGAGAAAACAATCGGTGGTAGCCAGTTCACTTGATGACCAAGCGCATGGAAAAGTATGAAGCATGTTGATGAGAATGGTCATTAATTAGAAGATTTCTCTTCTTTCAAAGATAAAGCGCCATCAAACGTACACTTTTCTTTTCTTTAGAAACGAGGCTGAATCAAGTGAGCAGACGTCATAAATCTCTCTTTTCAATCTCTTGGCAAAACACGTAATCAACCCATTATCATTCAAGAGGCTCTTTGTCGTGACGGTGATGGAGAAAACCCAATATGATGAATTTGACCCGAGTAAACTATCCCGAACCCGTGACTTATACTTGCACATATGTAACAAAGAGCGGTGCCGAGACTTCATCCTCCATTGAATCTCTAAGTACTCTATACTCTTCAACCAACCAACCATCAAGTATAAGGCGTACATCACCTCTTGAAAATCCACAATTGAATGTGACATCGAGCACTACAACGTAACTCCTTAAAAGTGATAGTTATTTTGAGATGATAAGAGCCCAATTCCCCCAGCGGTAAAAGAAAAGGTAAAAGTCACTCAACAATAACTAGATTTCCAAGTCTTCGTTTTTGATAATAAGCTCGAACAAGGATCATGAAGAATCTTCATCCATCCATCCCCGATACCTTCGGATACTAAGTACACTCGCCGTGATAATTCACTTCAACCTCAAATAAATAATACCGAATTAACGCCGTTGTCACATCTTACGAGCTGCTCAAATCTAGCCTCCTTTGACTTTTTAAGTGAACTATGATAATATTTTCATCCCACCATGGTATAATGAGCATAACCCGTAAAACTTTGAAGTAGCCAAACCGCCATGACGAATATCCAAACACACATCCAATTCATGAAGTACACCCTTTTATCCCTTCTTGAGCGAAACCATGGCACCGGCATCAAAAGATCCGAATTACACTTTGTCTTCTCCAAGATGGTTCCATCATTACGGATTTACAACTCTATGGTTTAAACCGAGAAATAGTTTCTTCATGGATTTTACAAAACCAAGAATAAACCGTAAGATAGATCCGAAATGCACTTTACTAATACCGGGATGTTTCCATTGTCACGGATTTTACAAGTCTATGATTTAAACCGCAGAAATAGGTTCTTCGCGGGATTTTACAAAATCAAGACAAAGCCGTAAACAATGTCGACTTGAATGTGTTATGACGACTTTGGTTTCGGTGTATATCTCTGTTTTAGGGAACATGCAAGTGGTTCATCAACGATTCTTTCACCAACATCAACAACCTTTAAGCACTTTGGTAGACATAACATTTACGAATTCAGCCGGCTATTTTGGTGACCATAAGGAGAAGTGAACCCGATATGTCAAACTTGATCATGAAGTAAAATTCCCAGTTTGTCACTTAAACTTGTACTAATCCTCATGTAAAAGCGGTGTACCCAGTGTACAAAACCTCTTGACGATATCCTCAATGCGTGAGACACCGAGGTGATAGTTGCGTTGTGGGTTAAATGAGAAAGAATCACAAGCGTAACTAAATAGCCAAGTCTTTATCACACTCTATAAGCGCCCAAACAAGTCATCTTTGCGGAAGGCGAAATAAGTAAATGCGGAAAACCTCATCAAATCCAAATAAGAAACAACATCCAAACAACCCCGTAGTCAACATTTTCAATAAATACTTCAAGCCGAGACATAATATTCTTCGTGAATATGTATATCCCAAAGTGCCAAAACCCCATAACAACAACACTACAACACAAATCAACAACTTATATCTCAAAACTCAACCAGTCTCATCCTCAAATCTCATCATCATCAAATCTTTTCAACACGTCTCTTTATAACCAAGTCACATAAAATCTCATATGATCAACTCACATAGCTCAACAAATCTCATTATAAACAAATAATCACCCGATACAAAATCCTTTAAGCCCGGTTAAATCCAAATCAAATATCCACCAATCATAGATATTCTCATTAGTATAATATCACACATACAATTCATAACTCACATCAAATATCCAATATCCAATTTCACGGCCGGAAAAATAACACCCAAAATAAAAATCGGGCTCACAACTCACTCCATATTCACCCCGTTAATAACACAAACTCAATTAGGCCCACGCAAAATCCAAGACACACGCCCAATTGATAGCTTAAGAGGTTCACCAAGTTCATATCTAAGATGTTATACTTGGTCCAACAACTAACCTCATGATTCGCCCACATAAATGTTATATCACGGCCCAAAACATATCCAACAAGTCATGACCGGTTGCCCTATATTAGATGTATATAACGCCACATATTCATTCCATATCCCAAATCTTACACTTCTAACCTAATTTCTCTCTCACATCATAAGACCAAGTAACAAAATCAAACCCTAATATCATCGCCTCCCTTTTTCACAAACAAGGCGTCACCCAAAAATCGATTCACACCTCGGAAAAATTAATCAACGAGACCTCACCACGGGGATGGTTTGAGAGTCTTTGACTCGAAGCACATAGGAAAGCCACAATCGATTTGTAACTGCCACAGGGAAGGCTTTGGTTTCGGATTCGAATAACAAAGATTCGCCACATGGATGGTTATGAGGGTTTCGAGTAAGTGAGTCTAAGCGAGCCAAGGTAAATGAGATGAATGAAATGATATAGTTGTGATATTGTTTTGCACATAAAACGAATCATAGAAGTGAATTAACAAACTTGTTAAGGTCATTTCTTTTCAATTCGTATATGACAAAGTTTGATCTATGAGGCACACGTTCTAATGTGAGTAGATCTTTCGAGATCTATGTGTTGTTAGAACCATTCACAAAGATGAACAAAGCTGAGATCACATATATTTTGAAAATATTTTATCTTTTCATTTATCAAAGATTCGAATGAAAAGAGAGATGAAGCATATGGCTTTGTTTCATCTTGATAACATTCGTATATTTCCAAGAATAGATCAATGATGATAAATCAACTTCGTGTAAGTGACTCTTGATAGTCATGTTGTTCTTATGTAGCACACGAAAAAAGATAGTCTGAGATCCTTATAGTCATTTGAGTCATTTAGTGAGTCTATGATGTCCTAAACGAATGAAGAAAAGATAAAGGTTTAAGCTTTTGATCTTTCTTGATTGTTCGGATACAAATGAAGCTTAGATTTCAAAAGGATCTATGATGGTGATGTTCGAACACTAAAAATCTTTAAAAGATTTCTGAAAATGTTAGAACAATACTGAGATCGACTTTAATTGATGTTAATGATTCTTGTTATGAGTAAAGGTTGAAACATGTATTGGAGATGGATAAAGGTTATAGACAGATGAGGGTATGGTATAATAGCCTGATGTCGGTAATGTTGGTATTTGGTATAAAGTCGTGGTCAAGTTGTCATGGTCTACTTCTTCTTCCATTCTGTGTAAGTCGCTAGGTTTTCCCTAAGCAAGTCGCTAGCCTTGTTGAGTCATAGTCGCTACCCATTTTTTCACCAAGTCGCTAGCACTGAAATCAGGTCGCTAGCATGGAGTTAAGTCGCTAACTATTACACAAATTGCTACTTGTTAAATAACAAGTCGCTAGCCTAAATCGCTACCAAAAAATGATAAGTCGCTAGGTCTTCAAACCCAAGTCGCTACATGATACATTGAATCTGGACAGTTTTCCAAGTCGCTATATTACGGCACAAGTCGCTATAAAGAACATGGTAACTCGCTAGGAAGAAGCTTTAAAACCATTTCGTACTTAAACCCAGAAAACTTGTTTTGACCCAGAAAAATGCATATGATTATCATTTTGGCCCAAGTTTGACCTTGTTAACATAAACAGATATTGACAACATAGTAATGTCACCAATATTTTGACCACAAATACCGGATTTGGTACCCAAAGCGATAAAGGTGAGACAAACACATAGACAAAACAGTTTAGACAACTTGACACGAGCATATATTCATTGAAAGACCAATACTTTTTATACCAAAAGAAACTTATAAGAAAAAACTGTTGAAACTATAAGATTCATCCAAAAGATGATAAAAAACAGTTTCAACAAATATTACGAGCCAACAAAAATTAATAAACCACAATAACCATAGTAAAAAAACCACACAAATCAAAGAAACACAACAACCTTGGCTCTTGATACCAATTGTTAGGATCCAAATATTATTGTGTTGGTGATTCGGGTGGTCTTGGGAGATCAAAATACATGTTTGCCATTAGAGAAAGTTAGAGAGTTGGGTGTTTTCTTGGTAGAGAGTTACTTCACATATCATGTTTCAACTTGATTTGAATTGTTACCTTAAAAATGAGAGGATATCTTCACGGTGTTGGCTTATCATTTGTTGATGCATTAGCTCTTGTTTTTCCATGGTGCATTTATCGATTTGGTCTTACAAAATAGATAGAAGACGCTATAGGTACATAAGCTAAACATGCAACAAAGAACAACCTTATACATTAATCAATTGGCACAATACTTGATCAATGATTACTACCTTGATTCTAAAGTAAATCACCAAGAGGTGTTTGTGATTGCTTATAAGAATATAAGATATGGGCGTTTGGGAATACGGCATAGTTAATCACGTTTTGGATTGTATTACGGAGCCATTACGTGAAAACGGACATGAGCAGGAAATATGCAACACGTTTCAACCAATGAGAACTTGAGAAGTGGGCAATCGACCCACTAAAATCTTGTTGGGCGGTTATTGCAATTTACTATTAATGTAGCACTAATAGGAGACGAATTAACTATAAACGGACCCCTTAAGATTTTGGGCTTTGCCCGTCACCAAATGCCTAATAGTATATAACGAGTGTGGAAACCCGTGATCTGACGGGATTGGCTTCAACCGACTTACTTTGTAACGACACTTAAACCTTAGGGACTAATTTTGCCAAGTTGCTATAGATAGCAATTAATGCTACAGGACTTACTGTGCAACGCCACTTAAACCTCAGGGACTGTTTTTGCCAATTTATGAAACTTTGCATTTAATGTTTGGACTTACTTTGCAAAGCCACTTAAACCTCAGGGACTGTTTTTGCCAACTTAGAAAACTTTGCATTTAATGCCTTGGGGGTTACTGTTTTCTTCCCCGCTAAATAGTATATACGAGTGTGGGAACCCGCGCGATGCAGCGGGATTTGCTTCAAAGGACTTACTTTGTAGCGACACTTAAACCTTAGGGACTAATTTTGCCAAGTTGCTATAGTTAGCAATTAATTCTACATGACTTACTTTGCAACGTCGCTTAAACCTTAGGGACTATTTTGCGAGTTGTTATAGATAGCAATTAATGTTGTAGGACTTATTTTATACCACTTAAACATCAGGGACTATTTCTGCCAACTTGGGAAAGTTTGCAATTGATGTTTGCTACAGGACTTACCTTGCAATGCCCCTTAAACCTTAGGGACTGTTTTTGCCAAGTTGTGAAACTTTGCATTTAATGTTTGGACTTACTTTGCAGCGTCACTTAAACCTCAGGGACTGTTTTTGCCAACTTGAGAAACTTTGCATTTAATTATCATTAAATGCACAGCCAATGGGGATGCGACACGTAGTTGAGAAACACATTTGTGAGAGGAGCATGGAATGATCTTTAGTATATCTGAGTGTGAAAACAGCGCGATGCTGTGGGATTGCTTTATAGCGTGAATTTGGGCTGGGACTTACTTTGTAACGACTAATGCTAAAGGTTTACTCGAACGACACTTAAACCTCGGGGCTATTTTTGCCATTTTAACAAAGATTGCATTTAATGCACCAAGCATTTAATGCTCGTGTACTGTAGCAGTTAATGTAGCACTACTTTGGGCAAAACTTTGTACGCTTTTTAGTATTATAAGAAGAATAGTAATATATAATATAACTAGCTTAGAGACCCGTTGACACCGGGTTAGTTTTTAAAAAATAGATAAATGAGATGATAATAAAAGTAATAACGTAAATTTGTTAAATTTAAAATATGTTTGAGTCACAATCGATTTACAACTATCGCGGTGCCAAAATAAAATAGATTGACTCGAACATAAAATGATGTGTGATTTCAATGAAAATTTAAGTTGCTAACAAACCTTGTAACATTAAAAATAATGAACCATAGTATAATATAACGTGATTACACCAATGATACATACATGATATAACATGAACCTTGTTCAAAGACCTTCAAGTACTTCTTTATACACGACATTTGTTGTGGTTTTGGAGAGATTACCATCCTGATCACAAACGACAACCTTCAAACCCCGCTTGCTTGTCTTGTGGAACTTATTCTTGCAACATTGAACGCACCAGCTGACCAACATACGTGGGAGTACCTTATAAGTGGAGTTAATTCAATAAATGGAGCTAATTACTTTAATTATTTTTTTGATGTACATAAGCTAACATAGCTTTAGCAAAGGTGAATGCGAAGTTGAAGCTAACCTGCAAATTGATTACACAATCTTTTAAACTCTTGAAAACATCTATTATATTATCCCTTGCTACTTATGCTATTTTTCTTTATGCGTGTTGTAACTAAATAGTACTATTTATAATACTTGATGTTTGCAAATTTTATCTTCTTTGCTATTTTTCTTTATGGCTACTCTTGCTAAAGTTTATCTTATTTTAATACCATAAGTAAATTTTGGTTTTCAGTTGCATTAGTTTTATAACAAAACTTGTGTAGCCGAAAATATGCCAAAATTAACTACCCCGCATGGCCACATCTTAATTGCTAATCATTATCACTAATGATATGATAACAATTTGCATACCATGGACCAATTAGGAGTTGTAACTGAATTCTTCATCAATCAATCACAAAAGAAGGGTTGTTAATAGTCTTATGAGCTAACATGTTGGATTAAGTGCCGATTGCCTCGACTGTTAGACCTGCGCGCAATATTAACATCTGAAAAACATAAAATCATGCAATAAATATAATTTGGTAGGGTAATGCCAACCCTTAACTTACAGATAAACAACATCTTGATGGTGATAAGTAGCATGTGTATACCTATCATTCTTTTACTAATTTTAACAACTCTTCATTAAATACAATACTATTATGCTAAAAAAATAAATGATTAAACAAATAAAAATATTGATATCTACTGGTAAATAGTAAGAATAGTATTATCAAAATCCATAACAATTCACGCTATCGACAAAACCTTCAATATCCTCAAACTTATCCATGTTAATTACCATAGCTAACCCAAAACCACAACATTAACTCTTGTTAAAAATGTAACCCTGGAGAAAAATCCCATTAACAACAGTTATTTCCCAATTCACGCTATCGACAAAAGCTTCAATATCCTCAAACTTATTTAGGTTAATTACCACAGCTAACCCAAAAGCACAACATAAGCTTTTGTTTAAAAACCTAACCCAAACACCCCTTAAATCATTAGCCATAAATTAAGTATATACGTTACATGATATTTATACGGTTCTTTTGAAAACTTTCGAACACTGACACCTGTAAAGTTAACAAAGCCAGAACTCTTTCTTGGCATGTCCATAATATAAAGCTTCATGTAACTAATAGCATAATTCTATATAAAGAAGTTTATATTATTTTACACTTTTCCCTGTACTTTCATCGTATGTATCAACATATACATGTCCGCCTTTCCTTTGGCATATGTGCTATTGCAAGATTCTTTAAATATACGCAACAATGATTTACTAAATACATGGTTTTAGACTTTTAGCATAAAACCATTTTACTTCCATTCGAATTGAGAATAAGCCAAGTCTGCTGATATGGATTTGAAGTAGTTCACTTGCCTTATTGGATACCATATTCTCCTACATATAAACATATAAAGCACAAAATTGTTAAGATAGAAACCACATAGTGAACATCATATGTCTAACATATGTTTAGCTAACTAACAGAAACATGCAAAAATGATAGTTAAAATACTATTATCAATATATGAATATCAATAAACAAAACAATATTAGTTAACAATATATTATCAATATTAATATGAGAGTAACTCAGCCCTTTAGTAGCATGAACCTTTTTGTAAACTTCCTCAATGTTTTCTAATACTTCTCGGGTTCATCTTCTATTAAAGTCTGCAACCATGTTTATGTAAAACAAAATTTAGTTATAGAGAACAAAGACTAATTTACTTTATCTTAGATTAAGTCATACAACTTTTTAAATAAATTAGACATATACGCAACATAAATGAGCCAAACATTTAAATTCTAATGTAAAGGAAACATGCCACGCACCATAATTGCCTCAGTGTGCATAATCTAACTCATATTGATATGTGCTAAATGTTATCATTCCAACCCGAACCTGTTTTGACCCGCTAAATGCACCAACCTGTTACGCAACCCAGCCCATTACCCCAGAGAGAGAGAGAGAGGGTAAGAGAGAGAGAGAGAGAGAGTGAGGGATAGAATATCTAAACTAAACTCTTTCCGGTGCGGGCTTGAAGATCCTCAACTTGTAAAACAAACATCCATACAGTCCTATACATTAAGCAAGTACATAGACATGCTAAAATATGATATTTATCTTCCTACTATGATCAATAGCCGTAATGGTATATTGTATTCAACATGTAATGCCTTTATATGATGATAGCAAGTACATAGACAGGCTAAAATATGATATTTATATGATGATAGCATCGAACAACCACAAAAGCATCATGTCATGCAAGGGTCTCTCTTATAAAACTACTAATTTTCTATGTGACCTAAAGCCAATGGCATGTCTCTCGTATACCTTGACACAAAAAACAGTTCGTTATTCCTTCTAACCAAGAATGACTGTTTGATTATTGCCGATGATTATAGCAATTTGGAGGGTTGTATGGTTTACTTAATTCATATTTTCTATTTCACTCCCATTTTTTATGAACTTGAGCAACTGATTAACAAAATAATTTTTACCTTCCTTAACCACTAACTGGAGCATTGTGTCACCATTACTGTATAAAAAAAGATCAGATTCTTTATAAACCCTCACTATCCATCGAATAAAACTACATACATAATAAACATAAAAACAGATAGTATTACTGTGAATCACTCACACCAACTCACCTTCCTTTGAGAGACACATTACAATCGTGCTTTCACAGTGGAGCTGCACCTTCAAGGTCTGCATGGTGAAATTTAGCATGAGTGATACCAAGTCGGGAATGTGAAATTTACATGGCTGAAACGAAAAACTTAACCCCGATATTGATACCGCATATTGACACCACAATGTGTGCGTAACCGACCAACCTGAATAATAATAAGAGTACTCATAAATCAAATGAAAATAAGAATTAGTAAACTGAAACTAACCATTTATACCAGCTGCGAACACTTACCAATCCAAACGAATAACCTGCAATATGCAAGAAGTCATTGTAAAAGAAGGGAATTAAAAAGAAAAGCTCAAAGATTTTAAATAAGAAAAAAGACATATCTTAATAAATTAACTTTCTGTGGAGCGTAGAACATTTAAAATTATTCTTAATGCGGCCTATAAGCTGCAGATAGAAGGTACGTACCAAAGTAGCTGACTCAATGCTATCGTGCTTGCCTTTTATCAGCAGTTTTTGTTTGTGCCAATTAAAACAACCCAATTGACCCGTTAGACCCCTTTCGTTTTAGCGGTTTAAAAGTTTACCTTTGTGACCCGTTTGTGGCAATGTGTTGCAAAATGAAAAATCTTCATTTACTTGCGCATTTTGATTATGCTAATAGTATCCTGGATTATACAACTCTAAAGTCTAAGGTTATACTAACAGGCTCAATTTGTTGAATATGGTGAAAATCTGGTTGGGAGCTGGATAAAATCCTGGTGGCCTGCAAATGAAAGGTAAGTACCATATCAGATGAGTAAGATTCATGAATCTTTGTGGCTCTTCTAATGTGAACATCTTATTGCTGCAGTTATTATGAAGGAGTTGTGGAATCCTTTGACCGTAGGGAAAATGAAGCACAAGGTGTGAATTTGACAAATATTTACCCAAAGGTAAACAAATATAAATATAATCTTCTAAAAATCATGACGTATAGCAGCAAATATATTACCTGAAGTAAGTTGTAGTTGAAGACACCCTTGAGAATAAACTACTAAACCTGAAACACAAAATTTGGAAAAAAGAGAAAATTAGATCACTAATTTTGGGAACAAAAGTAATTAAGTAGTGTAAAGTATTTTAAGCTTCCTCAAAACATAAACCTTTTCCCGTGTTGTTTTTTTTGAACTTCTTGAAAATCAGTATAAAACTTACGTCTGGTTGATGATTCTTCATGCCTCAACTCATTTCCAGTAAAATCTTCGAACAACCAACATTCTGAAACCACCAGCAGCTTATCACACACAGTTCATTGTAGAAAATGACATGTTTTTTTATCATTGGTAAATGCCAAAGAGACGTACCTTTTGTGATCATGACTTTAGTGATACACATTCATTTTTAATCAGAAAATGATATGCATACACCTAATTTAGAAATTGAATGTCAGGACCTCATCAGATTAGAACATGATGACTATTTTAGCATACGCTATTCTCAAACTGATTATTCAAAGTAAATCATACGTACCTCAATAGTAACACCGTGATCCTCTTCCTTACTTGGTGATGGGGTATAATCCAATGGATCCACTCAGTGTAACTGATTGCAACTGATTTAGTGCAGCAGTATCCATATAAAAATAACCTGCAATCATGTATACCATGTATATATTGTTTAGATTTTTAATCAAGATAATATGACATAGGAACCCTACACTAATAAAAATGAAGCCTGTAAACTGGCACAAACTTATACCCGTTGCAATTTGAACTAAAAGCATCTTGGTTGAAACAAAGACAGTAAGACACCAAACAACCTGATTGAATACAAGCGACTGATTGCAGCAGGATTTGTATAAAACAACGTCAATTTCATTCACAAATATAATTTCATTCAGGAAAAATCATTAATTATGCAATCCCTACCGCTTTGTAAATATGCAATCCCTACCGCTCAGTACATTTTTAAAGATTACACACAAGCAGGTATGCAACTGTTTTTTTGAACTTCTGCGAAAGAAATGAGCAGGTAGCAGCCTTTCTTAATTAAGCTACTTATTTAAAATACATGAAGCTTAGACGGTAAGCCAAATACCTCTTAACATTCAATACTGAAAATGCTTAGGAGAGTAATGAAATTGTACCTTCTAATGCCAAATCAATGGTATGACAACACAAACATTGTATGTTGGCTTTCGGAACCTGTTATAAATCTTTTAGTAACCTGAAATCATATGCATTTTCAGATTATGAATCTACAATCAAACATTATAATAATTCCATAAGCAGTAAAATCAGAAGAGATTTTTATTAACTATCAGTACCTCTTTTGAAGCAAATTCGTAAAGAGTATCCTATTCAATCTAAACGACACGACATATATAAGGGTGAATGCTACAAAATCTTTCGTCGTCGTAAGTTTACATTCTCCTTTTTTTTCAGAAAGTTTATGGTATTATTGTGACAATATAGTTTTCGTGCTCGTCTTCTAACACATTAACTATTATTAAACAGGACATGTCTCCAATAGTAGGATCACATTGTTTTTAAATGGTTGTTTGGATACGCTAATGGTGAAAATATGAAACCACTGATGTAGTTAATGAGCTTTAAACCGATTTTAATAAATGGTGCGGATTTACAACAACCCGTTAAAATTAACCGAACTCCCACTAAAAAACCATCCAAACATCCGTTAAAAATGACCCAATTCACACCTTTACTGCTGTTGTTTCACAGCAGCCCCGAACACACAGTAAAAATAATTTTTAGTTTTCAGTTACTAAATGCTTAAGATACCAATATCCATAATCGAAACAACATCAATTTCATTCACAAACATAATTTCATTCAGGAAAAATCATTAATTATGGCTTCACTTTAACATCTTATGAATTTTTCTTGAAGTTCAAGTTGTAAATAATGACTTAATTTCATATCTATAAAAAGCGTGTCACTAACGTAAAACATCTGAAATTAGTTTCATACTTTTTGCGATAGACCGAGTAAAAAAATATAAGAAAATAAAGAGTAATAAATATATACCTTTTCAAGTTTCCTCTTTTTTTACTATATGCGACTGTTGTGTGGCCAAGAAACTCTAATTACCCTGTGAAACCACAACATATCTTTAAATGTAAACTTCTCACGATATTCTTGACCGACAAACCTTTTTGAGAAATAACCAATAAACCAATAGGTCAATATATGTGCACGATAACATATCAGCAATGCATAACAAAATAGACATTAGACTTTGACTTTGACTATTGATCGACTCCCTAATTATCCATAATTAGTCAAAATCAATACTGCAAGCAAAATCTCACCAGTTGAGCAACCAATCCGAGTGAATCCATTCGCGCATTCACTTATATTGCTCTTAAGACACTTTCCATGTCCGTTACAATTACTACGACACAACCCTGAAAACAACACACCAGTCAAGAATTTACGACGATGTTAATAAGAAAGACAACTTACGAACACCAAAGAATAAAAATTCTACTCCATATTTCATATGTAGGATAGGATTTTATAATAAATCTAAATACTATGAGCTAAACTCTTCATATGATTCTATGTACTTAGCATAATAGCATCCACAAATAGCAATGGTTTATTTATAAATATTTCAAACACACGTATATTGAGCACCATATGCTTTGTAAATATGCAATCCCTACCGCTCATCACGACATACCTTGCAATGCCTTGAAACCCTAATGTATCCTAAACTAAAAACCGAATAATTTGGAGCACTAAAGAATGCAACAACACCTTCATAAAACCTGCAAGTAATTGATGTACATTTAAGAAAAATAGCATGAAACAATATTATGTCAATCTACAACGGCATTCTCATTCTTCGAACACTTATAAAAAATGCCAGTGGTATGCCAAGTACACATATGTTCAAGTATATCATTAGCATGATTCACTACCATCCTACTTCAAAAGCAACACATAATATTAAATGAGCCCAATGATTAAACACACACAAATTGATTAAAATACAAAAATAATGCTCAAATGATTAAATTGCAATATCAATGGACAAATGATCACCTTCTACATTTTATTTTCTCTTAAACATTTTATCGAACATCTTCTATGAGGCCTTCAAATAAAGAGTATGTAATCGACAAATACACAATTATTCGCAAACATGTATTTAGAAAGCTCTAATTATAAAAAACTCCACAAACAAATATAAAATGGCCCAAAAATTTTAAAACGATTCATTATAAAATAATTACATAACACAGACTAACCATGAAATCATGGTTGATGTGTTTCGCTATTCCATTTTACAATTACCCCTGCATATCAAATTGAAAAATTTTATTAAAACAACCGAATCACAGATATCAAAATCAATCGGCACAAAATTAAATTGAAAAACTAAAACAATATAAATTATGCATAAAAACTGATATGGATTATGTTGGTGCTTGTTTTTTCAATTGTGTGTGTTTTTCTGAATTTGGGAGGAAGATGTGACGATATTAATGGCGAGAGTAAACTGATTTTGATCTTCGACTATGGTTTTGTATACAGATCATAGAGATGGAAAGTATTTGAGAAGATTGAATAATTGGTATCAGAGAATAAATGAAAGGGATTTAATGTGTTGACTACTTTAAAAAAACAAATTAACTAAAAGGAGGTTATGACTTTCTTACTTTCACTTTCAAAACCTCATGCATAAAACATTTGTACTTTGAAGCTAAATAAGGTATGGCATTAAACCAATTTTTAATGCAGCGTCTTAGTATCTTGTCTGTTTTATTTTATTATATATAATAGATATAGCATCACTCGCAAATACATAAATTCCAAGAGATAATATTAAAATAAGATTTGTTGCATACGTAAAAATCATCAACATATCATTGTTCTTTTCATTTTTTATTACAAAATAACAAACTACTAGTATAGAAGAAATCAAATGTTTAATGTTTGGTTGCACATTATCCACCAATTTGCGTCTTCCAGATTGAAGAGGTTATTCTTCACAAAAAATGTAATTTTTCATTGTTAGAGTTGTTAACTATTTGACATCTTCGTGCGATATATGTAGAGTATGCAAACCTGGGAACTATATGAAATTGTGAACAGTATTTGTGATAAAATAGATATACTCAATTCTTTTGTAATTAAGTATATGGGTACTGGGTATCATATATTATATGCGTGTGCACACACCCTCACACGCAAATGTTATTCAAATAACACATTCACTTTTTAATCGCCATAACAAACCGACAAATAATATAAATGCATTGTAAATGGCAATCATCGCCATCGACTATCATCTCCTCAACCGAGCCTTCTATGTTGGTAGGAGAATTGATTGTCGACAAAGATCGCCTCTAACTATCACTCTTTACTTGCTACCCATTTTTTTGCTGATAAGGTTGTACATGTGAAACAAACTTGCCAAATGAAAAACTATTTACCAAAAATTAATAAAATATTTTATTATAATGTTATAAATGTAATAAACAATAACACAAGAATGAGATAGAAAGATAATTCTTATTAAGATGTAATCCAAGAAGTTACAAGAGTGTATCTACTTATAGAGTAGATGATTACATGTAAACCCTAATGGGTCGGGCTAATAAGCTAAGAGTGAATAGACATCAGCCCATAATATTAAATTACAACACTCCTCCTTGGATATTCACCGTTTATCATATGCTATATACCGCTTCATTAAAAAAAAAAACCTTATCAAGAAAAACCCAGGTGGGATAAAAAAAACTTGATCTTTTTTCAAATAAATTTTAATTTTTTAAAGTAAAAAACAAAATTCCTTTTTAAAAATTCCTTGTTATTAAAATTAATTTTGCTTTTGATATTTTAAACATTATTCCAAAAAATTTTTTTTATATTTTAAAGCCCTTTTTTCCCTTTAAAAAATTTTTCCCCTCACCAGGTTTATTAAAAACCTTAGTAAAAAAAAAAATTTTTTTTCGTTTTAAAGTTTCCCTTTTAACCTTTAAAAATTTGGAATATGGGTTTAAAATTTGGTTTGTTTCCTAAATTTTTAAAATGGGAAAAAATTTTTAAAAGGAAAGTAAAAACTTTTTTAAAAGAAAAAAATTTTCCTTTAAAATATTTTTTTTAAAATTTTAGTTTTTTTCTTTAAAAATTTCCTTAAAATTTAAATTTTTTTAAAACCCCTTTTAAAAAGAAATTTTTTTGAAAATTCCCTTTTCAAAATTTAACCCCTCCCTTAAAGGGCGGGGTTTTAAAAATAAAAGTTAACCCTTTTTTAAATTCCATTTTTTAAAAATTTTTAAAAATTTAAAATTTTACCCAAATTTTTTTAAAAGGATACCTTTTAATAAACAAATGAAAAATTTTTTGGAACATGAATTTGGGGTTTTCTTATAAAATTTTAACAAACCTACAATTTGTTAAAATTTCCCTTTTATTTCCCAAAAAAAATAAATGTTTATTATTTTTTTTTAACTTTTTCCAAAAATTTTTTCCTTTCACCTTTCTTTATATTTTAAATTTTAAAAATATAAACCCATTTAAAAAAAAAATTTAAAAAAACAAAAACCCAAAAATGAAGGTTTTAATTTTGGTTTAAAAAAAAGTTTTTTTTTCTCAAAATTTAAATTGTTGGTGTTTAAAAATTTTAAAATTTGTGACAGTTTTTTTGGGGGGGAAAAATTGGGAAAGTTTTTTTTTTGGTGGTTTCCCAAATTTTTTTTAAAAATTAATTTAATTTAATTTTGGGTGTGGTTTAAAAAGGTTTTAAAAGGGAAAAAATTTAAATCAAAAGAAATTTTAAAAAATAAAATTTGTGAAAAATTTTAAATTTTATTTTATGCCAATTTTTTTTTTAAAAAAATTTTTTGGGGTGGGTTTTTTTCATTTTTTGGGGCAAATTTCAAAATTTCCTAAAACCTCTTTCCCCTCCCTTTTTTATCTTTTTTAAAACCCCTTTTTAAAAATTTCCCGGGAAAATAAATTTTCCAAAAAAAAATTTTTTCATTTTTTTTAAACAAATTTTTTTAAAAATTTTTTTTTAAAAAATTTTTTTATTTTTTTTTTTAAAAAATTTTTTAAAAATTTAATTTAAAAAAGTTTAAAAATTAAAAGATTTAAAAATTTTTTTTAATAGTTTTCATTTTTAAAATTTAAAGGGGGGAACCTTTTTTGCATTTGGTTTTTTGAATTTTTGATTTTTGGGCCCAAAATTTTCAATTTAAAACTTGGTAAATTTAATGGCCAAAAAATTTTTTAAAAATTTTTTTTTTGGGGATAAACTTTTTTTTTTAAGAGGGAGTTTGTTAGAAAATTAAAAAATTGGGTTTCTATGAAAAAAAACATTAATTTTAAATTTTAAAAAAAAAAATTTAAAAACCTTTTTGGAAAAAATTTTTTTAAAAAACTAAGTTTAATCCCTAAAAAAAATTATTAAAAAAATTTTTTTTTGGGAAATTTTTTAGGTTTTTAAGCCTTTTTTTTGAAAGGGAAATTAAAATTAAACATTTTCTGTTTTTTTTTGGGAAAATTTTTGGTTAAAAAAAATATTTAAAAGATTTTCCATTTTTTAAATTTAAGGAAGCCTTTTTTTCCCCTTTTTTGTTTGGGAAAAGGGAAAAATAGGGGAAAATGTACCATTTTAAAAAAAAAGGGGGTTTTTTTTAAAAAATAGGGATTAAAAAAAATAAAACCCCCCAAAAAAAACCCATTTTGGGTTTTCCACAAAAAATTTCTTAAAAAAAATAAATTAAAATTCCCAAAAAAAAATTAAAATTTAAAAAAAAACAAATTTTTGGTTTCAAAAATAAAATTTAAAAAATTTGAAAAAACAAAGGGCTTTAAAATTTTTTGGGGAAATTTTTTGAAAAATGGGAAAATGGGTTTGGTTTATTTAAAGGGAAAATTTTTATGTAAAAAGGGTTTAATTAAAAAGGTTTTTTTTTTCACAAAAAATTTATTTAAATTTTTTAAATTTATAAAAATTTTTTTAATTTAAAAAAATTTTTTTCCCAATTTTTTAAAATTTTTTCTTTAAATTTAATAAATTAAAAAAAATAAATTAAACAAACAAATAAATTTCCCTTCCAAAAACCAAATTAAAACTTTAAAAAATAAAAGGCAAAAAAAAGGTTTTTAAAAATTTGGGGTTTTAAAAATGGGGTTTTTATTGGGGTTGGAAAGTTTTTATCCTTCACCCCCAAATTTTTTTCAAAATTCTTTTTTTAAACTCCTTTTTTAAATAATTTTTTTTCCCTTTAAATTTTTTTTTTTAAAAAAAAAAATAAAAATTTATTCATAAATAAAAATATTAAATAAAACAAAATTAAATAAAAAACAAATTTCCAAATAAAAAAAAATTTAATTTATGACAAAAACCCTTTCAATTTTCCCATTCAGGCAAATTTTTTTTTAATTTTTAAAATTCTCCAAATTTTTTTTCTTTTTTCCCATTTTTTAAATCTTTTTAAAAACCCTTTTCCTTTTTTTTTTTCATTTTTAAAAAACTTTTTAAATCTTTCCGGGGTTTCAAATTTATTTCCAAATTTTTTTACTTTTGAATTAAAAATTTTCAAAAATGTTCACTTGAATAAAATTAGTTTTGGGGAAACCCGTGTACCCAAATTTTTGTTTTTAAAAAGGGAGGAGTAGGATTCTTTTGGGTTCGGCAGAAACCCCCAAATGTTATAATTTTAAACTTGGCTTGAATTTAGTTTTAAATTATTTTCCTTTCCCAAAAAGGGCCCCATCCAATAATTTCCCAAAAGGTTGCACTAGCGGATCCTCCGGGAGGGATCCGTGGGAACGTGGGACGATGAGACAATTTTGTCTATAAATAGTGAGCCATTTCTCTTGCTCACTACCACTTTACATATACTTTCTCTCAGTATTGTAACATCTCTAACTTCTGATCCAATGGATCATTCTATGTAGTTTTATGTTTGTGTGATTCTCTAGGTTCCTCTTAAAGGAGAGATCACCACCTCTTGAAGACATGCAAGCTCAAGGCCATGAGTTGTTAATCTTCATCATCATCAAGACCACTGAAGTGTATCTTGTTTCTAGTTCTTTTCTCCCTCCATAGAAGTGTTGTGTTGAAGGCATTAGTGAAAGGTCGAAGGCATTAGTGAAAGGTGCCGAAGGGTCGTGTCGAAGGCATTAGTGAAAGGTGCCAAGGGTGTACATTCGATATGGTGCATCGATGAACAAGATAGATAGTTTGGGTTAAAGGATATTGATATCCTTATAGTGTTCTAACAAGGAGTGTGTCTCCTTTGGGGTAGTCGTGTTGTGGTGTAGTGTTGGGTAGTAGTTCCTCCTTTGTAATGGAACTCGATATCTAGGCTTGTACAGGATAAAGTGTAGGCGACGTTGTGATAGGTATGGTTCTACCTCGTGGAAGAACTCGGTGTCTAGCCTAGTACCGTATAAAGAGTAGGCGACGTTGTGAAGGCTTCTCCGCCACATTAAGGAGCTTGTGTTGTGTAGTGCTTACGAACTCTCGAGTGGGGTACTCGGGAGTGGAGTAGGGCAAGGAAGGTGTCCTTGTAGCCGAACCACTATAAATACTCGTGTCGTGGTTTTGTGTTTCTTTACTCTTTATCTTTGCATTACTTACTTATATGCTTATCTATCATTATCCAACACACATATTAAATAGATTGACATAAGTCGATCTAAATAGTTTAAAACGAAGTTTTAATCGGTAAAACTATTCAACCCCCTTCTAGTTTTCCACAATTGGTATCAGAGCTTCGTTACCAAGTTTCTTAGAGTATATTGTACTTTAAAAACTTGATACGATCCGTGTATGTTTGAAAACTACAAAGAAGGAAATTTCTTAAAACAAAAAGTCATGTTTTAGAATTTTTTATACTTTAAATGTTGGATAGTGATAGATCATTCTAACATTTTCTTTTGAGAATTCTTCATGCTAGGATTCGTTCAATGACTTCGCTCCATCTAAAGAAAAATGAAGTCAACACCCAAAGAAGAATCCAAAGTAGTTACTATTTTCTTTTACAAAATACGATTAGGTATTTTAAAAGCTCATGAAGAATTTCGCGTCTATGATTTTCAAAAATCATAAAAAGAATATATAGCAAAGGTATGTTCTTCTAACTATAATACTAATTGTTTGTAGATAAATTAATAATATATGCTTCCTAATTATATTAGATAGTATTATAATTTTATTACATATAGTATGTAAAGACTCGTAGACTTAATGCTTATACTTCAATATCACAACTCTCCAAAAAGTTGTTCTTCATATTAAACACATCATCAAGAATAGTATTCTTGGTTGATTTCCATAGACAAAACTACAAACTAGTCATTATACATCTTTACCTCGTATCAAAAGTTTTGGTTCATCATTTCTCACATGGGGATATTGGCATTACATTAGTAATCTATGTCAATAGTTTCCATTTGAAACTTTCCATATGATGACAAAATAGAATTTTGACATGATTCTTAACTTCCCAACTTATGACTTACTCGTAAAAGG
This sequence comes from Chrysanthemum lavandulifolium, assembly GCA_022545495.1. Taxonomy (NCBI): domain Eukaryota; kingdom Viridiplantae; phylum Streptophyta; class Magnoliopsida; order Asterales; family Asteraceae; genus Chrysanthemum; species Chrysanthemum lavandulifolium. The sequence goes on along the minus strand of CM040240.1, from coordinate 251,057,434 downwards.
GAACCTCGTCAAAAGTGTTTTGTACACACGAAAACTCGCCAAAACCTTGAACCTTAAACAAACCCTAAGTTATAGAGCAAGACCATTGACAAAAATCAAAATCAAAAACCCCCGTGTCAAAATATCAAACTCACTCAACTGTTTCTCTGCTGACTACCGGATCCCCGCGTTTTAACTAGCCGGATCCCTTTTGCAAGGGATCTGTGGGAACAGGCACATCAGAAGACAGAATAAGTGCTTGATAATCATTGTGCACTTCTACTTCCTACTTTACTCTTTCACATACGAACATAAACCCATAATTATTGTTCATAGGAGATCATTCTTCATCATTCCAAGGAAATCAATCACTTGTGTAAGTATTATCTTCACTACATTGTAATTTCCATTCTCTAGTTCCTAGTAGTACAATTTCATCTTGAGAACTTTGATTCAAGTGGGTTTGTCACAATTTGCTATCACATTGTTTTCTAAGATAACTAATCAAAGAATAAACATTGTTAATACAAATTAGAACTCATAATGAATTCAAAAGAGATGTGTTGAGCAAAAATTGTGATGAACCTCAAAAAGGAACTATTCACTTAATTAACACCACATTGTGGTTTTGGTGTTTAGGATCAATCATGCCAAGCTCTAGGCAACAAGACTACCAAGATACGGCTCATTACATACCAATGCACCATCGAAAGGAAGGTCTTAGCCTCGAAGACCGAAAGACTTTCAAAATGCTAAAAAAGAGGTTGTTTCATGAAGGCCGTGTAGTCGAACAATCCTTTCTCAACAATATACCGACATTCCCGAGGTCTTTTCGGAATCAACTTTCAATGTCTCCTAAACATCAACGAACAAATATGCCCGTATTTGTTCTTGAGTTCTACAAAGCATTAGGATCATAAGGAATGAGGACGGAACCATCTCAATTGCCTTCATCATCAATGAACACAACTACACCTTGACCCTTGTTGAGTTTGCTCGGATTCTTTGTATTCCTCACCATGGAGTATGCATATATTCCAATGAATGGTCACTAGCCAACCTTCATGACATGGTCGATGAGCATGCGGTTTATTTCACACCCCTCCCGGAACCGGCCACGGTGAGAGATACCGTTTTTATTCAAAGAGCCTCCCCATCTCGGGTAACTAGGAACTCAAAGGTCATCCATCGGGATCCCTTCCAAATGGAACTTTCGGAGATGTTCCCTCTCTACAAGAAATGGGAACAAGTTCTTAGGGAGAATGTCCTTTGCTTGGTTGGAAACAAGGATCATCCTAACGCATGTCTAGTTTACATGATCTATTGCCTTGTCAACTCAACTCCTTTCAACCTCGCCTACTACATGGTCAAGCGGATGGCTAGTGCATGTTTCAAGGACGGACCAGATGGTGCTACCTTATGCTATGCTCCTTACTCGCCTAGCTAACTTTGTCCTTGTTTTAGAACCATCTCCCTATACCGATGACCACTTCTTCTGCAACAAAGTCATGGTACCCCTATCCGATGCGAAGACAACGAGGTTCATGGTTGAAGGTAAAAGACCTCATCCACCAACGGACTCATCCGAAGAAAGGGAGGAGAAGGAAGCAAACCTATAGGCAACTACCATCTCGACCCGTGGCTTACATTGAGCAATTTCCGGACATCCCAAGCCCTTCTCAAGAGTTCCAACAAATGAAGGGATGTTTAAATGTCTTGCCAACTTTCTAATGGGAAGAAGAAGAAATGAGATGGAAGCTTGAAGGAAAGGTTTGAAGGTGAAGTTTGGGGGTTTGAAGGAGAAGTTTGAGAGTAATGGGAGGTAAGGTCAAGGACCTTAATTTGAACAATGTGATGTAAACATCTTAAACAATATTTCTTTTATCTTAGAACTTAGTAGTAGTCGATGGTATGGCGAAAAACAAAGACACCTTAACCTAGGATAATTCTAATAGGAATTTTATGACTATTTGATATAATATCAAAAAGTCGGTCTTCCTCCTAATTGCATGCCTATATATCACTTTTACATGCCATGCTTGTTATGCTTTACTTACATACATGAATGCTTGATGTAGAAACGAATAGGTTTGAAATTCGATACGCGGTGCAAAATTTTGCACGCGTTCTGTGAAGGAAATGGTCCCAAGCGGATCCACGGGCTATAACTAGCCGGATCCCTCAAATGAAGGATCCGTGGGATCCGGGTGGACAATTATGGAAATCCTACACCTTCACATCAATCTAACCATCCAGACCTTATTAGACTAGTTAAACATGATACATTAGGATCACTTTACCTATCCTTAAGCTCAGTTGATCCCACATTCACTCATGAATGACTTAAGATCACATTCAAGTTGTTTTTGATTTATCATTTCTTCATAACTCACCATTTTTCCGCTCCAATGCTTACACATTGTTTATCTCATCTCAAAACACCTAGTTTGATATTTCTCTCAATTTTAGCAAATTGATTTTAGTCATCTTTATCTCAAAATAGGCTAAAAACTAGTTTTTCATTTCTTATGATTTTTAAGGAATTTTTCAAATTTCCTTTGAGTTACCATCTGATCTCTATGATCATTTGACACCCTCAAAATCTTAGTATCATGCTTAAGCACTTATGTGCATACATGAAAACTCTATTTTCTTATAAAAAACCATCATTAGATATCCTCACTCACTATGGTTGAACATTTAAGTCCTATACCATTTAAGACACCTTAGGGAACTTAAACACTCAATAAATATAGGTACCATACCTTGATAGAACATCATCACTCCATTTCATTACTACTTGAAAACGGATCCCCAGATTTTAACTAGACTGATCCCCAAAGTTAGGGATGCGTGGGAACCGTCTCTGAACAGCTAAAATTTCACTCTACTCATCAATTTCAAACTCTCTTTGGTAATCTAAACACTTTACCTTGCCTTAAATGACTCCCTAGGATAGAACAACACTATAGTTGACCTTAGTGCATGCCAAAACCTTAGTGGTCTAAAATTTAATTCACTAACCTAATCTCATCCTTTATAAACCAAGTGTGCTTATGCTCTCAAACCACCATTCAAAATCAGTAGCTAAGACACCCCTAACATCCTACTTTTCACTATGACTAAAGCATCTAGCACAACCTCATCAACCAAAGGTTCCTCCAAGAAAAATGCTCATGTTGTACATGAGATTTCTTCAACCGAGTCATCACCCGTCAAAGCCTCAAATACTAGAATTCCTCCTCAACAAACTCAACCAACCAAAGCTAGAAGAACCGCTCGAATTAGTATTCGACCTTTTGGGTTAGAAAGACCTTCACCAAACACTACCATACCCTCTAAACCAAACACACCTAGCTCGACTAAAACACCTAAGCCATCATTTCTAGAACCTAGACTACACTCCTTCACCATACCTCTTTCACATCCAAACCCTTACTCTTTAGAAGACTCACCATGTAGGACTTCTCATTCACCATCCTTCTCATTAAATGGGGAACCACCTTCACACAAAAACATTGATGTTGAAACATCACCAACACCGCATTCTACTCACCTTCACCATCAAATAGTCCATCTTTAGGAACAAGGAATCACCAATCCCAAAGACCTAACCATATGGATACCTCCTATCTCCACCACCAACCCATACATCACCACCGTCATTCTTAGTTGAACCCCATCCTACGTCACTCAACTCACCTCCAAAAATCCTCCATCCTTTGTGGAACCTCCTTCCCGCTCACCCGACATTTCACCTCAAAACATTCCATCTCCAATGCCTCCATCTCCTACTCATGACAATAATTGCTCTAATTGTCAACATACCCAAGGGTTAGTTCAAGAAGTACGAAATGAGTTACATTTCATGTTTAATCATCTCCTTGAACGATTTGACCAAATCAACAAATCTACTCGTCCTTAGAACTTAGGAATACAAGCACAATGGTGCTCTTTGTTAGTTTTCGGCACAACTTAGAATTATTAGAAAATGTACTACATGCTTATGTCATTCTCTTAGTTTTTGAGATATGTATATCATTTCTCATGTTTTATTGAATGAAATTACACGTTGTGTGCTATATGGTTATGAGAATATGTTTGGTGCTATAATACATAACTCATTTTGATGTTAACATCACATTTTACATCTACATTGTTTTCAAAAGAATGCATGTACACGGTTCCCTCAATTTTGCTTAGACGGATCCCTCACGTGAAGGATCCGTAGGATCCGTGCAACAGAAACATATTTTTTCACTAATATGAATCTCATTTGCAGGAAATTATGCACCATATACTTGTTTTCTAACCTTTGTTTTGTAGATTTTCAAAATACACATGAAGACTTTGACACCCTCAACAAGGGGAGCTTTTCGTCAAAGCAAAGCAATTGCAAAAACGCTTGCAATACTTTCACTTAGGTTTTCTATACTACTTGACGTCCTCCTCAAAAGGAGCACTCGTCAGGGGGAGCATTTCGTCAAAGACGAAACCATTTGCAAACATAATTGCAACACACTCGCTTAGACTTCCTAATTACTTGACGCCCTCAACAAAGGGGAGCATCCGTCAAGGGAGCTAAGACGAGAATCTTTCTCTCTCTTACTCTCTATTTTTCATATTGTTACTTTTCACACGTTTTCTCAAAACAATGTGTTAGTTTTTTTCGACGCTCTTTTGTTTCGACAAAAGGGAGAAGAGAGTAAAACTCAATTCAATTTTTACTAATTTTATTTTCTTCTTAAAATAATCTTATGTTTTGTCATCAACAAAAGGGAGATTGTTAATACAAATAAACCATAAAAACGTTTATTTATATTTTACGATCTTCTAATGTTTTGTCGATAATAAACGTAAAATCATTTTAACTAAACAAATAAAATACGTAAAAGGTTTGAGCCAATAGTTTACTAACACACTTATACTAAACATATTAAAACCATATCAAAACATGTTTAGTAAATAAGTTATATAAAACCAAAGACATTTTCATATAAACACTAAACAAGTAATATTGTTTACATCTTACAGAAATGCATATGTATAACAACTAGTGTTTACATAATATAGAAATGTACTTATATACTTTGTATATATTGTAATGGGTAAATTGTAAAGTCCAAAACCCATGTCCATGACCCATGACCCATGATCCATTGACTAGGTACAATGAATGTTGTTGGGTAAAAACCAAAGTCCATAACCCATACCCATGGAGCATGATCCATAACCCATGACCCATTGCATGACATCATGCATGAAGTCATGTTGGGTATTATCCATGATCCATGACCCAAAGTCCATGACCCATGACCCAAGATCCATAACCCAATGTCTAGGTACATTGCATCTTGTTGGGTATCCATAATCCATTACCCATAACCCATGGTTCATAACCCATAAACCGGTTTGCAACCCGAAATCCGGACTAAACTTACCCAGTAGCCGGATCCCTAGGTTTGCACTAGCGGATCCTCCGGGAGGATCCCTGGGAACGGGGACGATGAGACAAGTTTTGTCTATAAATAGTGAGCCATTTCTCTTGCTCACTACCACTTTACACATACTTTCTCAAGATTGTAACATCTCTAACCTCTGATCCAAAGGATCATTCTATGTAGTTTTATGTTTGTGTGATTCTCTAGGTTCCTCTTAAAGGCGAGATCACCACCTCTTGAAGACGTGCAAGCTCAAGGTCATGAGTTGCTAAGCTTCGTCATCATCAAGACCACTGAAGTGTATCTTGTTGATAGTTCTTTCCTCCCTCCATAGAAGTGTTGTGTTGAAGGCATTAGTGAAAGGTGCCGAAGGGTCGTGTCGAAGGCATTAGTGAAAGGTGCCAAGGGTGTACATTCGATATGGTGCATCGATGTACAAGATAGATAGTTTGGGTTAAAGGATATTGATATCCTTCTAGTGTTGTAACAAGGAGTGTGTCTCCTTTGGGGTAGTTGTGTTGTGGTGTAGTGTTGGGTAGTAGTTCCTCCTTTGTAATGGAACTCGGTATCTAGCCTTGTACCGGATAAAGTGTAGGCGACGTTGTGATAGGTGTGGTTCTACCTCGTGGAAGAACTCGGTGTCTAGCCTAGTACCGGATAAAGAGTAGGCGACGTTGTGAAGGCTTCTCCGCCACATTAAGGAGCTTGTGTTGTGTAGTGCTTACGAACTCTCGAGTGGGGTACTCGGGGAGTGGAGTAGGGCAAGGAAGGTGTCCTTGTAGCCGAACCACTATAAATACTCGTGTCGTGGTTTTGTGTTTCTTTACTCTTTATCTTTGCATTACTTACTTATATGCTTATCTATCATTATCCAACACACACATTAAATAGATTGACATAAGTCGATCTAAATAGTTTAAAACGAAGTTTTAATCGGTAAAACTATTCAACCCCCTTCTAGTTTTCCACACTTTCATAACGCACAATTTAAGAAAGCTACAACATAATCCAAAATATAAACTAATTAAACACACTAATTAATGATATTTTAAAACACCCTAAAATGAAAAGTACATGTTATTATACACATTATACAAATTAATAAAACACACAAAACTTCATACAAGCTAACAAGTTGATGTTACATATAGTTTTGAAAACCGGACCGGACCGGACCAACGTGTTCAATCGGGGCCGGTGTCGCCACTGTTCATAGATCTTGAAACCGGACCTATCGCGGAAGAACCAACACTTAAAGGGTGTAAGCAACGGAAGGTTCTCACCCGTCCTCAACATTGTTCTCCGACGATGTCCCGGTTCGGTTAACCAATTAAAGCCATTCGAAAACGAACCGAGAGGACCCGTTGAAACCGATACAAACCGGTGAATCGGGTCTCATCGAGATCATTTCTGATTAATCGTCACGGTACCGCCGCCAAAAGCGAGTACCCGCTATATACTATATATAAAGGAAAAACCAAAAAGTAAAAAGTGAAAAGTTGAAACTAAAAGTGAAAATGTTGAAGACATATATTTCAAAGGGAAACTATTAATACACATCGAAAACCGGGTTGACCCGGGATGCTTGAAACCCGGCGGGTTGACCCAATTTAATTTGACTTGTTTTCGACCCAACCTGTCGGGTTGACTCGGTTTAAATCGACTTATTTTTTGACCGAAATGGCTCAACCGATTGAACTACCTGGGTCGAACCAGGTATCAAATTTGACAAAATTATATAAGAAATGATTAAGTAGTTATGGAACCCGTGACAAATTTGGAAAAATGATAGACCAAGAAATTGTAGTTTTTTGTTGTTTATTTTGCTATGACACATGTACGTTGTCATTTGTATAATGTTATTTTGAAAAATGTTGGTCTTGCACCACTTAAGGGACTAGCATATATGAATCGTCTTTTAAAAGTTAATATATATTGTATAGCCCTCATTCGGTATATCAATAATGTTATGTAAGTTTATTAGAATCACAAAAATTAAATAGTATTGTTATCTTTAGCGATAATTAATTTGTACCCAAAACAAATAGCTTTGAATAATGCGTAAATATCTATGCAAATTGATAGTACAAGTAAATCTTATTATGGTGATATTAAATTTGTAACGTTACAAGTTTAAAAGCCACACACCAAATAATAAGCGCTAAACATGTAAAAAAATAGTTATCCTTGCCTAAATTACCGACAAACAAGAAAAGCGATCACACACGTTGGTTATACCTCTAAACTACAATATAATATTGACAACTACATAATACCGTTGCTTTTGTAATGCTTAAATCTATTATTACTAAAATCTTAATAACTTAAAAGTTAAAACAATCCTATTAGAAATATACTCCCACTTAGATCGACTCACATAATTTTCTTAAAAGCGTATATTTTAACGCTATGCGACCACGCATCGAATTATAGTTATTCGAAAATGATTTTACGACACTACAAATACAGTTTGTTAAAAGAAACTTATGGATCGTCGAATTTTGCGAAAACTAGACACCGTTGCGCTAAGCGCGGTACTCGTCTATAATGTATAAAGTGTATAATTAAATTGAATGTAGCAATCAAATTACTATAATTACTAATTTCTTACTTTTTAGTGATTGTGTTCGTTTTGCCTACGGATTACCCTACTACGAATGTTGCTCGTGTGGGCCGCTTCAATGAATGGGCATTTTCCTATAGGAGTACAACAAGGGACAATGTAATATAATGCCCGTAAAAATGTTAGCATGATGTAGAGTTCGATGGTGGTGTATCATGAACCAAAAAACATTTGTTGAAGATCTTTTGATAAAGTTAACATTGAGAAGTGGAAGTCATCGCCTCATATATAAGATATGAACACTCATTAAATCCTGCTTTGTATTGAGAACTTTTTATCTACTGCCGATATATTTTATTTCCCTTTTATGTTGGTGTTACCGTTAGATTGTTAGAATTTGGTTTATTCATGCATGGGGTATGCCATTTTGCTTGACTAAAATGGTCGCTCTTAATTAATATTTCATTTTTTCTTCCTGCAAGTTTATGTATCTTTTGAAAAGACTAGTGGCCAGATTTTAATAATTTTCTACGCAAGACAATATCTAAATATTTTTACATGCATTATGCATTAACTCAAATAATATTGTCATATGGGTTATGTATCATTGTCATTTAAATGGCAACCTTGCATTTTTAAAATTCGATATAGATATCTAATTGTTATAGTAATCCAATCGAAAATCATTAAAATATGATATCTTCGTTTGTATTAGATAAATCGTTTAATAATATCTATTTTAAAGCTTTTTTTACGCGGGTTGGATAAACTCCTTTTCTATGGCTTATGGATTTACAAGCTCTTTTTTCACCTTATATCATAAGTTATCTCAAACACTCAACAAACAAAGGTTTATTAGCGTGTACAAAATCAACTTTAGCCTAAAAGATATACAAAAATTAATGTAATGTTTTATTTTCAGTTTACTAAATGTTTTCATATATTTACTACCTTATAATACATTTAGGACATTTCCTAAATAGTAAGGCTTAAAATTTAGACTTTGTAACTTACTTATTATGGAAATATAATGTCTCTTGCTAAATTAATACATACACATGCTAGCTTAAAAGTTAAGCCAATACTTGTAACATTAGTAGTCATTGAATACAAAATTTAAAGTCCTCAATATTTTAAAGCCCACTTTTATGACTTTAAAAGGCATGTATTATATGACCCCATTCTTGCACCCACTTTAACAGCCCATTAAATGTATTGATTAGTACAAAACGGGTATAAAACCCGCAAATAAACACATACAAAAGACCAATCATATCTCACACTCTCTCTCAAAAACGTAAACTGCCACTCTTGTGCTAAATAGCAACTGGCGCCACCAACTAAATCTGCCACCACCGCTAACGGCATGTGTCGGCATCACCACCCATTGACATGGTCTAGGTGGCCTTCGCTCGCCAAAACTTTTAGTATAATCGAAAAACATTGCACGCCAAAAAATTTAGTTTCAGGGTACCCGCCGCCGCAACGCGCGAGTACCCTGCTAGTGTTCTTTGATAGATGTTAACAATTTTTGCTTGAGTTAATTATCGCATGTTGCAATCGTTTGCAGTACATTATTTTCACGTTCTATTTTTAACGTTATAAGAAACACTTACCACAATATCGCATATCGTTAATTATGCGCCACTAGAATTATCCGTTGCTATGCACGGTGCTCGCCTAGTTGATATAAAGGAAGATGATGAGTTAGATATTCACTTTAAATTTGCAAAATTTGTAAGTACCTTACATTTTGGCGTCATATGATTGTTAGTTTTGACGCTCACATACAACTATAGAGTGCGTGTTGGTGTGTGTGTAAAATGTAAAGATTGATTATATTCTAATTGATTGTGACTCGGCCATTTTTTGGAAATGAACCAATATTTATAGAGATACATTTAGGGTTTTATGCCACCCAAAAATGCGATCCAATGGTCAAGGATAATCTACATCATGAAAATTCGAGATAGGAGACAAGATGACACGTGACGTGAAATCCTTGGTTATGTCAAATTCATGGAATGCTCCATGCACGATGTCATGTATCAGAGTGATATTCGCAACACTATCTCTATTTGAATAAAGTAGTGACACGTGTTTTCTTGTTGTAACGGCCCTGGACAAGATTCCAGTCGAGTCGTTTCCTGGATGTGTTTATTAGGCTTGGTTCGTTCACGTCTTGCCTGGGAACTTGTTTTCCAGACAAATCATGACGGGCTTTAACCTTTGTAGGCATGCCTTGGGCCTGTTATAGGTGTATGGGCTTTAACCATTTGGCCTGAAACTCCCATACACTATCAAAAATGACTATATACTTTGAGAAAGAAAGCTACCCTAAAACTCAAAGAAACAAATGACAAGCTACCTATTAAATAGTTATGTTACCAAAGGTTATGAATAATTGTCATCAAAGAGAATACCTAATTGACATAATTACGTTTTATTATTATTCTACAAAACTTTTAGAGTAAACTTGTCTCAGTGGTTTGGCAAAATTGCATGTTCGGTCCCCAACCTCTCGAAAGTGCAACGTACTTCCTTATGGGAAACGTGTGGTTGCAAATTAAGTTATTGGCCAAACTGAAATGATTAAACTACCTCACTTTTCTTCTCCCATGAATTTCTCTCTAATTATTTCATCTTAATACAAAATTCATAATATTCAACCATTTACCCAAATTTTTGTAGGTAAAGGGAATTACCCCGGTAAAATATATAATCACATGAAAACCAGTTAAGAACAATAGAATATGATAGAGTACCACATTAACCTCAAGCAAATCTTGAACAACCACTAACACATTTGTGTCATGCCACAAATTTCCCCATATTTATTTTAACACACAAAACACATAAATGAATTCATTATCCTCTTTCACCTCTATCACTTTCACACCACACAAATTCTTCATCTTCAACCTCGTTTATCTTTCACTTTAAATAAAACACAAGTATAAACACAACATATCCAACTTAGATTTGACCACAAAACCCTATATGTGACCTACATCTTCAACCTATGAAGGGCGTTTGTATATCGGCGGTGGGCCGTTTTTACGATTACTTAGCTGTGGAGTTTTCCAGTGAAGATTTTCGGCATCCAATGCTTCCACTTGCATGTGTCTGACTTTTTTTTATATGTATGGTTTAGCTCATGATTTTTGTTCAGATCTATATGTTTTATCTATGTGTTTTGTATGAACTATGAAGTTATTTTGGTGAAAGTGGATTGTGTGCACCAAAGTGTGTTTCGTTGTGTGAATTAAATATTTATGATTTGTGTTTTGATGATGAAACGATTTTGTTAGGGCAAAAGTAATTTAAGGATCAAAGGTTGTAAGAAGTTGGTTATGAAGATTAAGTTTTGTGTTTGTGAAAATTTATGAAATTATGTGTTGATGTTCCTAATGTGTTATAATAAATTAAAGAGAAGCTCATGTGAAAAGAGCGGATGGGTAGTTTAGTCATTTCAGTTTGGCCAAGGACAGAATTTGCAACCAATAAGTTCCTCACAAGGACGTTTGCTTTGGCCAACCCACACGGACGATATTTGCAATCTACTAAAATCTTCACTTCGTAAATATCAAGTAGCTAAAAAAGACGAAGATATTCACAAAAAATATTTCTATTTTCATTTTGGGGACATATATCTCTTTTTAGTTTTGTTGATTGTAAGCTAGGTCTTTAGGTAGTCTAGGAAAGGTTGAAACGGTCTCGAGATTAATCTAGTGAAACTACGTACATCTAAGTAAAAAAGGCTCGCCTTCTATGGATATAATAACATGAATAAGGAAATCCTAATCAAGTTACCCATATTGATTGTAATATGATTGTTCCATTATCTCTAAAAAACAAATAAGGATGAGCATTTGGATTTGAATCCCGACATCGAATTGGAACCGTACCGGTACCGGTATCGTACCGAAATGGTACCAACTCCCGCTACACGGTACGGGACCGGTACCATGAATCGAGCCAAAAATTCGGGGTCACTAATATGGTACCGGTACTAAAGCGGGATAATACCGAAAAAATTTCCGAAATTTGAGTAGTCATGTTTTTGAATTAGAAAACCTATCCAAACACCCATTGAGCCCGTTCTATGCCAAACAATAGTCATGTAATACATAAAAAAAGAAAACATAACATCCTAAAGAGTAAAAACCTACTATGGAAACTATAGATCATTCATAAACCCTCCCAATAATTAAACCTTGACTTATTTTATAAGTTTTGGAATGTTTGTAAGTTACAACTATCTTGGTGATTCGTTTATTTAATTGCTTGTTGCGTTTTTTGACACGTTGTGGTTCAAAATCACTCGAAAATGTACATTTTGTCATGTTTTTTGTTGTGCTTTGTGGATTTTTTTTTGTTAACAAAATATGGGAAGAACCGAATAGGTACCGATTTTCCGATACCGGTATCGAAATCCCATCCGGTACGGTACTCGTACCCCCTTTCATGCTCGAAAAAACGATACCACCAATTTAGTACGGGTTTGGTACCAATGCTGTGCCGTACTCATCTAAAACAAACAAAACAATAAGAATTATCTTTCGTTGAAGTATTTGATCGAAGAAGAAAGATAGTAGTTAGCATAGTAAACAGAACAATAAAACACAATTTTTTTAAAGAGTTTTTTCCCTGAAAAAAATATGGTTCAGGCAATATAATAAAATATCATATTGATTATAACAAACAACGCATCATTTGTGCTTCAAACTAAACTCACAATATTGAAAGACCAATCTCATGAAAAACTATAGCCTAGCGGAAACTAAGGAAGCGTTTGGTTGGGGGTGATTCACAAAGTATTTTGGGTTGATGGTAAAATTTGGTTGTTTGGTAGAGTTATGTGGGCCCAAAGTTTAGGATGAATGACAAATATATGCCGTGTACAAATCACGAGGAAGTCTTAGTATTACATAAATGGTTTCTTTTTGTATGTCCTTTTCTGATAAGTGGGGTCATTCTCAACATCTATCACACATTTATATTATTTATTTTTCTTTCCTAATTTTATAATAATAACTTTTATTCTTAAATTTTATATTCATTTAAATAATAAATAATATATAAATCAAATCCAATCCAAATCCAAACTTAAATCCAAATCCAAATTCAAATCCTAAACCCTTCCGCAAACCAAACGGGCCCTAATAACATAAACAAAAAGTACGCAACTAGGCTACAAAAAAATTGCGTACTCCTTCAATAGACACGTGGGGACCTTCCACATATCCAAGGCTAGATGGCAAAGTAAAGTTTCAATCACCTTACACCTCAGTGGCTCGTCAGCATTTTCTCTCATCTCTTTTTCACTCACTTCCACTCATCTTTTTGTGGACAAGGAACTTACTTCTTCTCACCCTAACTCCAATTTTTTTTTATAATCACGAATTTAAAAATATAAACGTAAATATTTAAATACAAAAATGTAGCCGGACGAAATACAAAAACGTTTATTCATAAACTAAAAATATTACAATAAAACATGAAATTAAATATTACGAGACAAATGTTCGACTAAATCGGCACGAAGATTTTGATGCATTTGATGTGATCTGATGTACCTCATAATTTTTCGCATTTCTTCATCGGATCGTATGTAGTCATTCGGTTGATGTGCTTCCGCCGGGTACCATTCGGGAGATATTACCTTTTTTGTCTTTTCGTATCATATTATGTAATATGATACATGTATACATCATATTATGGATTATTTCTTTTGTCATTATCTTTGTGGGATTGGCAAGTACCGCCCATTTCTTCTTCAAAACACCAAACGCCCGTTCTACATCTTTCCTTGCCGATTCCTGCATTTGCTTATACCTTATTCTTTTCTGGTCATCACGTGTTGGTTCTGGAATCTTCTTAACGAGTGTTGCCAATTCCGGATATATCCCGTCAACAAGATAGTAACCGAATGGGTAAGTTACCCCGTTAGCAACAAACAGAATCTCCGTTGCTATCCCCTGTTTAAGATCGTTAAATAAAGAGGATTGATCAAGAACGCTGATGTCGTTGTTCGATCTAGAAACACCAAAGAAAGCATGCCATATCCATAAGTTTTGAGCCTTATGACTTCCGACAAAATGAACGAATTCGGATAATGGTCACGCATAACATATTGCCCTTTGTGTGCATTCGGACAACCAAACCCACTCCCAATCTGTACAATCAAGGCTTCCTAATATCATTGGAAACCCGTGTGTTTCTTCGTGATGTCGATAAAGCTTTATGACATCAATCATAGTGGGTTTCCTCAAATATTCGGGGCCAAAATTTCCATAACAGACGTACAAAATAATCAAGAGATCGGCGAGGCGGTTTTCACTTACAGTAGATATTCATCTAAAGCATCGGGACCGTCTTTGTATGCCAATTGACGAATTGCGGAGGTGCATTTCATCAACGAATTGCGGAGGTGCATTTCATCTAAAGCATCCGGGACCGTGCTGTATGCCAAGAGTTACCTCCCGAACTATCCAGTTGAAAAGAGATCGATTATTCGGATCCTTTTTTGAAATGTACGTGCATCGTAGAACGGGTTGTCACTAAAATATGGGGAGACTAAACGGTCTTGAGCACTATAATGATCTCGATTAATGCGTTTTATCGCCGGGCGATTTGCTTTTCGTCTATTTTTAATAAAACGAAACCGCTCTTTCAATAAAACTCAAGTTCCGACTTTCAATTTCTTGTTCTTCTTCTGAGTCGGTGAACATAATCATGTCGGAATTCATTTGAAAAATTAAAGGAATGAGATATATGTTGTTTGAATGAAATATGAAGAGATGTGAATAAAAATTGTGAAGTTTTGGAGTATTTAAAGGTAAAAAAATAGGGTAGTGTGATTTTATTTTTATTTTTTCTTTTCTTTTAACATGTAAGTGTAAAGTGGAAGTGGGGCCGGTTTTTGTGCAACTCACCTAGGTGACTCGCTCACTGTAGATGATCTTGGAACACGAGACTCGCGAGAATGGTTGGACACAGCAAGGCACTCACGCGTGAGTGGCTAGTTAAGGTGAGTGGAATTGATCCTTTGCCGACTAGCCTAACATTCTTTCTACCCGTTTCGTCCTCTTGAAATGAAGCGTTAACAATTTAAGTCTAACAGTATTTTTCCAAAAAAAAAAAAACTTAAGTCTAACAGTAGAGGTAATGAGATTAACCACTTGTTTTTCAGTTCTCTTCTTTTGTTTAGATAACCTGAGGTTACCTTCTTGCCAAATAAAGTATGAAGATGCCGCAAACACAAGCTTTGAAATTATGCTAAGAACTGAGCGAGATTTACCAAATGCTAGAAGCCAATTCGTTATATTATCCAAAGACATTGTAACAGAAGATATACCCAATTTCAGCAACACCAGCGACCAAACTTGCGGAAAAAGAGCATTTAAAAACAAATGGTTGTGAGAATCCGAACAAGTTCACAAAGCGAGCACCGAGACAGGTTTAAGAATCAAAGGACCAAGATCCCATTGTCTCAGCAAATCTTGAGTCTTCAACTTCCTTTGTATCACGAGCGAAACATGAAACGCATGACTGGGAATACAGTGGGCAAACCAAACAACATGCGTCCATTCAATGACATTTCCACGAGGCCTAATGTCTTCCCAAACAACACCAACCGATAACCTCTTTTCAACACCCAACCTGTTTCTCCACACCAAAGCGTCAACCAAGCCGGTAACGATAGGAGGGACAATAATAGAACACATTGTTGGAAATTTCATAAACCAATCATTGGGCTACAACCAAGAACCTTCATTAATAACATCACGCAACTTAGTATGCATAGAAAACCCAGCCCTATGAATCTCACGAGCCGACACTGTGTTTGACAAAGGGCTATTAAGACACCAGCTGTCACCATACCGAGATCTTAGAGCCATTACCGATTCTATGCCATATAAATTTACGAACAATAGGGCGGACTTGAAGTATCTTACGCCACCCCCAAGAAAGACTGTATTTTATAAAGTTGTAGGGTATGTGCGTAGCATATCCTTTGGATCATTTCGTTACTATAAAAAGAACGCAATCACTTATCAATTGTTTCATCACCCTAAAATATAATGGAACAATATCCTATTAATTCTTACGTAGTTGCATGGTTAGCTATAGTGGCTCTTTTCCTTGTTGCCCGCTACCTTCGTCGTCGCACCTCCAAACTCAACCTTCCTCCTGGCCCTAAACCATGGCCCATCATCGGCAACCTCAATCTCATGGGCACGCTCCCTCACCGTTCCGTCCATGAACTCTCTAAACAATACGGCCCACTCATGCACCTCAAATTCGGTTCCAAAAGTGTTGTAGTGGGATCCTCGGTCGAGATGGCAAAAGTATTCTTGAAAACTATGGACGCCAACTTTGCTTGTCGCCCAAAGACCGCTGCAGGAAAGTACACTGCCTATAATTACTCCGACATCACTTGGTCCCCTTATGGAGTTTATTGGCGACAAGCACGTAAACTTTGTGCTGTGGAGTTGTTTGGTGCGAAACGGCTAGAATCATACAAGTACATTCGAGAGGAGGAAATACAATCGCTTATAAAGGAGGTTTTTAAGTCATCAGGTGAAGAAATTGTGTTGAAGGAGTTATTAGCAACGTTGAGTTTGAATGTGATTAGTCGGATGGTGTTGGGGAAGAAATATTTGGATGAAAAGGCGGTGGGGAAATCGATGGTGAGTGGTGACGAGTTTAAGAAGATGATTGGTGAGTGGTTTTTGTTAAGTGGGGTGTACAACTATGGGGACTGGATACCATGGATCGGTTTCATGGACCTTCAAGGGTATGTGAAGAGGATGAAGGCGGTGAGCAAGAAGTTTGATCCGTTTCTTGAGCATGTGTTGGATGAGCACGATGAGAGGAGGAGACTGGAGGCGGAGAATTTTGTCCCGTTGGACATGGTTGATTTGTTATTGCAGGTTGGCGATGATTCCACTCTTGATGTTAAGCTTGAGAGACATCGCGTCAAGGGGTTTACGCAGGTACACTACCCCCCGTCATCTTATGTTTTCAAAAGTCATTGAAGATACATTTTTTGAGAGACACATTTTACATGACCAACATAGTATAAAATATCGTATGTTTGCAATTCTTTTATTTATAGGACTTGCTTGCTGGTGGAACTGATTCTTCAGCTGTAATTGTGGAATGGTCAATTGCGCAACTCCTAAAGAAACCAGAAATTTTTAAAACGGCAACAGATGAGTTGGATAAGGTAATAGGTCGAGATAGATGGGTGGAAGAGAATGACATGCACAACCTTCCATACATAAGGGCAATTGCTAAGGAGACACTGAGGTTACATCCAGTGACACCAATGTTAACTCCAAGAAGGACACGCGAGGATTGTGAAGTTGCCGGTTATGATATTCCAAAGACACATGTATCATGGTCAGCGTATGGGCCATAGGAAGGATCCGATGTTGTGGGATAAACCAGATGAGTTTTGTCCCGAGAGATTCATTGGAAAACAATTGGATGTGAAAGGTAATAATTTTGAGTTATTGCCATTTGGTTCAGGGAGAAGGATGTGCCTGGTTACAATTTAGGACTAAAAGTTATCGAGTCAAGCTTGGCTAACTTGCTTCATGGATTTAACTGGAAACTACCGAGTAAAATGACAGCAGATGATTTAGGGATGGATGAATTATTTGCGTTGTCGACTACTAAAAAAATCCCACTTGTTACTGTTGCTCATCCAAGGCTTCCACTCGAAATGTACTCGTTTTGATCATATTTGACTTCTTGCACCAACTGTATGCTGAAAGTTAAAGCTATAATTACCAAAGGGCTTGTATCCCAATGGTACCTTGTTGTGTGAAAAGTTCCCTAACCAAATGGTTGTGGGTTCCTGCTTAAGACATGTGAGATAGTTTGTGGTTATACATTGTGAGATTGTGAGATTGTAATTAATAAACTTATCCAATTAATTAGTTCTTGCCTGTAGTTAAAAGATTTTTATGTCTCTTTGTTATCCTAAAAGGTTATTCTGTTGACTATAAGGGGTAGGAGGGGCGGACGGCGGACCCAGGACTTAAGTCACCAGGTGGACAGTTTCTTTTACGAGTATAAAGGAAATAAAAATAAACTAAAATGTACGATTAAAAAAAAAATACGGTAGTAAATAAATAAGAAGACGTGTATAAAATGGGCAGAGGTTCTGATGAAACTCAAACCATAGCTTCTGATGACTTGCAAAACTGAAAACTGAAGCTAACCATTAAACAGAGCTTAAAATGGGCAGCAAAAGACTTCACTTGAAAGATGAAATATCCAAGAGAAATGAGAACAAATGGTGCTCCAAAACAACAATGGGTCAAAAACTAACAAAGTTTTAGGATTAAGCCATGCCACATACAAAATCTTTCCATTGTTTTGATTTATCAAAAGCACTGATATCGTCGTTATCGGAATCAAAAATTCGTTCCGAGTTCTCACTACCCACATCAAAGCTGGCACCATGTTTTATCAAAACATCACTTTTGCGCTGATCCTCAATTTTTGCTACTTCCAGTTATAAAAACATCAAGAGTGGCACCATGTTTTATCAGAACTAGGTCATGTTGTTTCGAAACTATGTAGTTTTGATTATTTAAAATCAAACTAAATTTCTCAACTTCTCTCAACTATAGAAATGCAATTCTTTTTTGTCAAAACCATTCGTCTCAAAATGAAATTCACATTTCCATGAGCAATTGATTCCGGAAAATAAAACCGTTCCCACCATTACATATTTGAAACAATCTGCATTTGTCTGAGCAATAAAATGAAAATGACTGTAGTATAACACAATAGTAGAATGGATTAACAGACGAAAGATGTTAATTAGACTCATAAATGAGCATAAGATATTCTCAAGTTGTGTTAACTCTCATGTGACATAAACATGGCTGGTTGCATACTTTCATCTGTAGGCCATGATCAGATTTTTCTGGTCTTTGTGAGTCCAGTTTTTAACACAATTTCAAGGCAAACTTATGACTTACACTTTAAGATCAATACAGGTTCTAAAAAAATCAGGAATCAGAAGTGCCCTGAAGTGTAAAATAACTATAACAACTGGCGTCGAAATTCTCAAGGATCAAACGATTTTTTCTTAACTACTTTGAGGTCAAATTCGGTCATATTGACCTTAAAGTAACAATCGCCGTCTTAATTAACAATCATAGGCCAAATTTTCTAGCCCAAAAGCAAGTGTATCAAGCTTGTATCAAGAAAACCCCTAAAATGGAAAAGTAAATTGACATTATAATTTCAATGAATATAATCAACACAATACAACAACATTTTCGTTACAGCTTCTAGGAAAGAAGCTACACTCAGCATATCATTTCCCCTTATCGTTCAAGAATTCTGGCAGCAAAATTCTTGGCAATGATAGTTCCATCCTTTTCTACAACAGTTTCTCAAGTTAATAAACAAACCAACCACAAACCAATTTTTGAGTAGAAAAAGACCGAACTCCCCAAGGATGATTAGAACAACAAAGGGTCAAGAATCAGCTTTCCATTTCAGCCTCATTTAAGCTGCAGCATCTCAGTTTCAAAGCCTGCTTTTGCCAGGTCCACGGAAAAAAAGGTTGCTTATAACTGTGAACTCTCAGTAGGCAATGTGGTGGTTTTGCATACGTCACCACGACATAATGGGCAAATCCTGTTTCATCAACGGAAATTAACTTTTTATGTTAGATGTTTGACTCAAAACGGTTATGCCTTTTTTAGAGATCAATCAACGAATTCAGATAGCTTTTAAGAGTATATAACATTGATGTTCGGGTAAGATGATTTGTACGATCGTGTAGAATTACAAGTTTATGGTTCCTAATTTACGAGGTCTAGCAAGAACCTAAGGACGTGTCTTATAGGAAAGATAGGAATGTCGATTTCAACTCGCTTATGCAAGTATAAGCATAACCTTATGATCATATTTAATATATTAACTATGTATATAACGCAAAATAATAGGAGAGACAACAAAATGTTAGTGCGCCAACACAACCCAACCCATGATTCCATGCCTAAAAATTACCCATTTGACCATTTTGCCACCTATAACAAAAAGTATGTAGGGACCATCGTAGGGACCATCCAAAATGCATGTCTTAATACTGCTCAGAGTTCAAGTGGAGGCTACCAGCAATTTATTTGTCTTTGAACAACATATCAAATGAAACATTTTCGGAGAACGAAGTAACGAACAGAGAAAAATAGATAGATTTGATGTGAAATAGAAACGAAAATATACCTGTGAATTTCTTTGAGCCATTTGTCAACACATAATCTATGAAACTCGTGATGGCAAGGGAGAACCCGAACTTCATCTCCATCCTCATATTCAACAAGGCAAATGTAACATCTGCATAAAGCAAAAGCAATGATTACTATTACCAAAATATCAAGGGTAAAGAATAACATTTAACTCTATCAACATACAGAACTCTTCTTTCTGAGAAATCCGTCAAAATCCCATTGTTCCTTTTTTAGAAAGATTCATGTTAAATTACGTTACGTTCCCAGGTCTGTGATCAATTTATGGGGTGAAGGGGCTCGATAGACAGAACCCAATGATCTCTGAGTACACTCAGTTGACTTTTATTTTCTGATTTTTTTATTGAATGAAACACAGGTTACATTTAAAGCAAAAGAAAACCTAACAGACCCCTAACTAATAGCGACTTGACAAACCTAAAACACTTGTACTTCATCCTAAATAAAAAAATTCAAATAAAAGATTAACATCCTAATTAAATCTGTAAATAATGACAGCTTAATTCTTTCCTGCTGGTCATAACAAATTACCTATTTGTCCATTCTTAAAATTATAGGTTTACAGGTGACACTCATTCAGTTGGAACAGACTTATTTACTTAGTAAGAATAGATTCTTAGATATCATGAGAGACAGTCGTATAAAACTCTAACTAGCCTAAATCTGACAGACAATCATTTTCTTCCTATTTACACAAAAGATGATGCTGATTAATTGCATCATTGTTGCCACAATGCAAAGTAGATGAGAAAAGGGACACTTACATTTTGCAAGAATGCACGGTTTTGGAAAAAATGTGCAAGTATAATGTCTTTTTGCATAATTTGTCCCAAGATGCTCACTCTTACAGCATGCAAGTGCGTATTTTCCAACTTTACAAGCTCACACTCACAAGATGTATTGCCTTTTCTACATTTTCACACATATGCTAATTTTTTTGCACAATTTGCCCCGAAAGGCTCGTTCTTACATGTATTGTTTCCTTTATATTTGCACAAGCACACTCTTAACGACTGTAGACATATTTTACAACAATGATACTTTGCTTACAACCAAAAACTAAGTATGGTGACTAAAAAAGTTGATCGCCGTCAACTTCACATATGGCGAAACACCAAGTGAAGCACCATCAACCTTAAGAGAACTTAAAATACAAAAGTAAAACTATGGGGCTATGGGCATGTGAACGTTTCAAAACTCTTATTCTAACCTTTATCTATTTCTAAATCTTGCTAGCACAACACAATGCCAAGTCTCCAGATACCTATCAGCACATTCTATAATAAACTAGAAACCTTGCAGGGAGATAGACGCCTACACACCATGTCTCCACAACTTAGGTTGAATCTGGGGATATATGACTTCCCATTTCTGTTACATCTTGCAACAATTCCAGTTACTAAACACCTTATAAGTACATACATCACTAATTCCAAACAAATAACATTCATATCATTTTTAAGATCACTGGGTTAAGCCTTATTGACCTAAACTATCAGATTGAACTTCATTGTTATAGCATACGGAACAAAAAAGAATTAAGTAAAATATATACATACTGTGCATCATCTTCGTATGATTTCTTTGGCAACTTGTGGTGTAGTTTAACAGGAAGTGCTTCCACTACTTCAACTGGAGCGGGAACTGACCCAATTGAAGACAATGCAGGTCGAGATGAAGAAACTACAGATTGCTGGTGAATTTCATCCAAAACCTAATTAAAATAAGTCCACTAGGTTCAACTCATAAAAAATACCTAAAAACTGAAGAGAAAAAATAACCATCCTTAAGAAACATGACATCACCTCAAAGAGAGCTTCAGCCAATAAAACAATTCTTGATATACTACCCCTAGCATTGGCACCATCAATTGCATCTTGATTACTAAGACGACATGTGCAATGCCCAGTCCGATGCTGACCCGACAATATACAAGACCTTTCGTGACCAGATAGATTCTCAAACCGACTTCCCATCCTCTGCAATGCGTGAACCTAAAGCAAGTCAATATATAAACTTTTGAGTGACCCCTTAGAAACATGTGATACTATCCAAATACGATAAGCTAAAATACAAATCCAAACACCCCCGAAGACATAATCCAACAAACATTTCATTATAAAGTAGCATGGATACCTGTGATCTTATTCTTCTTCTTCGTTCAAGAAAGTTTGACCTATGTTCCAGAAGGTTAGCATAGCTGCTGCTGTCTCTCGAACCTAAATTTTCAACTTCAAACTCATGATTCCCATAGAAAGAGTTGGTCATGGCGGATATAGAATAATTCGAAGAAGTTGCGGGAGTCGTCACATTCTCATTAGGCGAGCGTGATTCTGTTTCACGAACATCACTTCCACTCGTAACTTCCTGTTCTTGTTGAAGCGGAAAGATGCTAATTCAGGAAACGTTGGTCTTTGAAGCACTCGATCACGTAATCTTCCAACACTTAAAGTTCTACTAAACCTAACATTTTGTTCAACAGGCTCTCGCACTTCCATTCTTCTATTCCTATTAGACTCGATCCCATTGTTATTATCATACCGACCCAACTCACGAATAGAACTTGCATCACTATTATCAGAATCAGAATCGTCATCTCGATGTTCAGGAGACATTGGCATTAAACATGATGGAAAAATGTCACACCCTTGACGAGTTTTACTTTTATTTGCAGAACGACTAGATTGAATATCATCGTTTGATATAACCGAGCTTGTGGAAGATTCTGGATATGCTCTTGAGGAACGTGAGGAACGTGAACTTGTATTACCAGGAAAGAAATTGAAACGAGAGAGGAAACGACTTGAACGGTTACGTGAAGAACCACTTCCACTTCTTGATACACAGCCACTCAGGCTTGATTCACCCCATTCACTAATCTGTGTTTCGGAATGTCTACAAGCCCTTTTATCAGCTCGTTTTGTTTTGTTACCTTTTGACTTTGACGTACTCATATTTGAACGATTTTGTTCAATAACAGTTTCTTTAACCCGGTGATCAGTTACCTAAAGAGTTCAAAACATATCATATAAGAATCACTCAATCAACTATCTATTGATCAAAAAAGCAACAAAATATTCATAGAAAAGCAACTACACGTTCATGCAGCATTGCATACTCAAAATCATTATCAAATTATTACGTTTTCAAGTAGCAGTAAAATCAGTTTCAATCGTTTAGGCATAATGAAACTAACGCATATTATTTAGGGGGCAAATAATCAGTTTAGAAGTAGCTGCAACAAAACTGACTCTCATGATAATATCATATCGTCATTTTACATATTTACTTTTAAATCCTTACTCGACCACAAATGATTACCAAAACTACAAACCACATAAGCTGTAGGCGTCCTAGTACTACTATGGGGTGTTTGGGATTTGCTTATTTAAGTGCTTAGCTGTTTATTTTTAATCAGATACGCAGCATTTTTGTGTTTATGTATAACTGCTTATTTGCTAATTCAACTTTGAAATAAAGAAATGTGCAATTAAGCAACTAACAATAACCAATTTCAAACACCCCTATCTCTTCCAGCAAGTTTAGTTACAACCTATTATCTGATTTTAATAATTCCGCTCCAAAACGCAATGCTAAACACCACCTCAAGCTTGCATTAATTTCACTCAGCTAATCGAGTAAATTTCAAGAATCACTAGCTTATACACAAATGATAAAACCCTAAGACTGGTCTCTCACTTTTTACCCTCCACATCTCACTCACTCACTCACCATTCACCATTCACCATTCACCATTCACCATTCACCTATACCCCGTGTTTTGATTAATACACATACAGACACAGAGAGACAAACACAAAGCCACGAAGGACAAGATGGTCACTTAAACCAACCGAAAGATGCATGAGGTTGGAGGTGTAACTCATGGCTCAACTACGGGGTGTTTCTTTCTATATATAACCGGCTTATGGTTTATTTGGTTTAGATAATGAACTTATATAAGCCGGAAAGTTTCAAAAAAGCCCAAAACCGAATAAACCATAAGCGGCTTATACAAACACCCCCTACAAGCAGTCTAATTAATCAAAACCATTATTATACAGTCAGTAATCACTTTCAAACTTACTGAATACCAACAATGTACACATTCACCATATATACCAAAACCAACAAAATGCATACTTAACAACTTTATATATAAAAAAATCAAAACAAAAACCTGTTCATCTTCTTCATGAGTGACGTCATCACTATCGTCAATATCACTATCACCATTAAAATCAGAAGATCTGTTGACGATACAGTTATTCTGAAAAACATTTCTTGAAACACTCCTACGACTTGGTGACGTCACTTCCCTAGATTTACTACTACTCGACCCCATCTCTCTTCCAATCTGATATAAAACACACACACACACACACTGATTAACACACAGTTGAAACAAAGAAAGACTTCATATTTTGGTTCGTTTCAGATCCAAATTTGGTTAGTGGATGTTGGCATTGTCAAGTGGAGATCGAAATGTGGTGGTTGGCGCGTGGCGCGTGATGGTGGGGATTTGAAACTGAAGTGATGAGATAGATTTGTGTTGTTGTACAAACCCAAGTGTGTTGGCAGTTTGCGTACTAGTCATACAGTACTAATACTTTGTTTTGTTCTACGGTACAAACTACAAACTACAAAACTATTCACCTCTCATTTTTTAAAAATGGACATAGAGTGTGTATTACCAAGGTTATAAATAACGACTCGCGTGAGATGTGGCGTGATGGCGTGATCGAGTTTTACGTTTTGCGGTCAAAGCGAACATTTTACATTTATAGTATGTGGCGTAAGGTGAAACAAAATATGAAAATATTTATATATTTATATCATATTTCATATATATCGACTTTCTAATCGTGGCGTAAAAGCGTGGTGGCGTGGCCTGGTCTCACGCTTTTACGATTCGTTCATGGGCCTTTGTGCTTTTAAAACCATGTGTATTCGCTTCATTGGGTTATTATTTGAGACATTAAAAGTTCTAAAATAATTACTCTTGAAGAAATTATCATTACGTAAAAGTAAGAAAAAGAAAATTGTAATATTTTTTGTGGGTAGATAATTATTTTAAGACAGAAGTAATTCTTGTTTGTGTGTAAATAGATATAGATGTATTGAAATAAATAATTTTATAGCATTTTGCTGTGGTTATTTTGGTGCAATCGAATAATAATGTACTTGTTTTTCTTCTTATTGTTCGGCTTCTTTGGTGATTAATCCATATTGAAAATGAAATAACATGAAAAACCTTAAATATAAAGGTGATGTTTAAATTTGACTTAATTGTTTTAATATGATAAAGAACAATTAGTTTTCAAAGTTATAGAAAAAGTTATTTGTTTTTTGTTAAATGAAAAATATATGAAAATGAAAAGTGATTGTGTTAATGGTCTTCACATTAAGTCATCGGTCATTTAAACATGTCTTAATAAAATTAACCAAAGAATACGTGTTTGGGTTAACTATTAGAAAAACTCATGCAACTTTAACCGGTCTTTAAAAGTCTTATACAATAATACAAATGTCTAGCCCTCGAACAAGCTTTATCATTTTATGTATTAGGTAGTATCCATTCATGCAACAACATTTTATAGTGGTAAATGGTTATAGTTGGGATATTGTTGTTAAGTGTTAGTTTAACGTGTATGCATACAACATAAAATAATAAGAGTGTAATCGAAAAAGTTTGTAACATGGGATAATTAAACTTAAAGAACGGTTCTTAAAATGTATCAACTAACGTGTAAAAACATTTAGTGAAAATGAAAATGAAACATTACAGAAATTTGAAATAACTAACGGTCTGCGTTATTCATCAACTAATAATTCTTTGTGAGCGACATTTTATGTAGAGACTTCTTAATTGAACTCTTATAAAGATTCACTAATACCTTTGTGGCGATATCCTCTATACAACGCAACATGAATATAAACAAAGTATAAACTTTTTTTAAGAAACAATGTTGAATTATAACTCAATCGGAACATTATACTCACAGGGACTAATGTTGTCATGTTTCCTTTTAAGTTTTATTGCTTTGGGAGTTCTTGTTGGTTTTAGCAAGGTTGGGAAAGATGAGGGCTAAAGGTTGAGAAAGATAAAGGAAAAAGGTTGATAAAGTTTAAAGTCGGTGATGAGGTGTTATATAAAGAAAAAGACAAGAGACTTTTCTCATTACTCATATATGTTTTCTCTCTTTTCATACGATATTCGGTCTCTCTCTCTTAAAAGTTGAAACCCAGTATTGATCATCTTGATCACTTTGTTGTTTGATTCGAGTTCGTAGTAAAACAATTATCAAGTAGATAATTGATCAACACCAAATTAGTAGTGGTGGATTTGCGTTTGGTTATTGTCGGTTTGAGCCGATTAGTTATTTGTTTTGATTAAGATCAATAAAAGCTTTTAGTTTGTGTTTCTTTACATGGTATCGAGCAAGGCTTTCAAACATTGCTCAAAATTGGTATCGAGCAAGGCTTTCAAATATTGCTCGAATATTGCTTAAATCGGCGAATCGGTCAAAATCGACTAATCGATAAAAATCGGACTAATCGGCCAAATCGAGTTATCGGTCAACTTTAAAAAATCTAGGCATTCTACTTAATTTGGGGATCGTTTATTTCACTTATAACGTCATAATGGGCCTCATAATTTGGAGCATTTTATTTAGGTTTGAAAACATAATAGGCTTGAAATAAGTTAAGATCTTAGTTTGGTCTCCGAAATACCCAAAACTTGCAAGAAAAGCCAATCCGATTAATCTCGCCTTGACAGTTAATCGCTTGAGGTGGTCGACCGCCCGACTATCGATTCACGATTTTTGCAACATTGATTTTTCCGATAAATAAATTCATCTTTTTGAAAAGTGGTGGTCTTTGCATAGATAGCCCTTATAGGTATCTTTCAGTTTCATATATCGATTCAAGTTTTAAAATACAATATATTTTAAAGTTCTTGAGCAATCTGGCTCTGATACCAATTGTAGAAACTAGAAAATGGGGGTTGAATAGTGTTGTTCCCCGTTCACTATCGTTTAAAACAGATTAAGTTTATGAAACAAGTTAAAATTGAACTATGACTGAAATTAACATAAAGAAAACACACTAAGTAATTTTCAACATCATATTCTTATTAGAAATAAATCAACAAAGAATACGTTACCCAGTACTTGCGGAATAGTACTTGGGATTGAAATGACAAAGTTGGGTGATTCTCTCTAAGCTCGGGCTATAATAAAGCACAACTCTTAGAACTCATTTGAGCTATCTCGGGAACTAAGTTGTATTTGGAGGTGAAAAGATGGCTTGCGTGTATGTGTTTTACAATTCACAAGCAACCTTTCACTCCATCTCTATCTATTTATACATATGGTATTTGACTCTTTCCTAAGTGACAAGCGACATCATCTGAAAACAAAATCTTGATGTATTTTGTCTCATTCTAAAGACTATTCTAGGTAAGAGACAAGATTACTTTCCTAAGTTCGGTGATGACCTTGAGCACGATCTTTTGCCATTCGGGGAAAGTTGACTTTGGTTGATAAGGACTTCGTCTTATCGATTCAACCTTTCGCCTTGTCCCGCTCTTTCTTGGTCTTTACATCCTTGGTCTCTACTTAGTTTGTCTTGATGTAAGAAGTTGGAGAGGAATCTTAGGGATTCGATGAGTTATTGTCATCACTCATTGAATCCATCATCTCTTCTTGACTCGATCTTCACCCTTTAAGTTCGCCTTCTTGGTAGAGACTTCTTCTTTGCCTCTTCTTGAGTATCACGAAGGCGACTCGGCGAGAGACTATGCTCTCGATGACTGTTTGTGTTAATGGATTAAATACTTGGGCTATTTTCTATTCAAATCCTAGATTAAGGGTTTGGGTATTCTTGAACCCGGTCTCCCCTATTTGGATATCTGAATAGCCTAAGTGGTTGATCGATGTAAGTGAGCAGAACTTCTTTGCTTTGAATGTACTAATGAATACAATAAGGAACACTTGAGTAAATGAATAAAACATACATCGTTTATTGATCGATTACATAGTTCCTATCACTAGTACAGAGAAAACAAAATGATGTCAATCGGATGGATACCCGAGCTTCAAGCTTCACTTTCTTGGTGATGAGTGTTTCCTGTCGGGATGGTCTACGATCTTAGCGTTCGGGTCTTGATGAGAACGGCGTTCTTTGGGGATTGGATCGAGAGGCCACATGAATATAGGCGATCATTACAGCTACTCCGGCTGATCAATGTCACTCCATCTTTGAAATGGGGTTCCGTAGACATCAATGTAGAATAGCCCTCTTTCGGGCTCTTCAATCACTAGACAGTTCACAAAATTAACACCTCGAGCAATTCTCTGTTGCATTCAAGGCGAGCACTTTGATCTCGGGTTGAAATCAACTCTTTTCCTTTTGCGGTGGAAGCTTGTGGTTGAGATCCTTGAGGTGCGGTCAAGGCGAGGTGAATTCTCGGTTGAACTGGTGCTTCCTCGACCTTTCATATCTTTGCTAAGCATCTTCATCGACTCCTTGACCACCTTGTTTTGCTTCTCTCCAATAATCGGACCAAGTTCATCAAGTTCGGTGATCCCAAAGTCACCGAACTTTAAGAGATCATGAACCTCAAAGTGTCTTTTGTCATCTCCTCTGTAAACATTCATAGCCAATGGTTTGGTGTTGGGAATGATTTTGACATCGATGATTTTTGAAGGAAGCCTTGGTGGTCATTGTCGATTATATTCTTTGATTACGCTTTGCTGAGTGCTTGATTTTCTTTCTCTTTTCTTCATCGAGCTCTCATTGCGACCATTTGAGCGACTGAGCTTCCATGAACTTACATCTGCGACCCTTTTAAGCTTGCTTGCATATATTCCCATTTTCACTTCTTGACAATCACTTTGGTTAATGCCTCCTTAGTCTTCTTTCATCCTCGACTTGTTTCAATTTCCTTTCTTCTTTAGCAAGGTGTTTGGTTAATGTTGAGGAGTGAAGAGGTATTCGATGTCACCGATTTTGTAGGGAATCTCTCGAGGCTCGATGGTTGTCGGTATGCCTTTGCCCTTGTCATGTCACGAGGGAGGATGATGCAATTATGGGATGTGGTGTTGTCATGATTGGTGTTAAGGCGTCGGTGTTGTTGTTGTTGTTGCTTGAGGTGGAAGTGATGAGATTGGTGCTGCGGAGGTGGTGCGATGATGATGATGTTTGAGCGGTGAGGCGGTGGTGTTCGCTCCCCACCGGTGTGAAGAGGAGTTTCTTGACAACATTCTCCCCTC
Source organism: Chrysanthemum lavandulifolium (assembly GCA_022545495.1). Taxonomy (NCBI): domain Eukaryota; kingdom Viridiplantae; phylum Streptophyta; class Magnoliopsida; order Asterales; family Asteraceae; genus Chrysanthemum; species Chrysanthemum lavandulifolium. Next base: position 251,027,886 of record CM040240.1, on the reverse strand, counting down.
AACTATTGCCGTAGCGTCGGTGAGGCAAAGTTGGAGTAGATCTTGAGGGGTGACCGACTTGACCTTTGAAGGCTGATAGATTTGGTCATCATGGATTTTATTTACGAGGTATCTACTTGAAGACCGGTGACCTTTGCATCACGTTCGCATGTGATAACTCAAAGCGGTCATTCTTGGACCAAGATTCCAAGCCATAGAGGACGAGGCTGAGTCAAGTAGCCACTGAGTGTTCGGTGAGTCCATGGTGGTGCGAAGAGTCAGGCGAAGTTTGAAGACCACGAACATTCGAGACTTGAGCATCTCTATAAGGTCGATGAGCTGGATGAATTCTTTGCATATGCCTCGGTGGCCTCCGACACTTTGGCATTGGCGGGTCTTCTTTTGGCGTCCCGATTTCATCAATCGTAACCCCAGCGTCTCGAAGATGCTTGAGGAACTTAACCATGTGTTCATCCGAGTTGACAAGATGATGGTACATAAGATCTACGTGCTCATGAACATTTCGTTGAAGGTGAGCACATCGGATCTAAGGTCGGTATGTGGCGGCGGCTTGGTGTGTTGATCCCAAAGCTGTCGATAACCCGGAAAACAGCCTCCTTGAAGCCCTCTGATCCACAACAGTTGTCTTCGGTGAGTGGATGAACATTGTCAAACCTTTTGAATTCGTCGTTTGGAAGATGAGGTGAGTCATTGTCTTGTGCGAAAAGGTGACTCGATCATGCACATGGATCGGTGAGGCTCTTGTTCGATTTGAACCTCGGCGTCCACTTCCCCTGGCGATAAGATTTCTTCATCACTTTCATCAAAGTCATCATCGATTCTAGCACTCGGTAACCTCGTAGCAGTTAACAAGGGTGGGAATGGGTTCCATATCGTGGTGGTATTGATCCTACGAGTCTTTGTCCCCGTGGACCCCTCGGACAGGTGGGAGTTTCAGCGTCTTCTCGGGGTCGAGATTGGTTTTGGGTTCCGTATCGGTGAGTTGTTCTATCCTCAGGTCTTTGTCCCCAGTGACCCACGAGACCTTTGGTGGGTATTTCCGATGCCTTTAGCGAGTCGGTGAATGTTGTATCCTATCGATTGGATTGTTTGTTTTCCCCGAGTCTTTGGGATCGATCGGTGTGCCCTCGGACAAAGGCTTGGATTTGCTAATGTCATCAGCTGGGCAAAGTGGAAGGCTCCCCTACCGGTGGGTTGTTTGTTTCCTACGGATCTTGGGGAGTAGTAGGTGTGACCAAGGGCCTTGGTTGTGATGTATCGGTGTCCTTCGTTGTCACGGGGTGGTTGTTGCACAGTCGGTGGGTGTCTTTTGGTCTCGGGCCTTTTGTGCCTCTTGGCGGTGCTCACGAAGTCTCGGGGCCTGAGACTTTGGTTTAGTCTTAGTCCCGATCGAGACTTCCCTTTTCTTTTAAAGCGGGGTTTGGAGACAGATCCCTCACAGTTGTTCTGACAACCATATGGGCCGTCAATTCTATAGGTGTGACAAGGGATGGGTCCTTTTGAAAGTTTGAAGGACTCGGGATGCAGGTAAATTTCAAATTTTCATCCACGAGTATAATTGGCACCGATGCGATTGTAAAGCACAAGAGACAAACCTAGGATACGAAATATACTTAGTCCTAGTTTTGCTCTGTAGCAGATTACAAGATCACTGTAAATGATCTCCCCATGTCGACGGTGACCCATTCATCAGGCGGTATGCCATCATCAATGAATAGAGTTTACTGTTCGGTGGATGAGTGGTTCCCGCTAGGACACGAATCACAAAAGTGAAAAGGATCCTCAAGCCACGGGAATGAACTTTTAGTTTGGGGTCTTGTCCAAAATGTGGGATCCAAAGCGATTTGTTTTAACCCATCCTTCAACATGGAAGGTTCGGGATGGGCGACATAAACACCTTTGTTGTAATCTAACCTGTTGAAGTGCAAAAGTTTTGTAATCCGGGGTATATTGTTGCCCCCATTAAGGCGAACACGATGAGATACTCCACAGTGGTCTAGGTTATTCTCATCGGTCGAAGGTGTCGGGTCAAAGGCTTTGCGGTTGCCCAAAACTCCACGAGGTAGTTTGGGTACACCAACGAGGACATTTACAAAGGCTTTTTAGTGGGCGGTTGAATAAAAATTTTACAATGTCTTTATAGGTTGGGACATTTCGGGGTATTCAAAATTACCTATGACATTGTTTGTTTTGAATTCAACGTTTGATGAATCCCCCTTTGGGTTCTTTGTTCCCTTTAAAAGGGTTTCCTTTTAATTTTTCCCCCTAAAATTTAAATTGGAAAATTTTAAAATTTTTTAAAGGGGGGTTTAAAATAAATTTTTGGTTTTGTTGTTACCTAAATAAATTTCCTGGCCCTTTTGGCCCCAAATGGGGAAAACACCCAAAACCTTTCCCCAGGTTTCCCCATGGGGGAAAAACAAAATTTTTTTTTTTGGGGGTTTTAAACCCTTTGGGGGGAAAAAATCCTTTAAAATTTAGGACCCCAATTTGTTTTAAAAAGGCCCTTGAAAGTAATTTTAAAATTTTTGAAAAATATTTTGGTTTTTAAAGGGGTTTTGGGGAAACAAAAGGGGTAAAATTTGTTTTGGGATTTTTTTGGGGGCCGGGAATAAAAAGGGGCATTGGGGGAGGGAAATAAAAGGGGAAAAGGGGTTTTTGGAAGTTTAAAAAAAGGGGTTTGGGGAGTTTTGGTTAGTTTAAAGATTGGGTTGGGTTTGGGGAAAATTTTGGAAAAAGGGGTGGGGTTCTTGGGAAAATTAATTTAAAAGTTAAAATTTTTTGGTTTTTTTTAATTTGGGGTTTTAAAACCCTATGGGGGGTTTTGGGGAAAAGGAATTTTTTATTTCCTCCAAGGGTTTTGAAAATGAGGGGAAAGGTTTTACCTTTTGAAAGGGTTTAAATTTAACCCAAGGAGGGGGGGAAATTTCCTTTGGGCCCGGTTTGGGAAAATTTTGGGTTGGGAAATTAAAACACATGTTTTGGGTTTAAAAGGGAAAATTTTTGGGTAACCAAATTTTAAAATTAAAATATTAAGTAAAAAATTTTAAACCATTTTTGAAAAAAAGGGTTAAAATTTTTAACTTTTTATAAAAAGCTTTGGTTTGGCTTTTATTTAAAAAACAATTGAAACCCAAAAAAAAGGGAAAAAAAAGGGCAAAAAAAATTAAAAAGGTTAAAGGTTCCCCAAAAAGCAAAATTTGGATTTCAAATAAACCTTATTCCAAAATCAAGGGACCTTTTTTGGTTTAAAAGTTACTTAAGAAAACAGGAGTAAGTTTTTGGGTTTTTTGGTTTATTTTAAAAAAAATTTAAATTATTTTCCTTAGAAAATTTTTTGTTTTTCCAAAAGGGTTTTTCCAAAATTAGGAAAAAAAAGGGAAAAAATTTTGGAAATTTTTTGGGTTAAAGGAAAAAAGATGGGTTTTAAAAAATTTGGGTTAAAAAAAGGGGTAAAATGGGCAATTCTTGAAAAAAACTTTTAAAAAATTTTAAACCAAAACAAATTTAAAATGGGAAAAATTCCAAAAAATACCCAAAAAAAATTTAAACGGGCCAAAACCAAGGCCCAACCGGGAAATTAAAAACCCCCCTTTTAAAACTATTTTTTTTCAAAACAATGTACTGTTAAACTTTAAATTACCCAAAAACCCTGTTTTAAAAAAATTTAAAACCAAAAGGGGTTTTCAAAATTTTTTAGAATTTGGGTTTTTTTGGAATTTGATTGTTTTAAAATTTTTTAAACCTTTCTAATTAAAAAAAAACCCCACCAAAAAATTTTTTTGGGACATGGGTTAAAAAAAAACCCAAAAGGGGGTTTTTAAAGGGAAAAGGGGAAAATTCTTTAAAGTTTTAAAATAAAATTTAAAAGCTTTAAAAAATTTTTGGAAATAAATTTTTTTTAAAGGCCTTTTTAAAAATCCAAAGTTCTTTTAAATAAACTTTTTTAAAATTGCCCGAAATGAAAACAATTTTTTTAAAAAAAAGCTTTTTTAAAAATTTTAAAAAATTTTAATTTAAAAAATGGAAACCAAATGGTCTAAAAAAAATGTTTAAAAAAAAATAAAGGGAAAAACAAAATTTTTTTTAACAAAAAACCCATGTTCCTTTAAAAATAATTTATTTTCCCTTTAAAAAAAATTTAAAAGGGGGTTTAATAAAAACCCCAAATTTTTGGGTAAAAAGGAAATTTCAAAAGGTTTTTAAAAAAAAAAAAGGGGGTTTTTGTAAAAAATTTATTTACCCTTTTCCCAAAATTCTTAAATAATTCTTTGGCAAAAACCAAATAAAATTCCTTTTCAAAATTTTGTTTTAAAAAAAAAAGTTCCCTTTTTGGGAAAAATAAATTTTCAAATTTTTTGTTTTATTTTTTAAAAAATTTAAAATTTGTAAAAAATGGGTTTAAGGAAGACCTAAGTTTCTTTTAGGAAAAAAACAGGGTTTTTAAAAAAACTTTCAAAATTTAATTGAAAATTTGGGAAACCAAAAAAACAAACAACCCAAAAATTTTGTTAAAATTTAATTTTTTTAAAAAATAAATGTCCCAAAAAATTTAATACCTCAAATTCAAGGGCAGATTTTTAAATTTTTTGAAAATAAAATTTAAATTTGGAAACTTTAAAAAACCCAAAAAAAGAAATTTTTTTAAAACCCAAAAAACTTTTTAATTTTAAAATTTGGGAAAAAGAAAACCCATTTTAAAAGGGAAATGAAAATTAGCGAGAGTGCCCTTTCCCGAAATTCAAGATTCGTGTCACTTAGGTACTCCTCACTTGATCTCTCATCGCTCATCATCCGAGTTTTCTTGGAAATCTTGAACTACATTGTTAGAAAAGAAAGGTTGATATTGGTGATGATGTAGTGGTCGGGGACTTCTTGACTTCCCGAGACTTCTTTAAGTCGTGGTATCGTCTGCTGATGAGGTTTTCCTCATAGACAAATTTCCATAAATTTCGTGAAGCTCAAGATTTTGGATGTGATTGGCATTCCCGAGTCCCCGAGAGAAATTCAACCACTTCGTGGACTGCTTACAAAACCAACATTGATTTCATGCTTAGACAACTTAACACCATCATTTGAAAGTTCATTTAAAAGAGTTTTGTATCCGGTGTAAGTTTGAGAGAGTTTCGAGTCCTTAGCCCTCAAGGTGTTATACTCAAGTTTCGTGTCCATTATCCTGCTTTCCTTGGTATCGATGGTCCTTCATGACTATGAACTAGGTCATCCTGTGTTTGCTTAGAAGACTACAAATTATATGATTCCATAATATCGTCAGAAGACAAGATATTATGATACTTTTGAGTCTTTGGTCATGGTCGACCACCTCCTTTCATCCTGGTTCACCGAGCTTCGTGTTTGGGCAACCTTCAAGAATATTTGGGACAAATGGACCTTCATTTATACACTTGATATAATAAGGTTCCATCCCAATCAAATAGCAAAGCATTCGCTTTTTCCATTTGTTGAATTTGCCAACTTCAAGTCTAGGGCAACAACCGAATAAGCTCCACCTTTTATCGACTAGTTGGGGTACATCAATTTCACCATTTAGGATCCTAATTTAAAAACTTTTAGAGCGGCTTAAAGACGAGTTTTATAATTAGCCCCGGCTCGATACCACTTGTTGTTCCCTGCTCACTATCGTTTAAAATGTATTAAGTTTATGAAACAAGTTAAAAGTGAACTATGACCGAAATTAACATAAAGAAAACACACTAAGTAATTTTCAACATCATATTCTTATTAGAAATAAATCAACAAGAATACGCTACCCAAGTACTTGGAATAGTACTTGGGATTGAAATGACAAAGTTGGGTGATTCCTCTAAGCTCAGCTATGTCCGAGCACAACTCTTAGAGCTCACCGAGCTATCTCAGAACTAAGTCAGTATTTGGAGGAGTGAAAAGATGGCTCATGGTATGTGTTTTACAATTCACAAGCTTAACCTTTTCACTCCATCTCTTATGCTATTTATACATGTATGGTATTTGACTCTTTCCTAAGTGACAAATCGACATCATACGTAAAACAAAATATCGATGTATTTTGTCTCACACAAAGACTATTCTAGGTAAGAGACAAGATTACTTTCCTAAGTTCGGTGATGACACCGAGCCCGATCTTTGCCATTCAGGGAAAGTTGACTTTGGTTGATAAGGACTTGCCTTATCCGATTCAACCTTTCCGCCTTGTCCCGCTTCTTTCTTCGCCTTTACATCCTTCGCCTTCTACTTGCTTTGTCTTCAGTAAGAAGTTGGAGAGATCTTAGGATTGATGAGTTATTGTCATCACCACCGAATCCATCATCTTCTTGACTCGATCTTCACCCTTTAAGTTCCGCCATCGAGTGGAGAGACTTTTCTTTGCCTCTTCGAGTATCTCGAAGACGACTCACCGAGACTATGCTCGGACTGCTTGTGTTAATGGATTAAATACTTGGGCTATTTTCTATTCAAATCCTAGATTAAGGGTTTGGGTTTATCGAACCCAACAAATAGTTTCACCGCCTTAAGTTACATTTTAAGACAAGTTTGTTCTTTTGAAAATCTTTTCGATTCAAGTTATGTGATGCCAATCAACAATATATGAACACAATAAATATCAATAACAACTAATTATAAAATATGAAAGTAAAGAGATGGAACGATTAAACCAATACATAGAGATTTATAGTGGTTCACTAGGAAGCTCTATCTTCGCTTACTCCACTCCCTAAGTATCACACTCGAGAGTTTACAATCACTATGTCAACAAACTCCCTTCAAAGGAGAAAACCATACAACGTCGCTAAACCGATTTCCGACACTAAGCTAAATGTCGAGTTTTAATCCTAGCTAGACCCAATCTACACAACGCAACAAATAATACTTCACGGACTTCCACACCGCCCGGATTTACACAACAACACTTCACGGACTTACACATCATGGATCTACACACAACACTTCACAGACTTAGACTTTCGTCCGGATCTACACACAACACTTCACGGACTTACACCTTTTCCGGATCTATACTTATACAACTATTCGACTTACACAAAAGTCGGATCTACCAATATACAAGAATGGAGATTGAGAGAGTTTAGATTAAGAGGAGAATCATAACAAAAGTTACGTGTGTAATCCCTATTCTACAACACTTCGTTTCTTGACGAATACGAGCATTCTTCTCTTTTCACTTTGATGAAAGAAAGAATGTGATCACTTGTAAAGAAATATAACATGTTAATGTGATCAAAGAAGGTAGAAGAAGAGAATGGGAGAGAATAGAAAGTTGTGTGTAGAAAGGGTTGAGAAACCTGATTGAAATAGTACAGTATTTATAGGTTGCATGAGGAGCGGGGTACGGTCCCTTAAACATGGACGGTCCCCTATATTTAAGGGACCGTCCCTAGGACGCTCCTGATTTTTGTCATGTTGTGGTGAAATGTTTTTCTGGTTAAGGTGATATCTCCTCATGGGCGGGAAAAACCATACTTGAATATTTTTCTTAGTAAAACATTACTTTATAAATACAAAAATGATTTGTATAGTTTATTTTTGTAAAAATGTTTGTCAACATTTATAAAAATGTGAGTTTTAAGGACAAAAATATTTTTTTGATCACTTAACAATTTTGATATATTGTTTATTCATACCTTAAGTGATATTGTGTCGAAATGGACTGTTACGACTAATAACTTGTTTACGTATATTTTTACATAGCATGTTTTTACATTTTGTGATTATCAAAACATATGGAGGTCAAAAAAGATATATAACGTTTTTGACATTATTTGTGATAACATCGGTGATGAGGTGTTATATTAAGAAATAAGACAAGAGACTCTTCTCATTACTCATCTCTATTTTCTCTCTCTCTCTCTCGATCTCTCTCTCTCTCTCTCTCTCTCTCTCAATTTGAAACCCTAGTATTGATCATCTTGATCACTTTGTTAATTGATTCGTAGTTTGAAATAGAACAATTATCAAGTAGATAATTGATCCACACCAGATTAGTTGTGGTGGATTGGGTTTGGGTTATTATCATTTTGAGAACTGATTGGTTGTTTGTGTTGGTTGAGATCAATATAAGCTTTTAGTTTGTATTTCTTTACAACAACATTCATAAAAGTTGTCATGCACTACAATTTAAAAAGTTGTTAAATAGTTAAAAGCACCAAAACTTTAATTTTATGATCTTTAGACTGTCGAATATAACACCATTAAATGAGATTGTGCTCAAGGTGTTGACTTTAAAAGGTGGCTTAGGAAGATGCCATATGAATCAACAACACCATTAAATGAGATAAATGAGATTGTACAAAACATATCGACAAATGCTCAGATTAACTGGTAAGCGAGGGGCCTATTGGAGAAAATGGCCAGGGTTCAAAGCCCACATCCCGATAAGTACAACACCGGACAGTGCTCATGCACTGGGGCGGGTCCTTGGGAGGGTCGGTTGGCTTCCATAGGATGCATGGGACCGGGGTGATCCCACCAATCTTCACCTTTGGAGAACACATGCTACTAATTGAGATCAAGGTATATTAGTAATTATATTTTCTCATTTTGAAAGTTACCACAATTATACACTCTCTATGTGGTAAATCCATGGTAGACATGATCCCAAATAGAACTTTTAGAGCGGAACTTGAAGTGGAAACCAAAATCACCAAAATGAGGGAAGGATGGTTGAGATGGTTTGGAATGTCAGGAGAACACCATGGACAACACCAGTGAGGAGAGTGGAAGCTTTGGTAGTAGACAACGTAAGGAGAAGGGGTAGACCCAAACTTAGGTGAGAGGATATATTGAAGCAGGAAATAAAGGATCTTATCTTGTCCGAGGACATGACCTATGATAGGAACGTGTGGAGATCTAGAATTAGAATAGGCGGATAAATGGTCTACTTTCATTTTTTTTTTTGTGTTTTTTTTTTCGAGTCCTTTAAGTTAGGTTGTCGAATAGGATTTATAGGTGGCCTTTAGTAGCCTTGGTACAAATAAGCCATGTGTTGAGGTCTCTAGATGTTTTCCCCCGGTGTTTTAGGTTTAGAAAGTCATAGCTAGGCCTTTATAGTTTATTTTTTTATTTTTTTTGTATTTACATTTGAGCATAGGTATAGAGCCCATAGCATAATCTTCATGTTTCAATGCTCCATTAGGTCTTCAAACTTTTTTTTCATAGGCTATTTTTCTCTGGGAGTCTTTATGCTTTTATTTCCCCTTGCTTGTTTGCATTTTTTCCCTTATGCATGTATCTATTTTCCCTTGTATGCGTTCACTAAATTATATGCTATGCTTCAACGTGTTGTATGTTTTTATGCTTATTATTTCTAAGTTTTAATGATGGTATTTGTTGTTCGCCTTGTATGATAGCTATTTGTTATATGATTACATGTTTATATGCTTATATTTTTTTCCTTAGTTTCTCTTCCATGAAACTGTACACAAGCACACAACCTCTCATAATTGAACTTATTCACCCTCATACATTCGCTTGTCGAAGGTCTTCATGGAAGCAGTCTCCCTACTCTTGGGTTTATCTTATGGTAGGGGTATGATGTGTCTACAGTCACTTCAACTCCCGCATACCCTGCTCGGACGAGGTTGGGTATTGTTGTTGTTGTATACACTCTTTATACGTAGTAGATATATTGCGTTTTGAAACATATTAAGCTAGTAACCTCAAAAGCATATAGAATCAACGTTAATAACAATAAATTTGTTTTAATGATCGAGATGTGCCTATGTCTTTATTTGTCAGAAATTGGGGTTAGGGTGTGATGATAATCTTGGATATCTTCTCAAATCGTGTATGTTCACTTTCCGAATAAAATATTTTGACTCTTCAATGCATGAGTACCACAAAATCCTTATTGGGATAATCAATAAGAACACTTAGTTTCTAGGCACAAGAAAACTAAACAAAACAAAGAGGAAATTGTATGAATTTTCATATCTTAGAATGAGACAAATTTATCAGTCAATAAAAAAATTCTATCGACAGTTAAGGAACATTTAAAGTTGGTTGGAAACCAACAGTCATAATTGTTTAGTTAACAAAGGGCGTTGCCCCTTGACCTATGCGTCTTTGTTTTGGTGGAAACATATTAGCACAAATGACAAGACTTCACACTTCCCTAACTCGCATCCGAGCATGAAATGAAATCTCATTGGTCTCTAGTTAATTACAATTACCTAAAATAGTCGATAACACTAAAAACACAAACATCCCCCGTTGTAGCGTAATCTTTGATTTACTAAAATATATATAAGAATAAATACAAGTATATAAAAAACAATCATAATGAAACGAACAAATGCCTAAATGAGAATCTCTTGCGATTGAATTTTCATCTTACTATAATACACATTTCAAATATTCGAGAATTGGGGTGTCGTAACGATTTAACCCACAACCTATTTGAATACCGAAAATGCTATACACATAAGTTTCTACAACACTCTATTGTTTATACTTGACACTCTATTGTTTACACTTGAACTATTACAAGCCATGTGTTAGGCATTGCAGATAAGACATAGCATATCCCTTACAATCAGCCACCATAGTTTATTGTGATAATGTAAGACGGTGTATTTATCTTCTAATCCCGTGCATCATCGACGCCAAGCATATCGAGATTGACATCTATTTTGTTAGAGACCAGGTTGCAGCTGGTCACGTTCATGTTTTACATGTTCCCTCTCACTATCAATATGCAGACATCTTCACCAATGGCCTTTCATTTGCTCTATTAAACGAGTTCCGAACCCGTTTGAGCGTTAAACGTCCTCCCACCCCAACTACGAGGAGATGTTAGCGGACCATGTTTTAGTATATATGGAGTCAAACCCTCATTATCAATTAATCAAATTATAATACGTTTCACACAAACATCCCCTAAATGTATAATATATCATTAGCGTTAGTAACAATAACTTTGTCTTATTGATCGATATGTTCCTATGTCGTGTTATAAATATTGTTTCACAATAAAGTGCTCAAAGTTGTCTTATATACATAAGTAGCTGATTGAAAAAAGGAGGAGTTCAAAAGTTTTATTAAGTTCAATTATTTTGATGATATGTTGATGCAATTTTTTTATTTTATTATTATTATTTTTTTAAATGATTTGATCTCATCATCACACAAATTCGAATTAGGATAAAACTCTTCATTGTCAAGAGGTTGATGCATATTACCCTATATGTATGTATTAAGACTATGTAGCGCGTTTCACAATTTTTAAAAACTATTGTCATTTCTTACACAATTTTTACTAGTTTGTAAAATGAATGAGTATTTTTAAGCTTAACAAACTATTGTGCTTCTCGTAGTTCATGTTTATATATGGTTTATATGGAGCTCAAAACATGTTAAAGATGATTGATTCTTTTACTTTTTAAAACGGGAAAAGTGGAAAACGGATGAGTTTCTTACTATTCAGGTTACCCTGGTAGAACGAGTGGTTTGAATCCTCTTGTGAAGATATTAAGGTGTCTAACCGCTAGACAACCTTCGCAGTGGTTTCTTTTCCTTTTTTCTCTATTTACTCTTAGCATTCAAACAAATAAGATGGTTGATAGTTAGTTTATGGCAATACTAGTTTAGAACAAACATATTGACTCCAACATGACCAGAAAATGCATTTTTAGATAACACAAAATCACATAAAAACCACATTTATTGATTAGAATCATCAAAAGAACAAAAGAAACACACCAACACAAACACATTGGTGATCTTCTCTTATTTCATAAACTTAAATTGCACAATTTTCGTATTAGTATAATTAAAATCAAGGACCGAGTTCCTTCCATCATTCGGTCAGGAACCGAACCTTTCATACATGTAGACCATCTATCTCTAGTACAACACGAATACCACATCAAAGAATGTGTACTTAAACGTATCTTATCTCGTGTACATAAATAAAATGTCATGATAATCGACCATCTTGATGATGCCGCGACTTCTAATCAAAAACACGATTGTGGCAAGTTTTGTCACAAGGGTATGGACAGTCTATCTGTTGAAATGTGCCCCGCTCGTAGTACCAGTCCCCAACTGCTTTTGCAATTGGCTGATGAAAAAGAAGCTTATGTTACTCTTCACCCTTGATAATAACTACGGGTGTAATGAAAAGTTTGTGCATTGTGCAAACATGTGTAAAAATACTACGTAGTAAAAGGGATAATAAAGTTACCGTGTTTTTCAACAATGGTGAATCATTTCTCAACCACGTTTCTTGGATTCCCGTTTGGCAATGGGAATAGCACGAGTTGATGAACATCCCTCTTGAAGGAGAGTTTCCGAATCCAGTGAGTGCTCTCAAGAACTCTTGTCGGTACCCTGATGAATATCACAAAAATAAGTGATGACACTTTACACAGAATATGTGAAGCCGTTAATTAAGTATGTGGATTAAGTCGTCATTAGCAAACCTTGAAGGATATTGAGTTGAGCTGCTGAACACTTAGTTATATCAGTTTTGCATTCTTTCCATGTGCCCTTCTTATCAGAAACCCCGGGAGCCAATATATTCTTTACCTGTATATATATAAATTCCCAGTTGAATACAAGAAACACATAGAAGCCGATACTTATATTCCTGATTTTATATGAACGCTTGCCTTACCTGCCATGAATCATAGGCAGCATTAATCAAGAAAATTGGTGTCTTGATGTACTGCACCATGTTTTGTGGGAAAAAGCACTGCAAAAACGAGAAATGAAAACGTCACATTTTTATAACTAAGAAAAACAAACTGTCAAAGAAGATATAATGACCTCCTCTTACCAAACCAGGAGCCATTTTTGCAGTGCAAGCTGGAGACAAAACTTTTTGCGATCCCTACATATTTTGATGGACATGGTTATTAGAATATAAAGTTGGAAATGTTTATGAAAAATAAATGATAATATGATAAATCAAAAAAGGACTAGAATGTACATGTGTCCTAACAACATCTGCGTAGAAGCCTTCAATGTGACTCTGACCTATAATCGTCTTGCTGTATATGAACACTAATGTCAAACATTTTACGTCGAAAACATAAATAAACATGTTTTCGAAACGAATGCTTACGCGTTGATGAAAAAACCAGCATCAGAAAGACATTTCACTTTAGTGGTTGCAGGTAAAAGTGATCGGAAATTATCGCATTGCAATATGGAAGTCAATCCACCAGCTGAGCAACCAGCAAGAATAGCCTACAAGATACAAGTTAATATTAGTTATCAAAATCAAACATCTGTAATGAATATACGTGAACAGGGAATAAATGGCTAAATATGAAACTATGAAAGTATAAACTAACATTCTTAGCGTTCTTCATCCCTTTTGCCAACAAATCTTCAATCACAAAACGGAAAATCCTCGCTCCTCTGTAGTGAAGATTTGTTTTCTGAAAATTAAGAGAACAAGAAACATAGGACTCGTTAGTAGAAGCCATGATTGGTCAATTTGTAACATGTCAAACTGGATTCGAGTAATACTAATAATATATCTATTTATCAAAAAATTTATGGCATTTTACGCATTTTGAATATTTAGGCCACTTTGCTCATTACAAAAGCCATCAAAATACAAGCAATTGCAACATTTAATACATAACTATGACTTACGGGATCAACTGCTTCCACATCACCAGTAAAAGAAGCTCCATCACAATACCGAACCTTGAGCCTGTTCCAATTATAGAAATCTAGAAAAACAAGTAGAACATATAAGAGCACTGCTTGTCCGGTTTTTTGTTATTAAGCAAGTTAAAAGAAACACGTACCAGGGTTATACTTTGCCTTGTTGTGAAACATCCCTGAGAAGGTTTCTGTTTTCAACATGTGCTTGGAGGAACCTAAACGAGTATTTAAACGGGTAAGGCAATTCGTGGCATTGTTGCACCAGCCTCCTCCCTAATATTCAATTACAAAAGAAAGGACAAGTTAAAAACTTTCATTAACAAGTTCTGTAATGTTTCAAGTCTTGCTACAAGTGCAAATTGTTGGTAAAGAGTCATACTTTGACAGTCTCAATCAGTTTCTATTTTTGGAAAGCACTGATTATAGACCTTTAAATGTTGTTTTTAACAACCAGTATAAACATATAGGAATTGTTATAAATCCAAACTTATCATGCTTCTAGTCCTATTATTAGTATACTTTGCAAATTATTATACATAATGCATGAGTTTATAAATCAAACCAACAAAATCGCAAACTATTAAACTCAAGAACATAATCAAGTTGCTAAAGTCGGCAACAAGGGACTAACCTCAAAGAAAACCAACCAGTTGTCGACTCCTGCACCGAATCCCCTATCCAAATGATAGGCGGGTGGACTACCATCCAAACAAACTGAAAACAATCCAAAATTTCGGCTCAACATCATATCGAAAAACCAAATACTAATAATCACATTACTACAAAGCTCAAATTTTTCTTAGAGGAAGAATGAAGCTAGTTTACCAGCTCCTTTAGCAACTGCACTTTCCAGAAAAGTGAGTCCAACTTCATAAGCTTCAATGCTCATTAAGCTTAATGAACACACCATTATTATACATAGCCATCCTTTTTCACTCATCATACCTTCAATATTTTGGAGCAAATTATTTAATAAATTGTACCATTTACTAGTAATAATTAAGTATATGATTAAACTTGATACATAAGGCCATATGCTTCTTGCTACCAAACATGTGTCACTTTCCAAAAGTGACATAAACCAATATTTATTTATTAGTATTGACCTATGTGGTCATATTAGTCATTTTGTAAAGCCAAAACAAATCTAACATGCTTCAATAGTATAGTAATTGACCCATGACTATAATTGACCCCTGGAACTATTATTTTTATATTTTTTTAATAAACAAATTAGGCAACCAGGTAAAGAAAAAGATTTTAACTTCATTCTCAAGCAAGACAAGTTAAACACATTATTAAAGAACACATGGATCCACAGAAAGTACAATTTTTGGATTGTGGTATTTTCTGAGATCCAATCTTTTAGGCAACTCACTTTCTTTAAGCACATGTTAGACAAACCCAAGAAAAAATCATGCAAATAAAACTATAAAAGTATAGGGACTAATTTGAAATAAAAGAACAAGTTTTAGCTAGTGATCCCCGTGCATTATTCCGACATCTGCCTATGGCTAAGATATACAGTATCTAATGTTTTAATGTCATAAACTAGATCAAAAACACAACTTTATAATATCCATGACTCAAAGAATACACACAACACACACCATCGTTGATTATTCACAATAAAAACTTCAGTTATTTAGTGCTGAATTCAAAAATATATTAAAGAAAATTATGTTTACATTAGCATCAAAAGGTATACATATGTAGAGCCGTAAACGAATACATATGTAGAGCCGTAAACGAACTGAACGTTTAGTGAACATCTCATGAGCAAGAAAATTTATCCGTTAAAGTGACCGTAAACGAACATGAACAAGGCTCTGTCCGTCCTCGTTCGGTTCGTTTACAACCCTATACATATGCATACTCTCTTACTCAAATGTGTTAGGATTTGAATATGATTGAAGATCTGAGCAAACAATATTAACATCCATTTCAGCTAAGCCATAACTAGTAGAACACTAGAACTTGATTAACTACATACATTAAACAGTCTACACGTATATTTTTACAAAAACAAATCAAACGTACGTACCTTAAGAAAAACACAAAGTTAATTTGTAGATTTTGATCGTATAATGCAACTCCAGACCAGAAAATATAATGAAAGATTTCAGTGACAAGGTTTTAGTGGAACTCGTTTCGTCTTATATAGCCCTACCTTAGTACCTTCTGTCTTTAAATAAAGATAATATTCTATTTTTCTAAAAGATAATATAACTTTATTTTAATATCAAAATTTTAAATATGTTATTGTGTTCTCAATGATTGTGTTTGGTAACCTTCATTACCTTGAACTACCTAAGATATATAAATGTAAAAGATTTGAATACGTTGACAATAATGGTTGCCTTATATCGGTGAGTATAAATTATTATCCACATAATAAGTGAACGTGTATCGGTGAGTATTAAGTAATAGCATGTATTCGCGTGTTGCGGTAGCGGATACTTAGTGATTAAAGTCTAGACACGAATAAAATAACAATGACGAGCTGATAACCTGAGAAAAACAAAAAGAAAATGATCCTGGTCCAGCGATCGATTAATCCATTTTTGTCGATTTTGACGGTCCTCTTAGGTTCGTTTTTTAACGTCTTTTATTGGTTAGCCGATTCGATTCGTAATCGTTGAACACGTTATCTGCTTTTTAAATACGTATCATTTATCAACTTATTTTCATATAAATTGTATAAAATTTTATGTGTTTTATCAGTTTGTACAACATGTAATAAAATATATTTATCATTGTAGAGGTATTTTAAAAATAACATTTATTAAATATTTGTTAAAGGACTGTTACAAATCTACAAATCTAAAACACTTAATTTTTTAAATTTATTAGTAAGTGTGGTACTTAAAATTTTAAGCTTTCTAATTTAAAAATTACTCAGATAAATTATAAAGTAGTATATATATAGATTTATGTTTTTATAATCTTTTATTTGACAACTATTATAATCAAAAGGAGTGTTTAATTTCTACCAACTAAATTTACTGCAAACTACTAAGGTAGTTGGCTATTGATGTACTACCATATGATGTTTATTAATCTAGCTTGTTGTATAAGTTAGATGTTATTTTTCGTAAATGTTGATAACAAGCAACATTTATTGGTTACAGGGTTTTCTTGAAAGACAACGTGGGAAAAACGATATACTTAATATACTGAAATTGAAAAAGTCGATACTTATATAATTGTCTAACACAAAGATACTGTTCGTATCAAGAACGAAACCAGAACTAAAAGTCATTATTTGCATTTAAGAAGAAAAACAACTAAACAAGATCAGAGATACAATCTTTTGGACCGGTTGTATTAAAAAAAAAAAAAAAAAAATCACAAAAATTAATACACCGCAAAAATTTACCCGTGAACCGGAAACCTACCTTGGTTCCACCCTTGATCCGTATATATACAAAACAAGAACTAAATTAGTTGGCCTGTCAATCAAAATTATGTTAAACTTTATTCCTTTTTCGAAAATAGCAAATAATTGC
Organism: Chrysanthemum lavandulifolium; assembly: GCA_022545495.1. Taxonomy (NCBI): domain Eukaryota; kingdom Viridiplantae; phylum Streptophyta; class Magnoliopsida; order Asterales; family Asteraceae; genus Chrysanthemum; species Chrysanthemum lavandulifolium. The sequence goes on along the minus strand of CM040240.1, from coordinate 251,010,742 downwards.
ATAAAAATAGATTAGAAAATATTTTTTTGAAAGAGAAAAATTGTGGCTGTGGCGTCTCTTTCGCTCAAGGTGTGTTTGGTAAAAATAAATGCAAGAATGAAATTGCAGACTTAGTGAAAGAAGAATGCGAAGTTGCAACGTGAATAAGAATTGATTTTCTTACAAAACGTTTGATAACGTAAATGTAATTATAATTATAATATATAAAACAAATTCATAAACGCTTACACTCTTCAATGCCACTTTCAGAAAGATTAGAAAACGAAGATTTCAAAAAATAGATAAAGTTAATCTTTATTCATCAAACAAACATTAAAAATCACACCACCAACGCCACTTCACCGCCCTAAATACTCCAAAAGTTCTGCAAGAAAACACAAAGAAAGAAAAATGAAAGGAAAGTGGCAGGTAACGTGGAACAATAAAGTTGAACGCGTAACGGGTGCAGTGACACCGACAGAGACAAGCATTCGAGGAACAAACATAAGTCAAAACACAGCTGTTTGATTTGAATCACACAGTCATTCATTATTCAATCCAACTTGCCAACGGTCTCATTTTACATACATACAATGGATATGGCATAACACAAACCTTGTACTCCCTATTTTTATTTTTGGGTGGTATTATGGTACACCGGGTTTTAAAATGCGCGTTATGATTGCGTTAAAGCGTCGCTAAGATGTGAGACGTGACTTTCAAGTTAAGAAATAGACAAGGAGTCGGCTTTAAATGTGACGTGAGATGAGGCTTGAAAATACACGATAAGACGCGAAGCGTGATAACGTTTTTTAATTCAACTCCGATGAAGAAGAATTTTTTTGAAAAAAATTAATTTCTTGACTTATTCTTTATGTATAATACTTTTTGTAAACTCGATACATATAAAATTTGATATGATTAATAAATCTACAAATATTTTCATATTTTGTATCACTTTAAGTCACGCTTTAAGAAACGTTATGACTTCTCATAGCTCCTAAAACGTGAGGTTTGACCATGCCGTCACGTCACGCCTCACACTATTTATACCCTTGGGTCATACCCTCTTTTACCCCTTCTATCCCTCTTCTTGCCACTGTATTGATAGAATAAGACACTTTTTTTCATGATTTTTTTTCTTTTACTATTTTTAACTTGTTAAATTTTATATTATATATTTTTTGAGCAGTTTTACCCCCTTTATTAATAAGACAAGGCAATTTTTAATGATTTTATCTTCCGTAATTATTTATGTTTTGCTACTTTTGACACATCAAACATTATATATATCTTATGTTGTGTATTTCTTATTTTTCTGTTTTATAATACAATTAAATTTTAAAATTAAAAAAAAAATCTAAAAAAAGTAATACAATCATTTTAAAATCATTATAAGATGGTATGAATAACCAATCTCATTTTATTCTATATTTTAAAAGAAAGAACGCTTATTTAGACCTACTAATCGCTCCTAAATACACGCTTAACGATAAATCACTCAGACAATCAGACATGTATTATGTTCTTTCTCTCCAAATTCTCACCAATCATTTTTAAATTAACCAATCAAATCATTAAAGACATTTCAGAGGCTTGTTTCAGAAAGACAACAATCATTTTTCTTTTAAAAAGACAAGTACTACCCAACCTCACATGTAATGTTTCCAACTTCACAAAACAAAGATAGATGGATGGATTCGTTTTCGTTTCTAATTAGTTACTGACCAATTATTTAACTACACAATTTAACCGATGCATCCTTGTGACTAATTTATAGTCACCCTCTAGATGTACCCGATAATGATTGTACCCAAGACTTTCTACAAGAACAATATGATGGCTTACCAACGATCTTGGTTGACATTATTTTACAAATGTCAACTGAATAAATTGTGAACTTAAATCTCTGAGAGTATATATTTGGTACAAATGATGCTTGGTGGTTAGATTCTATAATGTTAATCAAGTGTAGGGTTTCTTAGGATACGAAAGTCTACAAACATTATAATTGACATATGATCATCTTCCAACCTCACTACGGACAAAACCTTAATATAAATGACGAATCTTGCGTGCAACACATATGGTTCTCGATTTCACCATTAAAAAGCAGAAAATAACAATCACATTCAACTTGTTAACCAAAAATGTCCCTTTTCTCTACTTATGCGTTAAGCAAAATAATTTTCACTTTATTTTTTTGAACACGAATCCTCACTTTAGCTTGTTCAAAAAAAAAAAAGAATTCTCACTTTAGCTAGTGTCACCATCATAGTCATATACTCATATTTGCATCTTAAATACCCTCGCGTCTTTCCTAATGTTGGGCAAAGTATTTGGCCAATAATATCATATATAGAGGTAAATTTACTTACAGATAAGAATGATAAGAATCGATGAGTATTGTATGAAGTTCTATGAGCAATTATCTTAAAAGGACGTCGAATACCATCCGAAGATACACTTCAATTCGCATATACGTATCAGCGAGTAAAGTATTCGAGCTGAAAATAACATTTAAGTTAATGAGATCCAACAAAATCTCTTAGTCAAACGGACTAACGTAAATTATTAGAAAAGAACTTCACAAAAGCAAAAGGAAAACAATTTTGCATATAAGTTAAAGGAGTACGATTAATTAAAAGTAAATTGTTGAATCTAATTATTTACTAAATTATAGTGGGTTGAAGCCACATATAAACTATTACACGTGATTTCACTTTATCATTTTATATGATCTAATTGTTGTCCCAAATGTGAGTCGATATACGAAATTGCAAAGTAAATAATCTGAATAACTAAATCGTCTAACCAACGTTATGTTACATGTACATATGTATATATAGTGGTCGAATGAGTATGACCCAAACACCATGTTTGTTTGAAAGGGTATGTTCCAAACGACACAACCCTTCAGGTGTTAACTAACTTTCTAATATAACTAACTTAACTACCAACCGAAATAACTAACTTTCGGTTTCTAACTTTCTGTCTGACAACTTTGGTCCTTCGAGTTTCTGTAGAAGCAAGGTCGAGATTATATCAGTTCACATTCTCCTCCTTAATCTTGATCGTTGCTTCGTCCTAAGTCTTGAACTCCTAGCATTTGTCGCATAGTCACGAACTTTAGTCTTGGTAAAGCTTTTGTTAAGATATCTGCTATTTGTAATTCTCCACTTACATGTTCCACATTAATATGACCATTCTCACGATTCACGAATGAAATGATAACGAATGTCTATGTGCTTGCTTCTTCCATGAAAAGCGGGTTCTTTACGAGTGCTATTTGCGATATGTTGTCAACTCTAAGCGTTATCCTTTTCTTCCCATCCAGTTAATTCACTAAGTAAACTTTTAACCATAAGGCTTGACATGTCGCTCCAAAGAATGGCCATGAATTCCGATTCACATGATGAGAAGTGCCATTGTTGGTTGTTTTGAGTGCACCAAGTAATAGGTGACTCTCCAAAATAAAATAATATCCCAAGAGTTCCTTTTCCTTGATCGGTGTTGATTCCATAACCACTGCCATCAGAATTTGTAATCTTGCAACCGCTTCTTTCTTGTATATTATGCCATGCTCCTTTGTTCCTTTGATGTATCGGATTACTTGTTTTCGCTTTCGGTGATGATCCTTGGTCTTGCATAAATGCTAAGTAGTCCGATCGAGTAACTAAGATCCGGTCTTGTATGTAGTAAGTACCGAGACTTCAATTGCTTTCTAAGTAAGTTGCGCCAACCGAGTTTCCATCTTCCGCCTTGACCAACTTAGTGCCGGATCCATTGGTATCTCCGTATCATTACTATCTGTCATACTTGTTTCTTTCAAGATCTTGTTAATATATCATGTTTGTTTGATTGTAATCTCTCCTCCTGTCTGTGTAACTTCTATCCCAAGGTAATAAGCTAGCAATCCTAAGTCGCTCATTTTAAATTTGTCTTTCATCTGGGATTTGAACAAGTCTATTTCCTTCTTTGGAGTGCCCGTGATTATTAAAGCATCTACACATACTCCAACGATAAGTGTAGAAGTCTTGCTTCTCTTCGTGTAAACTGCTTGTTCGAGATTACATTTCTTAAAGTCTAATGACTTTAAGGTTTGATCAAGCTTCACATTCCAAGCTCTTGGTGCTTGTCTTTTGCCGTCACAAAGCTTTAGTTAGCTTGTATACTTTTCCTAGGTTTCCTTGTTGAATGAAACCTTGGGTTGTGTAACATAGACTACTTCCTTTAAGTCTCCATGTAAAAATGTCGATTTTACATCTAAGTGGTGTACTTGCCATCCATGATATGTCTTTGCTAGTGCTAATATTGCTTAACTGTCTCTATCCTAGCAATCGTGCGAATACTTCATCAAGTCTATTCGTTGTTCTTGTACATAACCTTTGCTACTAATCTTGCTTTATATTTGATGATCTTTCCTTGTGCATCTCTCTTGGTCTTATACACCTATTTGAGTCCTATTGCCTTCGATTTGTTGGCAATGTTGTAAGAGTCCATGTGTTGTTTTTGTTGATTGAATCTAATTCAATCTCCATGGCCTCAATCCACTTCTTATTTGTCGATGCTTCCTTGTAATTACGGGGTTCTTCTTCTGTGAAAAATAAGCTTGGTGCTTCTACTTTACGTGCATTTTGGTAGATTTCGGGTATGTTCTTGAAACCTTGTATCGTTCTATCATCAAATCTATGGTATGAGCTTCCTAATGAGCTAAAAGTAGCTTCCTCTTCTGAATGTGGGTTGTAAGTGTATGTTGCTGGTGTGATTGGTGAGTCTGGTTCAGGAATTGGTTCATGTTCCTGATACATTTGATCATTGTTTTCTGTGTTGACCGGTGTAGGATTTTCATTGTCAACTCCTTCTATCACAAAACCAGTCCAAAATGTCTCTTGTGTGCTTGTATCTTCTTCATTATTATCCTAATCCCACGGTTTTGTTTCCATAAACTTTACATCCCTACTAACATGTTTCTTTTTTCCTATTGGATCATATAACCTACATGCTTTTGATCCTTTCTCTACTCCTAAGTAAATCATTGGTATGCTTTTGTCATCTAGCTTCTTCAAGTGAGGTATCGTTATCTTGGCATAAGCTGTGCATCCGAATATTATTAGGTTTTCCAGATTCGGTTTTCTGTTGTAGAGTGCTTCATATGGTGTTTTATCTTCCAGGGCTCTCGTAGGTACCCTGTTGAGTATATAAATGGCGTGTTTGACTGCTTCCGCCCAAAAAGTTTAGGGTAACTTCATCGCTTTCATCATACTCCTAGTGGTTGATAACACTGTCCTATTTCTTCTTTCTACTACACCGTTTTGTTGTGGTGAGTGTTAATACAAATAAACCGTAAAAACGTTTATTAATATTTTGCGATCTCTTTGTGTTTTGTTGATAACAAATATAATGTTATCATAAGTAAAATTATAAGGATACATGTTATTTTTGTAAAGCATTTACATATAGTCACTTAATACAAATTGTTGTAATAAATCATTTGTTGTAATCGTTTATTAGGATGGGTAAAAATCACAACTCATGGATCATATCCATAACCCATGGTATTGACCCATACCCATTTGACTAGATGCGTTGCATCTATTAGATACATTGTATCTAATGAAATACCCATGGACCAACCCATAACCCATTACCCATGACCCATAACCAAAACCCATGGGCAAAGAGGAGCGTCCCACGGATCCCTAGGTTTATACTAGACGGATCCCTTAAGGGAGGATCCGTGGAACAAGGGCAAGATTTTGCCTATAAATGAGAGCCATTTCTTCATTTCTCTTCACCCTCTTCTTACTAAATCTCTCATATACTCATTCTCTTCTAAAAAAGATCACTGATCTAGAGTTGTTCTTCTTCTTCTATTGTGATTCTCATATAGGTCCTTCTAAAGCGAGATCACGAGCTTACTACAAGTCATCCAAGTAAGTGGGTCCTTGATTGATTTTTTCCTCCACAAGATTTCGTAGCAAAGATCGTGTACTTGATATTTCATATAGTTGTTGTGTAATAGTCGTGTTGGTTTGGTCCTCCGTGTTACGGACTCGGATTTAGCTTTGTACTGTAAAAGGTGTAAGCAACGCTGTGTAGGATTCTCGCCAAGTTGAAGGAGTTTGTTGACATAGTGCTTGAACTCGAGTAGGTGACTCGGGGAGTGGAGTAGGGCGAGGAGGTGTCCTTGTAATGAACCACTATAAATCGGTTGTGTCATTTCTTTCCCTTGCTTTACTTTATTTACATTCATTATTCTTAGATCTATACTTTATCTTCATCCATACGATTTCACACAACATCGAATCTAAAGTTTTTGAAACTAACTTAAAATCGGCAAAACTATTCAAACCCCCTTCTAGTTTTCCACAATTGGCATCAAGAGCTAAGTTTATAAAAGTTTTAAAGTAAATCGTATTTTAAAAACTTTTCGATCAATATGGGTTCTGAAAACTACAAGGAAGGGCAATCTATGCAACGGCCACCACTACTTGAAACTAATTGTTTTATATATTGGAAAAATAGATTCGAAACGTATGTGAAGTCAAAAGATATTGATCTTTGGTACATCATTGTTGAAGGCGATTTTGAAACTACAACAAAAGATGATAAAGGAAATTTAGTTAACATACCTCATGATAAACTCAACGATGACATTAAGACAAAGCTTTCCAAAAATAGTAAAGCTAAAATGGTTTTATATAATGATTTACCCAAAAAGGAATTCGAAAGAATTTATATGCTTAAAACCTCTAAAGAAATTTGGAATTCTTTAGTTGTAACTCATCAAGGTAATCAACAAGTTAAAACTAATAAAATTGATCTATTTGTTCAACAATATGAACATTTTTCAATATCGGATGAGGATACTATAGATCACTCTTTTGCTAATTTTAATACTATTATTACATCTTTACAAGCACTTGATGAATCTTTCTCTAGCCGTAATCATGTTAGGAGATATCTAAGGGCACTTCCATCCAAGTGGAGATCTAAGGTGACTTGCAATCGAAGAATCTAAAGACTTGTCGATCCTCACCCTTGATGAACTCATAGGCAATTTAAAAGTCAATGAGCTAGTCCTCGCTAAAGATTCCAAGCCTCAAAGTGAAAGAGAAACACAAATCTCTTGCCCTTAAAGCCAAGAAGGTATCAAGCAATGAAGAGAACTCCTCTTCGGATAGTGATGATGAGGAGTATGCCATGGCGGTGCGGACTTTAAAAAGTTCTTTAGAAGGAAGGAAGATACGCCAAACAACCGTATGACGACAATAAAGGATTAGGAAAACAAAGAGGACGAAGCCAAGGATGATCGTGCTTGCTTTAAAATGGGGACCCAAACCACTTTATTAGTAAGTGTCCCAAACGGGATGATCAAAAGGCATTTGTGAGCGGTTCATGGGAATGAGCGAGGAGGAGGACGAAGAAATTTGTCTCATGGCAAATGATGAGGTGTGCTTAAAGGTCGACCTAGATCCGGATGAATGGGTCAAGGATAGCAAGCACGAGGCACATGACCGACAATAAAGTTCTATTCTCCACATATGAATCCTTCAATGGAGGAAATGTGGTGTTTGGAAATAGCAAAAGCAAAATCATCCAGAAGGTACGATTTCTAACAAATCTCTAACCATTAACGATGTGTCACGAGAAAACCTAAACTTTAACCTCTTAAGTATAGGACAAATATGTGATAAAAAGTGCAATGTACTTTTTACCGAAACCGGTAGTAAGATATTAAAAAATGACATAACCATAGGAAGAGGAATTAGGAAACATGGAGTCTATGTCATTAAAATTGGTAATGAACCTAAAGAAAAACTTTGTCTTACTTCTATGGATGATACTTCGACCTTATTGCATCGAAGATTGGGTCATGCCAATATGCGACTTCTTCAATCGCTATCATTCAAAGATCTAGTAAGAGATCTACCTAAATTAAAATATGAGCATCACTTTTGTGATGCTTGTAATATAGGAAAACAAGTCCATTCTAGTCACAAAGCTAAAAACATGGTGTCTACAACTAAGTGTCTAGAATTACTACACATGAATTTATTTGGTCCATCCGCCATCCAAAGTTATGGAGGCAACTACTACACTTTGGTCATAGTGGATGATTACTCTAGGTACACATGGACTAAATTTTTAAGGAAACAAAACTGAAACGTTTAATTACTTTGAAATATTGAGCAAGAAAATCCAAAGACAGCTAGGAAGTCATATAGTGTCTATTAGAATGGATCATGGTAGGGAATTCGATAATGAAGTGCAATTTGGAGCTTTTTGTGACGCTAATGGTATTACTCACAACTTCTCGGCTCCTCGCACTCCACAATCGAATGGGGTAGTTTAAAGAAAGAATATAACCCTACAAGAAATGAGTCGCACCATGCTAAATGAGCAATCCATACCTCAAAAGTTTTGGTGCAATGCCGTTGATACTTCAACGTACATACTTAATCAAGTCTTAATTAGACCAATTTTAGGTAAAACTCCATACGAGTTACTTTGAGGCAAAAAGCCTACGTTAGATCACTTTAGAGTCTTTGGTAGCATGTGTTCTTCTTAACACTAAAGATTACCTCACAAAATTTGATCATAAATCAACCGAATGTATCTTTTTAGGTTTTTCTCCTAATAGCAAAGCTTACGTCATATTAAATAAAGAAACAATGAAGGTAGAATAGTCATTAAATGTAAAATTTGATGAAAGTCCACCCAAACCCTCTCCACCTCTTGTCGATGACGAGATTGTTGAAAGTGAAGCTATTGTAATAAAGAAAAGATAAATGAAGAAGAAGAACCTTCAAATAACGAACTCATAAATATTAAAGAGTCCAAAGATCACCCGTAGATAAGGTCATAGGAAAATTAAACAAAGAACCTTAAGGTCTCAAGTCCAAAATCAAAGTAGCCTATTTTGTTTTGTTTCAACCATAGAACCTAAGAATACACAAGAAGCCATAAAAGATGAAAGTTGGGTAATGGCTATGCAAGAAGAGTTAAATCAATTTGTTTCTAATGATGTTTGGACACTTGTCCTCCACCTAGTAATCAAACCATAATAGGAACCAAATGGGTTTATAAAACAAGTTAGATGCAAACGTCAGTGTCTAGAAACAAAGCTAGACTCATACCCAAGGATATAACCAACAAGAAGGAATAGACTTTGATGAGACCTATGCCCCGTGGCTAGATTAGAGTCTATAAGAAAACTTCTTGCTTATGCTTGTGCTAATGATCTTAAGCTTTATCAAATGGATGTCAAAAGCGCTTTTCTAAATGGTTTTATTAATGAAGAAGTATATGTAGCTCAACCTCCGGCTACATCGATTTTGAAAACCCAAACATGTGTATAAGTTAAAGAAAGCCCTTTACGGTCTCAAACAAGCTCCAAAAGCTTGGTATGATAGACTCAAGTCGTTTTAATCAAACACAACTACACCCATGGGGTTAGTTGATAACACACTTTTACTAAGAAAAGGAGTCACATATAATCATTGTTCAAAAATATGTAGATGATATTATATTCGGATCTACTTGTCAAGACATGTGTGATGATTTCTATAAAATCATGCATGCCGAGTTCGAGATGAGTATGATAGAGAACTTAGCTTTTTCTTGGTCTACAATCAAACAAGTAGAAGATGGTATCTTCTTTAATCAATCTAAATACATTAAGGAAATGTTAAAGAAATTCGGTTTAGAAGAGTCAAAACCAATTAGGACACCAATGTCATCCGACACTAAACTCACGAAAGATGAAGACGGCGAATCCGTTTGTAACACCCCCAATTTCGTGATAAGCAGCGAAATTCAAACTCGGTGTTACTTCATGGCACAACAGTCATAACAATAGAAAACGATCTCTAAAGAGTCGTTTAAAAGGATTTATCATTCAAATTATTCAAATATATCGTAGTTTACAAAATAGGTCCCGCTTGGTTCCATTGTTTACAAAAGACATCAATATAAAGTCTTTGATGTTTTATGAATGATAAAATGTTTATAGCCTTCTTGATCTAGTCTCGCTCTTCCGTGCCTTCCAACATTATGGACTGAAATACATGCTTAAAACCACAACACAAAGGTTGAGTGAAATTCATAGAGTTTGTTAAATGGTTGAACACATTATGTTGGTAGTGTGAGTTAATTAGACTCACACCAATGTTTTGAAAACAAAACAGCTTATTATTCACTAAGCATCATGCAATCAAGGCGTTAACTTGTCGTTATATAATAGTAACCGATGCCCCAAGTAGGTAAAATTTGCCACTTTACCGATGTACTCAAATATAGTGCGTTTGTTTACCGGATCCGGTCAAACAAACGGGATTTGTCAATCCCGATAGATCTATCCACAATATTCGCGCCACTTCACTCGTGATTAATGATTCATGATTTAGGGACTTAAGATTGGCAAATGCGGTAACTTAGTGCAAGTAAAATAATCGGATAAGTATAGAATTTGAAAGCAATGTGTTCGGTTTAAAATAAAGCATGTATCTCCCCAAGGGTTTGTAAAACAATTAAGTAAAAGTGGGGCTATGAACTCACCTTAATAAATGATATCAAATGTATAATGAGAATGATGGATATGCCATGAGAACTTCTACGAGCAACCTAGAATAGGATGTTGCGACTTAGGTTTGGAATAATGTTTAGGAAAACATAAACCATCCTATATCGCCTCTATGTTGATCATGATGTAGTACATGGTATTTGTGTATGTCATTTATAGAAATGGTCAAGTGTGAAAACATGTTTAGTTTATATATATCGACTACCGCTCGCCATCATAATTCTGAGGTCATGTAGTAAACGCTCGAGGAGCTAGGACACTTTAAATCGTGAACCAAAGAACTCGTCGACACGTTTTACTCAAATGAAACCCTCACATGAAGCTCCCTAGTTTTGTAGCACTTAGTAGATAAAACATAATTTTTATTTATATATCATAAGTGTCATATGGTTTGTAAACACAAGTTACAAGGTTGTTTGGTTTTGATTAGGAATCATAATGGTTATTACAAATATCATCATAATTTATATCACAAGTGTTTAAAGAAAACTTACAAGTTTCTAAATTGTAAAGTTGGTTATTACAAATATCGTCATAATTTATATCACAAGTGTTTAAAGAAAAGCTTACAAGTTTCTAAATTGTAAAGTTGGTTATTACAAGTTCTCGCCGTTTCATATATATGATTACCTTAGTTAACGATCTTGGGTAAACAAGCCTCGAGGCTTTAGCCATGGCCTTGCCGTGACTTTGGTCTTGACTACCATGGTCTTGAGACTCAACTTTGGTCTTAGCCGAGCCGTGGTCTTGGTTTATGGCCATTAGGCCTCTTGGTTTGCTTTTAGTTGTGACAAAAGTATAGTTATGAGACTATATTTACTATAGCTTCTGTTTTGAAAGATTTATGGCCTGTTTAAGCGCTTGAAAGATTGAAGGAAAACGTCGTTCGGACAACTTTCGTGTTTTAACTTTTTATGATTCGGACCGAAGTATGACTTTCAAAATGGCGTAACCCTTAACAGCTTCAAAATGGCGCTTTGGCGCTTTGGTTTCGCTAACTTCTTTCGCCTATAACTTTTGACTCGTTTGTCCGTTCGGTGGTTCAAGTTGCTATGTTTACCTTTTATCTTGTCTACCATATTATGTAAGTTATAAAGTTCTTATGTTATTGTTTTTAATGGTCTCATACGTGTATAATATGACTAGTTTACTAGTTTGTTACTTTTATGACAATATATGAATTAAAACAAGTGATTGAGTATATGTACATCATGAATCAACATAGTAACTATATATATGGCATGAAATAGTTAAAATTATGAATAATAAAGATGAGATGATGGTGGTGATAAGTTGCTTACAACTTTGGCTTTCAATAAGAAAAGAGTAACTAGTAAGGATCTGACATTGATTGATCGCTTAAGACTTTGATTGAGCTAGCTTTCTACACCTTGGCACCCTTGCAATCTTGAAGAGTTGGTGATGAAGTATTAAGTGACTTGAGTGGATCTAAACTCAAGAAGATCACTTAAACTTGCTAGAGATTTGATGTAGTAGCTTGATCTTTTGAACTTCCTTGCATAAACTTGGAGTTTATAGATCAAATGATGGAAGATATGAATGTTTTAGAGTATGAACGACCCAATTCAGTTTGTGAAGGTCTTTGGGATGTATTTCACTTCCTATTTATAGGAGGGTAAGTTTGGTTAACCATATATTGGGTTAAATATTAACCATGGTTAAAGTTAGGACACTTATAATGATCTTAATGAACCAAGGTTAGGATGATGCCACCAATATGATGACTCCCCTAAGGTCTGCCATGGAAGAGATAAGATGACTTTTGTGGTTAGTTTTGTATTATCTTGGTTACGGAGTGAGTTTTGGTTAGTTAATCGCTAACCGCCATAAAACGAAACCGGTATCGTAAAAATATGAAACTTATAGGAATGATTAAACTCATCATTATACTCCATCTAAAAATATAAAATAGGTGATAAGTCTCATTGGGTGCAAAACGCGCTTAAAGCCGGAACACGGGTCAAAACGCGTAATTCGCAGCTTATCGGAAAAGAACGAAATTTCGTGGAAACGACCGTGAATTTATTTAGAGTAGACTAAAATTAGTCTAAAAGTGATATGAGATGTCAAATGTGGTTTTCACATACGCGCGGGATAACTTTACGTTATTCGTGAAGTTTAAAAGTTACGCGATTTAAGGAAATGTAGAACGATAAGGTTAATTCCTTTATGGTCAAGGAGGAGGAAATATGTTTGACTTTTCCAAAATGTAAAAGTGTCAAAACATATTAGAAACACAAGCGTGAATCGTTAAGTCCGGATGTAAGTAGAATTGTTTAAAACATAAGTTTAGTTTTGTTCAATTGGGCTTATTTGGTAATATTAAAAGAATAATTTTAAAATTCTCAAATTAATCATGAAGGATCTAAAATTTATCCGATGTGAGGAAAATTGTCGTGGTTGATTTTAGTTAAGCGGCGTGATGTTTAAACGATTGTACCGCCTAAAACGAAACTTTAAAACGATGTTTACTTAATAATTTTATGAAAATGATCTAACGATGGTCGAACTCTCGTGTTATTACTAAAATAATTTATCTTACGAGAATGTGGATTAAAAATTTTACGAGATGAATAGTGAATTTGAATAGTAAAAGTGAATAGTAAATTCTCGAAAATAAAAGTAACCTAAAATGCGGTGGTTACATCTCACCCTTAATGGAATTCGTCCCTAATTCAAAGGTGTGTTACCGATGTTGAATTTTCTAGGGAAATGTGGATGTATGTACTGAATTCTAATCTTTGTGTTCTCAAGTTTTTGGTCATAGAATGTATTATATACCATGTGGCTTAAGTTGATAACCCAAAGGGTTTTGTTAAAATCTTATAGAGTCCAATATACCTAAGTTTGGCTTTTCCCGATTCTCAAAACGAATCATATCTTATTATATCGAGGTTATCGGTAGAAACCTTAATTTCTAACATGGAGTTTTTGGTGATAAAAGGCATGGAGCCAAATTTATATTTGTATAGTTTTTAGTTGTTTTCGTGGGTGATCTCTAAACACCTTAGTCCAAAGAAATGGTTAACTAACACATTCGTCTATATAGTGCCTCAAAATGGAATAGTTTTGTTGTTGTTTGGGTAACTATTGTTAATCAAAGGTGTAAGATATTGGTGATGTGAAATGTTTTGTAATGACATGATAACTGTCGTTGTAGGGAAAGTCTTGCTAGTGGCAAGTGGTTTATCCAAACCATTTCAAAGTTGATCATGTCTTAGGTGGTTTCGAGATGAAGGCTATATCGTATAGTGTTTATGTCTACTAGAGATGTCAAGTTTGTTTTAAAATCAAAGTGAATTTTAAAGGAATATGGCGAATGAGATCCTTGAAACCTAAACAAAGCTAGTACTTCTAAGAAATGACGAGAAGATTTGATGACTATCCCAAGATAGTAGTTCGGATTATCTCATGTATGAAAATTTCAAGAATGAAATTAGGTTGTATAAATAAGATGTTAAGATCTCACGGTGGTAAAACACTATCGCGTCTCTAGATCTTTTAATGAATTCGGTGGTTTATTGAGTTTAAGTAGGAAATTAACCTCGAATATAACCCTTTGTATAACTATTCTCGGTGTTTGAAAATTTAAGTCGAACATAGTTAATCGGACCATGTTCCACTATCCCAAGGTTAAATATAGGTGATTAGGCTATATTTAGCCGAGGTTCGATAAATTTTCCAAATACCTAAATTAGGTATACTTGTGATATGTTCATATCTTTTGAGAAATTGTCCACTAAGCAAAGGCGATATCAAACCATTGAGTTGCAAGTCCTGGCCATAAAAGACTTGTAACCTATGTTTTCACATTCCATTGCATAGAAGATATTATGAGTAGATACGTGTGGAAAGGAAATTTTAAGTAATTCTAAAATAGGCCATACTTGGCTAAAATCACGGACTTTTAACAATGAAGGTTTCAGAAGAGAATTTTGATGAATGTAGGAACGCTTCGAACTTCGACTTTTGTAGATGATGAGTCACTTTGTCTTTAGAAATCCCATTTCTTGTATTTCCATTAGGGAAATTGATAGATTGTGACGGGCTTCATATAAAAGAATATCATATAAGGTTTTATAAGATAATTTGTAGAGACTATTGTATAACTTACAATATCCGAGGAGTAGTTGAGACCATTGTGCAACTCACAATGTCTCGAGAAATAGTTGAGACCACGTGTAACTCACAATGTCTAGGATATAATGAGACCATTGTGCAACTCACAATGTCTAAGAAATGATGGAAAGATCATTGTGTAACCCACAATGTCTTGATAAATGATGAAGAGACCATTGTGTAACTCACAATGTCTTGAGAAATGATGGAGAGATCATTGTAGGATTTCTGTTGTCCGAGAATGTAATAGAGACCACCGTAGGATTTCTGTTGTCTTGAAAATGAATGAGACCATTGTATCTCACAATGTCTGGAAGTAGAAAGACCATTGTAGTCGTTACAATGTCTTGGAGAAAGTTTCGTAATCCTAAAATGCATGAGTAGATGCATGATCGGGAGATTGAGAAAATATGATTGTGCCGTAATGCCTTAGAATAGGCATACGCAGATATGTTGAGTACTTTGTTTATGATTGAAATTATGTCAAGTGTATATATCAATATACTAGTATGTTTGTATAGCTTAAAATGCCTAAAAGTCACATAATCGTGCTGAGGATGGAAGGCACGGAGAACGGAAGGCTATAAAATGTTTTGTTTGTAAAAGTAGTTATAGTTTAAGTCTCGATTAGACCCGCTTTCTATAATCGTGGCTCGATACTAATCAGAACACCCCAATTTCGTGATAAGCAACAAATTCAAACTCGTGTTACTTCATGGCACAACAATATAATAATAGAAAACGATCTCTAAAGAGTCGTTTAAAAGGATTTATCATTCAAATTATTCAAATATATCGAGTTTACAAAATAGGTCCCAGTTGGTTCCATTGTTTACAAAAGACATCAATATAAAGTCTTTGATGTTTTATGAATGATAAAATGTTTATAGCCTTCTTGATCTAGTCCTCGCTCTTCCGTGCCGACTTCCAACATTATGGACCGAAATACATGCTTAAAATCACAACACAAAGGTTGAGTGAAATTCATAGAGTTTGTTAAATGGTTGAACACATTATGTTGGTAGTGTGAGTTAATTAGACTCACACCAATGTTTTGAAAACAAACAGTTATTATTCACTAAGCATCATGCAATCAAGGCGTTAACTTTCGTCATATAATAGTAACCGATGCCCCAAGTAGGTAAAATTTGCCACTTTACCCGATGTACTCAAATATAGTGCGTTTGTTTACCGGATCACAGTCAAACAAACGGGATTTGTCAATCCCGATAGATCTATCCACAATATTCGCCACTTCACTCGTGATTAATGATTCATGATTTAGGGACTTAAGATTGGCAAATGCGGTAACTTAGTGCAAGTAAAATAATCGGATAAGTATAGAATTTGAAAGCAATGTGTTCGGTTTAAAATAAAGCATGTATCTCCCCAAGGGTTTGTAAAACAATTAAGTAAAAGTGGGCTATGAACTCACCTTAATAAATGATATCAAATGTATAATGAGAATGATGGATATGCCATGAGAACTTCTACGAGCAACCTAGAATAGGATGTTGCGACTTAGGTTTGGAATAATGTTTAGGAAAACATAAACCATCCTATATACGCCTCTATGTTGATCATGATGTAGTACATGGTATTTGTGTATGTCATTTATAGAAATGGTCTAGTGTGAAAACATGTTTAGTTTATATATATCGTACTACCGCTCGGGCCATCATAATTCGTGAGGTCATGTAGTAAACGTCGAGAGCTAGGACACTTTAAATCGTAAATCCAAGAACTCGTCGACACGCTTTTACTCAAATGAAACCCTCACATGAAGCTCCCTAGTTTTGTAGCACTTAGTAGATAAAACATAATTTTATTTATATATATGATAAGTGTCATATGGTTTGTAAACACAAGTTACAAGGTTGTTTGGTTTTGATTAGGAATCATAATGGTTATTACAAATATCATCATAATTTATATCACAAGTGTTTAAAGAAAAACTTACAAGTTTCTAAATTGTAAAGTTGGTTATTACAAATATCGCCATAATTTATATCACAAGTGTTTAAAGAAAAGCTTACAAGTTTCTAAATTGTAAAGTTGGTTATTACAAGTTCTCGCTGTTTCATATATATGATTACCTTAGTTAACGATCTTGGGTAAACAAGCCTCGAGGCTTTAGCCATGGCTCTTGCCGTGACTTTGGTCTTGACTACCATGGTCTTGAGACTCAACTTTGGTCTTAGCCGTAGCCGTGGTCTTGGTTTATGGCCATTAGGCCTCTTGGTTTGCTTTTAGTTGTGACAAAAGTATAGTTATGAGACTATATTTACGCAGCTTCTGTTTTGAAAGATTTATGGCTGCTTAAGCGTTTGAAAGATTGAAGGAAAACGTCGTTCGGACAACTTCGTGTTTTAACTTTTTATGATTCGGACCAAGTATGACTTTCAAAATGGCGTAACCCTTATCAGCTTCAAAATGGCGCTTTGGCGTTTTGGTTTCGCTAACTTTCGCTTATAACTTTTGACTCGTTTGTCCGCTTCGGTGGTTCAAGTTGCTATGTTTACCTTTTATCTTGTCTACCATATTATGTAAGTTATAAAGTCCTTATGTTATTGTTTTTAATGGTCTCATACGTGTATAATATGACTAGTTTACTAGTTTGTTACTTTTATGACAATATATGAATTAAAACAAGTGATTGAGTATATGTACATCATGAATCAACATAGTAACTATATATATGGCATGAAATAGTTAAAATTATGAATAATAAAGATGAGATGATGGTGGTGATAAGTTGCTTACAACTTTTGGCTTTCAATAAGAAAAGAGTAACTAGTAAGGATCGGACATTGATTGATCGCTTAAGACTTCGGATTGAGCTAGCTTTCTACACCTTGGCACCCTTGCAATCTTGAAGAGTTGGTGATGAAGTATTAAGTGACTTGAGTGGATCTAAACTCAAGAAGATCACTTAAACTTGCTAGAGATTTGATGTAGTAGCTTGATCTTTGAACTTCCTTGCATAAACTTGGAGTTTATAGATCAAATGATGGAAGATATGAATGTTTTAGAGTATGAACGACCCAATTCAGTTTGTGAAGGTCTTTGGGATGTATTTCACTTCCTATTTATAGGAGGGTAAGTTTGGTTAACCATATATTGGGTTAAATATTAACCATGGTTAGGTTAGGACACTTATAATGATCTTAATGAACCAAGGTTAGGATGATGCCACCAATATGATGACTCCCCTAAGGTCTGCCATGGAAGAGATAAGATGACTTTTGTGGTTAGTTTTGGTATTATCTTGGTTACGGAGTGAGTTTTGGTTCCGTTAATCGCTAACCGAAGCCATAAAACGAAACCGGTATCGTAAAAATATGAAACTTATAGGAATGATTAAACTCATCATTATACTCCATATAAAATATAAAATAGGTGATAAGTCTCATTGGGTGCAAAACGCCGCTTAAAGTCGGAAATACGGTCAAAAACGCGTAATTGCAGTTTATCGAAAAGAACGAAATTTCGTGGAAACGACGTGAATTTATTTAGAGTAGACTAAAATTAGTCTAAAAGTGATATGAGATGTCAAAATGTGGTTTTCAGTCATACGCTGGATAACTTTACAGATTATTCGTGAAGTTTAAAAGTTACGCGATTTAAGCGTAAATGTAGAACGACAAGGTTAATTCCTTTATGGTCAAGGAGGAGGAATATGTTTGACTTTTCCAAAATGTAAAGTGTCAAAACATATTAGAAACACAAAGTGCAGAATCGTTAAGTCCGGATGTAAGTAGAATTGTTTAAAACATAAGTTTAGTTTTGTTCATTGGGCTTATTTGGTAATATTAAAAGAATAATTCTTAAAAATTCTCAAATTAATCATGAAGGATCTAAAATTTATCCGATGTGAGGAAAATTGTCGTGGTTGATTTTCTTTAAGCGGCGTGATGTTTAAACGGTGCAATGCCTAAAACGAAACTTTAAAACGATGTTTACTTAATAATTTTTGCGAAAATGATCTAACGATGGTCGAACTCTCGGGTTATTACTAAAATAATTTATCTTACGAGAATGTGGATTAAAAATTTTACGAGATGAATAGTGAATTTGAATAGTAAAAGTGAATAGTAAATTCTCGAAAATAAAAAGTAACCTAAAAATGCGGTGGTTACACTGCTGATAACACAAAATATCGTGGCATGATTGGTAGTCTTCTACCTCACGCCTAGTAGGCCGGATATCATGTTTAGTGTTTGTCTATGTGCTAGGTTTCAAGAAGACCCTAAAACATCACATCTAGAAGCCATAAAAGGATATTTAGATACATTAAGTGGTACTCAATTAGGATTATGGTATCCTAAGTGCACGGAGTAGAAACAATTGTATAGGCAGATTTTGACCATGCGGTGATTATGTTGACCGAAAAAGTACAAGTGGGGTATGTACTTTTATGGGATGTTGTTTAACATCTTGGTTCTCAAAGAAACAAACGGCATTAGCAATATCAACAACCGAAGCCGAATATGTCTCGCACGGAAAGCATGCCAACAAGCACTATGGATGACACAAGCGTTAGTTGACTACGACATTCATCTAAGTGACATAGCCATTCTATGTGACAACAAAGGTGCCATCGATTTAAGCAAGAACCGTATTACATTCTCGCACAAAGCATATAGAGATTCGTCATCACTTCTTAAGAGACAATGTTCAAAAGGGAACATCTCTATTGAGAAGGTAGCGTCCGAAGACAACATAGCCGACGTCCTCACCAAACCATTGAAGCGGGAACAATTCAACCTACTTGTCTTGGTCTCATGGAACAATCGTCATAATTTACTTTTTAACTCTACAAGGTATGTAAACACTAGCCTTCTTCTTTTCTCGAGTCTAGGATCTCTATTTCATGCACAACTCACAAGCAATACGAGAATTTTTAAAACCCAAGATAAGTTTTCACTTATAACTCATAGTTTTCTTATTTTCTTTCAAAATAAGTACAAGTTGCAAACACGTAATTACGCATATATCTTCTTTTCAAAGGATAAACGTTTTATTCGTGATATAGAAACTTCTTTTCAAAACGTATTCTAAAATGATACCTCTTCCGTATCAATTTCACAAAAGCCATTTCTCGCGTCTAGGACAAATCGCTTTTCATTATTAATACAAAGTAAAACCCGCTTTCATTGCATCTCATGTCTTTTGAATGCTAAAGAGGACACATAACTAATATGTGTTTTCGGCACATTCATTTAAGCAACAATGAATTAGGAGCACTCGGGTTATCTCACATAATAGTATGCCTTTTCACTTCTAGTTTATTTTTATTTTCTTTTTTAGGAGTCGAGATAACCTAACTCCAAATAGTTTGCATATAGGCACACACTAGGCACAAATGTTTCCAAAAGAAAATTTTGAGCTGCTTCGAATCACCAAGACCACGGATCCCGGCCTTAATCTTTGGACGGATCCTCACGGAAGGATCCGTGAGACGAAGCTAGTTTCATCTTCTATTTTCTCACTTTGGATATAAACTTCAATATTTTTCATCATTTTATTTCTTTTGAGTATGCTCTTTAATGCTTGTGTTCTCATGATCACATGCCTTAAATTTATATCTAATCATTAGATTTTACTCCACATTTTGGGTCAAGCATTCATTACAATGCATAATTTTTTATAAATATGACTCCCAAAATGCTTGCATATTCATCTCATCTTCACAAACAAAACACCATCATGTCTTCTAAAAGATCTTACAACTTAGATGAATCACCTAGTGCAAACAATCCCTTTCAAAAATCCAAAACTTTGTACTCCCACCTTCCAAAATACCGCAATCAAAATCTAGGAAAACCCACGGATTAGCATCCGACCTTGTTGTTTAGCAAAACCATCAACGAATGGTTCATCACCAACCACTATTTCACCACAAGATGATTCCATTATAGCACCTCCTTCATCACCAACAAGTACACCAACTTCATCACCCATAAACTCACCACCTAAGGCCACTCTTTGGAACTCCTTAAGACTCCAACATGATCTCAACAACCAAAACAAAAAGAAATAGCCTTTTTGACACCTCCCACTTCTCCAAACACAATTTTCAAATACCTTGAAACCTCATCACCCTTAGCTCCCATTGAACTACAAGAACATCTAGGTTCTTTTCCACCACCACTTCCAAATATTCCGGACTTTGATCCGTATTTTCTTATTTTCCACCACATCTTCCGTGATCTCACAAATCAAAACAACCCGGAAAACTTCCGCACTTATTACCCACATCACTTACATTGGGAACATTGCCAATCCACTAGTGGATATTGCAATAGAAGTTAGGAAGAAATGCGATTCATACTCAACCTCATTCTTGATCGCATCAATATCATTACTCATCAAAACCTCCATCCATAACCTTATGCAAGCATGGAAGGAATCATTATTACTATTTTCTATTTTTAGTATTTGTTCTTTTGAGTCATTTTTTAAGAACAAGTCTTGTTCTTACTTTTACATGCTTGTATGTGGCATAAATACCACAACATTTTGTTGTTTTATTACAAGGCCTTGTTTACATACCTTGGCTCCCAATCTTGATTCTCGTCAATCACAAGATTATTTATGCATGTTACTACTAACCTTTTCTTTGTAGGTTTTTTTATTTTTCTCACTTGACGCCCCAAACTAGGGGGAGCTATCGTCAAGGGGGAGTAAGCGATACGTGGACTATTTTTCCACATTTTATTTCTTCATTGGGTTAACTTTTTGTTTCGACAAAAAAGGGGAGAAGAAGTAAAACTTAGGCTTTCAAAACATACATCTAATCTTAAGTTTTACTCATCATAACATTATGTTCTGTCATCAACAAAAAGGGGGAGATTGTTAATACAAATAAACCGTAAAAACGTTTATTAATATTTTGCTATCTCTTTGTGTTTTGTTGATAACAAATATAATGTTATCATAAGTAAAGTTATAAGGATACATGTTATTTTTGTAAAGCATTTACATATAGTCACTTAATACAAATTGTTGTAATAAATCATTTGTTGTAATAGTTTATTAGGATGGGAAAAATCACAACCCATGGATAATATCCATAACCCATGGTATTGACCCATACCCATTTGACTAGATGCGTTGCATCTATTAGATACATTGTATCTAATGAAATACCCATGGACCAACCCATAACCCATGACCCATAACCAAAACCCATGGGCAAGAGAGCGTCCACGGATCCTTGGTTTACACTAGACGGATCCCTTAAGGGAGGGATCCGTGGGATCCGTGGAACGGTGGCAAATTTTTCCTATAAATAGAGAGCCATTTCTTCATTTCTCCTCCCCTCTTCTTACTAACTCTCTCATATACTCTCATTCTCTTTTAACAAAAGATCACTGATCTGAGAGTTGTTCTTCTTTCTTTTATTGTGATTCTCATATAGGTCCTTCTCTAAGGCGAGATCACGAGCTTACTACAAATCATCCAAGCAAGGGGTCCTTGATTGATTTGTTCCTCCACAAGATTTCTGTAGCAAAGATCTTGTACTTGATATTTCACATAGTGTTGTGTAATAGTCGTGTTGGTTTGGTCCTCCGTGTTACGGACTCGGTATATAGCTTTGCACCGACAAAAGGTGTAAGCAACGTTGTGTAGGATTCTCCGCCAAGTTGAAGGAGTTTGTTGACATAGTGCTTGAACTCTCGAGTAGGTGACTCGGGGAGTGGAGTAGGCGTGAAGGTGTCCTTGTGTGTGAACCACTATAAATCGGTTGTGTCATTTCTTTCCCTTGCTTTACTTTATTTACATTCATTATTCTTAGATCTATACTTTATCTTCATCCATACGATTTCACACAACATCGAATCTAAAGTTTTTGAAACTAACTTAAAATCGGCAAAACTATTCAACCCCCTTCTAGTTTTCCACGGTGAGTATGGTCTGTGTCAACTGCCTTGCTATTCCATTCTCCTTATAGTATTTAGTGTATTAATTTGACGTAAATTCACCTCCTCTATCTGTTCTTAGCATTCTTAACTTCAATCTCAACTCCATTTCAACCTTACGTCTAAATTCCTTGAATGTGTTAAATGCCCGATCTTCGATGTTAGAAAGTAGGCCCATGAACGCATGTCATCATCTACTAATAAGAAGATGAGTTTATTTCCAGAGTGTGTGGCTGGACTTATGGGACCACAAAGATCTCCATATACTAAGTCCAATGGGTTCTTTGATCTGAATTTAGCTTGATTGGGGAATGGTGTTCTACTATGTTTTCCTAATAAGCATGCATCACAAATCTGTCCTGCATGGTTTATTCTTGGTATTCCTTCCACTAGACACTTTCTTGTCATTTTGTTGATGTCGTTAAAGTCCAGATGACCTAATCTAGCGTGCCATAACCATGCTTGGTTATCCACATTAGCTAAGAGACATATAGGTGCTTCTATCTGTAATCTAATAATATAAAGTCGATTCTTAGATCTTTCTACCTTCATCAACAACTTCTTATTCTTATCATACAAAGTCAATTTGTTTCCATCCATAATAATATTACAACCTATCTCGGTAAGTTGTCCTAGACTAAGTATGTTGCTCTTGAGGTTTGGAATGTAATAAACATCCGAAGCTGTTTTTGTTCTTTGTTTCTACATCTAATAGTATAGAACCTCTACCCTTTATCTCTACGCACGATCCATCTCCAAAGCGAACGCGTCGGTGATGCTTTCGCCTATATCCTTAAAATGACTCTTAGTTCCCGCCATATGGTTACTTGCACCATTATCTAAATACCATATGCTAGCATCCGTTGTAGCATATTTTCCTACACAAGATATAGTTCTCGGGATTTCCTAATAATATGAAATAAATATCTATACTATCTAAAGTATAATAAAAATCCAAAATTTGAATTTGTGACCTCGTTGTTGTGTCAAAACACAAACGTATTCCCAACGTGTGTTGGTACTCGAGTATTATACCAACCACGTTCTTTCATTCCCTTGTTTTCTTCTCCAAAGCAAATCGGTTGTTTCTTGATGTTGTCGAATTTTTCTTTCAATGAATCAACCAATGTTCTTCCTTATTCTACCACACCCCACGTTGTCCTTTTTCTTTATGTCGACTTGGTACAAGCGTGCCCTAGACCTCCTTTTTGTCTCGCCTTTCCAAGAAACACCCTACGTGTCTCGGCTACAACCAACGCTCGTTGTTTGTTGTTGTTTTTTTCGCTCCAAGTTCTTCACAAGTTTTCCACAAATACCACTCGGTATTTTACCAAAACAATTCGTTGCTTTCCTTTTCTTTCACTAACACCCCAAGGTATTAGTTTCTACAATTAAACAAATGAAAGTTGTTTGTCGTTGCTACTGTTGCTTGTTCCTTTCTAACGTTGTACCACAATACTTCCTTGTTTCTTTTCTTAAATCCACACTGTACCTTCAACAAATTCTTAATACCCGTCGGTATTCTTTTATCAAAACAAGTGATCGGCTTGTTTCCTTTTTCGTTATTGTTGTTGTTCCGTATTGCTAAACGCCTCTCCAAACAATCCTTGATTGTTTCTTTGTCTTTGGTATACCTTTTCGAATCTACAAGCAACTCCTTTTTATTTTGTGTATCTCGTTGTTTTTTTTAAACGGTTTGTTATACACAAGATTTCCTTCTTCCTTGACGCCGTTCTTCTTCTTCTTGTCGCGTTGTATAGCAACAAGGTTTTTCTTCTTCTTTGTTGTCGTGCTGCAAGTCACCAACAAGGGTTTCTAACAATTGTTCTCTCTTCTAAACCTTTTGTTGTCGCAGATCGAGATCATAACAAAGGCGTGCCACCACTTCGTTTGGTGTCCTAACGCTTGCAATTTCGACAAGATAAGTCGATACTACTTCCTCGTCCTTAGATATTCGTGCAACGCCTCTATCATTTATACGTCGCGTGTTTCTGTTTCTGAATCAAAGGTTCAACGTGTTTCTTTCTTCTTTGGTTTCTTTCGTTTCTCAATAAGAGTTTTCTGGTTTTTTTTATGTTTGTAACGAGCGTGAGGCTCTGATGCCAAATGTTGTCCCAAATGTGAGTCGATATATGAAATTGCAAAGTAAAAAATTTGAATAACTAAATCGTCTAACCAACGTTATGTTACATGTACATATGTATATATAGTGGTCGAATGGGTATGACCCAAACACCTTGTCTTTTTGAAAGGGTATGTTCCAAACGACACAACCCTTCCGGTGTTAAGTAACTTTCTAATATAACTAACTTAACTACCAACCAAATAACTAACTTTCGGTTTCTAACTTTTATCGACAACTTAGGTCCTTCGAGTTTCAGAAGCAAGGTCGAGATAATATTGGTTCACAATAATGATGTCAAGTACAAATAATTAAATTATTTACACAAAATAATACCAATGTATTATTGTGAAAATATTATCCTTTCCTAAGCACACATTCAGCTAAGTTAGCATTCTTGTATTATTCATTCATTAACTTCAACTTATGTTATAGCTTAGGATGATGAGAGTTTAATTTGTCACCAATTGTGATTATGCTCTACATTAAAAAGACGTATAGTGTTTTAATTGTCAATGGGTCTTAGACCAGGTCATTATGGTGGTAAAGGATCACCATCACCTTCAACCTTTGCGGGGTTCCCATAAGCATCACTAGTATAGCCTTTCGGTCTTGAGTTTTGCATTGGTTTGGTGGTGCAGATCACCTAATTGATGCATCATTTTTTTCTCGTGTGCGTTTGTAGGGTGTATTGTGAGATATGTTCAGATAAAGTGAAGTATTTTTATATTTTGGTTTGGTGGTGACCATTTTACGTGTTGGTGGTGGGTTTGATGATGTATTGAATGAATGTGTCATTGAGTGGAGATGGTGAGCTTAGTGACCATAAGACTATCCATATTATGGAGGTCATGATCGTGGTCACCCTCACCATAATCGAGTCATCCCCGTTTACATGGCGGTCACTTCATAAATAATGTACACTCGATTTACTAACCGACCAAGTCGTGTGAATTCTTATGTGTATGGGTACTTTTATTAAATATTTTTGTGGAGATATTTGCTTTTAAGTATGGTATGTTTTTATGGATGATTCATTGTCATCTTATTATACTAAGTAGGTTATATAAAAAAGTTTGAATTAGTCTTGATGCGACAATAATGACCGCTATCATGTATGATTCTTATTACACTTAGTGTAACACCCAGTCTTATGTCAAACTTGTTATTACCTCTAAGTATACAATCGTTTTACCCAAATCTCATAACAACACCTAATCACAATGAAAGAGAAATCACAACTAATTCAAATAATGGATATTAAAATAAAAATGATCATCACAAAACACAGTTAATACGATTTTTATGCAAGCACATAGTACTTGTATAAAGAGGCGGAATTAGGTTGGATTTCAGGAAATCCATACATTTTTTACGTACGGCTTAACGCTGATTTTTGTAAAAGCTCTTGATTTCTTTTAAATACACCCGTTCCAAAATATATATCGTTTCAGTTAGTCTAGTAACATATGTAAACGGTTTTTGACTATGGATAATCGCATAGGCTAATTAGGATGCAACATGTTGATTTCTATGTCGTTTTTACAAAAATGGTATGTTCTATTTTCTTTTCATATATTACGGTGTAAAAGAAAATTGGACATCTAATTAATTTTAGTTCTGATTTGTCCATACTTGCATGTGCAGTGACTATGGGACACGTCTTGTGAATTATTAGGAAATGGATGCACCTATCCCACGTATGTGTTACTTCATTGACCACTCTTGAAAGCTATATTTGATTATTCGGAAGTCTCATGCATGCATGTCGAAATTATTTATCTATAGTTTCTTCATGTGACAACTCCATAGCTATTTTTAGTTAAAAGTTGCACTTCTGTGTCAAGAGTATCTGAAGTGTAGATTCATTTAGAAATCGAGGGAACACCTTTCACATATCCATAAGAAGCGTTAGGAAAAAAAATCATGTCACACTGAAAGCGCTATCTACGGTTGGTGTCGTGAGGTGATGTCATGAGTAAAAGTAGTGTCACTTCAACAATTTTTTCCATGCTACAAAAACATCATTTCGTATAAAAACCCACATGGCCCACATATACTCCAAAAAAGAAAAAACAAAAAAAAAAAAAAGAAGATATACTATGGCGTGATTTGAGTGTACCAACGCCAAGACCGACTAACCCACTTCTCAGATGAACACCTCACTGTCGAGTTGCTAAAAAAGACGTGGCTTGAGCACTTATTACACACCATACCTGAAACTTTAATAAATGCAAGGTTTTAGTATAATGACCAATGAAGGTTTTCTGTCAACAATGGCCATTACTAATTAAAATTTGTTGCAAGCCTTGTAAAGAGTAAAAAAAATATGTTCAGTGATGCAAACCACCAAATAAGTGCAAAAAAGGTGCTCTTAATGCGCACTCGAAGGTGATCACCATAATGTTGGAGCGTGGTGCACTCCACTAGCAAATGGTCGACCACCACCATAGTTACTAGCTAATAGAGTACAAACTATTTATTTACCTTTATAAAAGGCGTTTACCTTGTTCGTAACAGTAGATAAAAATATTATTGAGGGACCCCAACATGTCGATATCAACGCTAGTTGCTGCTTTTTCATGTGCATGATACATCTTTATTTTTGCTTTATACGTGTGTCTTTAAGCCAATGTATGTATATACATTTACACATAACGGACCATACAACTGTGACTTGTAGGATAACGACCGTGATATAACAATGGTGTTGGTTAAGCTATATCCAACACTTTATTTGTTTCTTTGATTGATTGGCCTTGATAAATAACATTACAAAAACAGTTCAATCACTCAAATTTTTGGTCTAGTAGCATATAAGTATGTGTATGTTTTTTTTATTATTAATAATTTTTGTGAGGTATTTGTTTAGTAATGTGTTTTTTATTCCGCTGAGGTGTTAGGTGCTCGATCACCCTTTGAGTCACCATTACTACTACCTAATGTTGTGGAACTTAAGGGTGCGTTTGGTAGAGAAATTGGAGAAAAGAAATGAAGTAGAGATAGAATCTCGGAGAATAGAAATCGAGAGAATTTTGTTCAATTCTAATGTTTAGAACAAACAGACTGAACCTAGAAACGAAATTTTTTATTTAAATAATATTTTGTCTAAATAAAATTCTTAAAAATATTTTAAAAAAATATATCTTTTTTTTAAATTTATTTTTAAAATTTATGTACTTTCTTTAAAAAAATTATTAAAAAAACTTATTTTTTTAAAATGTATTTACTTAAAAAAAAACTTGTTTTAAAAAAATATATTTTTAAAATGTATTTATTTAAAAAACTTATTTTTTAAAAAATATTTTTATTTTTCTAAATAACAATTTTAAAAAATATTTAAAAAATATTTAAAAAAATTATTTAAAAAATTATTTATAAAAAATATATCTTTTTAAAATTTATTTTTAAAAATTTATGTACTTTCTTTAAAAAATTATTTAAAAAATATTTTTAAAAATGTTTTATTTAAAAAAAACTTGTTTTAAAAAAATGTTTTTAAAAATGTATTTATTTAAAAAATTATTTTTAAAAAATATTTTTAAAAAAATTATTTTTAAAAATAATTTGTTTACATATATATATTTTTTAAAACAAAATCCATTATTTAACAAAATTATAGTTGTAAAAAAAAAAAAAAAAATCAAAGTAATAATAATCCATTTCTCCGATTTCTCCACCAAAATAAGTGAAATGGAAAAACCAAATTACACTACCCAAGTCTCTCCATTTCTCCATTTCTTCCAAATTCTCCGCTTTTCAATTCTCCGTATCAAACAAGAGAAATTAACCATTTATCTCTTTGCGCCGATTCCCGCTACCAAACACACCCTAAGTCTCCTTTAAAGGATTTAGATGATGTGTGACATTTTGTACTGATTGAGTTTGTCTCGTTGTAAACGAGAACACCGTAGACTAATCGGCTAAAAGACAGAAAATCATATTTATAAAATTAAAAAAAGAAAAGAAAAAAAGAAAAGAAATGGTTCTAAAAAAGATTCAAACACTTACCATTGGATTAATACTTTGATTTGTTTCTAACTTTTTATCCACCCTTATCCAACCATCAAGTCCAACCTATAGTTTCACTAATTAAAGTGCATGAATTATTTTGCAAATATGAAGAAAATATCAACTCTTCATAATCATTTAATATTATTCTTATTCCTCATGTTTAAAAAGTTGCTGTTATAAGGGTATCAATGATTGTTGTCTAAAGCATATCTTCATTATAGTGAAATCTCTTGAGCATATTTTCTTGGTGCATCTCAAACTAGGACTTGATTTTCAATACATCAATTTATAAAAATAAAATAAAAAAATATAGTACTTTCTTAAGAATCATTCATGTAATTTACATGATGATTAAAGAATACACTAATCACAATTTGTATATTGGTGACACCATAATGCTTAAAGTCGTAAACTACATCTTCAATGTTGCACAATTCGAACTAAACAGCTCGTTTCTTACGCGTTTTCTAGATCAAAAAATGAGTTACCAATAGACTCGACATTGATCATAATGAATGTTGTAATAGTTATTCAAAAAACACGATTGTGGCAACTTTTATCGCAAGGGTAAGGGCAGTCTATCTCTTGAAATGGACTGCGGTCGAAAAACCAGTCTCCAACTGCTCTTCCAATTGTCTGTAACAAGTTTAATGGTTCGGGTTAGTTCAAAAGACATATATGGTATGGATCAAATGAGAAATAAAATTAAAATGAGAAGGATAAGAAGAAGCCACAACCACATATTTTAAATGCACTTACAAAAGTAGATGCTATCTACCTTTAAATTTCTTTTTTTTTAATTTAAAATGTGTGGCTAATAATATTTCTCACTATTCTCATTTTATTTTCTCTTCTCACTCGATATCTTCCCATGGTCATAATAGAATACTAACGAGCTTAGTTTACCTTGTTACTTAACATGGGTGAGTCACTCATGAACCATGTCTCTTGTATTTCGGTTTGGCAGTGAGCATAGAGTGAGCATAGCATGAGTTGATGAACATCCCTCTTGATGAATTGATGCTAAGAAATCCGTCTAATGCACTTAAGAAATCCAATCTAAATTCTGCGAGTAAACTTTCATGACATCAATTGTTTCAAGTGGCAAGATGGGCGGGTCTGGTGGGCAAGGTAAATGGTCAAACGGGTCGATTCTAGTACTGCCTGTGTTGACAGGTCTTCAATGTAGTTTCCAGGATCGATTGATCAAACAACATCATGAGTATCATTCATACAAATCGAATAAAACAGAAACAAAAGAAAACAGGAGAAGATTGATGAACCCTTTAAAATTCTGATAATATAATAACTGAAAGGGTTGTTTTGGTTACAGACTCTTTAAACCTATTTATACATAATGAAGCCTGCTTCATGTCTGTTACAACACTTCACCAAAAGTAAACGACGCATATGTTTCTAAACGTTATAACTATTCTAAAACCTAAATAACCGTTTATGATAACTGCTTCTGTAATGGGTTTGTTTGGAGGCCCATCCAGGAAAAAAGTAGCAGGCTTTTTTTGGGTTAACAAGACTTAAACAATTAAGTCCAACAGCCTGGGTCGGGTTGGTTGACCCACAAACACTTATAGTATTCAATTTGTAATGAAAAAAACTAATGCTTATGATCACAGATGCAGTATAATGATAATAATAGTAATAAAATTCTGTAATATTTGGATTACAACGATTCAGATGGACTTAGACGAAATCTCAACCCATTCCCCCTTAGTTTTTTTTAGTTTGACCCGTTTGAATTAAAACACAACCCAATTTGACCCATCCGTAAGTAAAGGTGTTGAAATTTACAACACTTAACCTTTACTATGGATATCTATTCACTAGATAGAACTTTTTCTCATGGTTAAGTAGAAACACGAAGCTAACAGAAGAGTAATGGTGATTAGTGACCTTGCATGATCTCAATTTGATCAGCTGAACAATTTGTAATATTAAGTTTGCAGTTGTGCCAGGCACCCACCGTGTGGATCAACCGCCCGGAGCCAATGCATTTTTTATCTGCGGAAATGTAAACCAGAATTGTAGCAAGGAAATATGCAACGAGAAATTTGAAATAACAACAGAATTATGAGAACTGTTTGCCGAACCTGCCATGAATCATAGGCTGCATTGGTTAAAATATCGGTGTCTTAATTTCTTGGATCATGTTTTCAGGGAAAAAGCACTGCAAAAACCAAGAAATTGTTAAAACTTGCGAATGCAGTATAAATGTTGGAAAAGTTATCAACACAATCTTTCTTACTAAACTACTCGTATTTTTCATCTTGGAAGTGCAAGATCGAGGCAAATTTTTGGCTGATCCCTACAGCAGAAACAAAGAAGCAGATCAGTGACCAGAGTCCAAATATCACATCAATAGATGAAATGTCAAGGATTTTACGGAACAAAGGAATCGGTCATAAACTAGTGTTATAAGGTGAATTAAACTTCGATCAACTAACTATTAACATGAAACTCAACAAGGCTAAAATTGTAAACTTATTAGAGCTTCTACTTCTATAAAGGAGTAAGAGTACATGTGTCTTGACCACTTCATCGTAGAAGGTCTCAAGTCTTCTTGTCCCGAAAAGATCCCGCCTGTTTATGAAGAATTTTTATTATGTCGCTATGCTGAATAAAGAAAACATATAACCAAAAGAAAAGGATTTAAGATGACATCTTACGTATTACTAGTAATAAAATAGCCAGCGTCAGCGAGGCATTTCACTTTGGTACTTGAAGGTAAGAGTGCTTTAAATTCGTCACAGTGTAATATGGAAGTCAATCCACCAGCTGAACATCCAGAAAGAATGGCTTATCATAAAGTTCTACTATCTATCAACCAAACAAGTAACACGAGGGGGAATAAAAAAAACAAAGGGACCATGGATCGTACGTTATCAGCAAAAATCATTCCTTTTTCTAGCAACTCCTCAACGACGGCACGAAATATTCTCGCTCCTCTAAAGTGTAGATTGGTTTTCTGAAGTAATTTGAATAAGGAAGACAATCGTCCATTAAAGCGTTTCCAAACTTTAAGATATTAAAGGCACTACTTATTATGATTTCTAATCATCATTTTAGGACTTACTGGATTGACTTTTTCCACATCGCCGGTAAAGGATGCACCATCGCAATATCTGACCTTAATCCTGTTCCAATTATAGAAATCTGAAAAGAAAGTTGAAACAATAAACTGTGAAAACCTTTTGAAGTATTACTTGTAGATCTCACTATAGATGAATCAAATTTCTCACCAGGGTTGTATTGTGGCTGATTATGTAAAATTCCTGAAAACGCAACTTGTTCCACCATTTTCTTTGAGGATCCTAAACGAGTCCTGCTACGAGCAAGGCAAGTAGTGACATTGTTGCACCATCCACCTCCCTAATATAAAAAAATTAGAATCACTAACCATTTGTACTGTTGAAATCAACATAACTAACGACAGATTCCGGTCATAACGTTATCTCCTAACTTCTACATAATAGGCAATGTGACACGAACCTCAATGTGTACTAACCAGTTGTTGATTCCTTCACCGGATCCCATGTCCCAATGATATGCAGGTGGACTTCCATCCAAACATACTGAAGAAAATCATGGTAGCATTACCCAAAACACGTTACATAAATACACAATCAAACTTTCAATTTTCGCCAAAAAAAGGTGAATTTGGGAGTGAGTTAGTTTACCAGCTCCTTGGTTTACAGCACTCGATAAAAGAAATATTGACATAGAATCCATATGTAGTCAGCATGCTCGTAAACCGACCAGAATTACACATAGCCATCTACACACGTGTTTTATCACCATACTGCAAACCGAATAATCATGAGAATAGAATATGTTTTCACTCTACATACAAAATTGAATAAAATACGACATACTCGCATACTATTATAGCATATAAAAAGCAGTTCCTACACATATAACCTTAAACTCAAATTGAATAAATTTACTTGTTGTTGAAGATAAACTAGATTCATAAAGTGTACACCAACCAACATAAAGTAAACAGTTGATAATTAACAAGAGCTTATTAAAGCTCAATTATAATTAAAAACATCTATACAACCACCTTTCTTTTTTACATTTCCAAATACATCACTATCTGGATCTTAGTACAGTAATAACTAATCAAGGCATACAATCCGGAATATGACCATCATTACAGGCTCAAAAGGTCTATAATACCAATTATTCTAGAACTGAATATATTCTCTTAGCAATTTTGCGAAATACACTTGTGCATTATAAATGTGTGAATCGATCAGGCTTAAAAAGCTTTATAGTTGGAGTATACATACAGTACACAAGGAGAACAAAATGTTTTCTCGTATCAATAGAAAGCAGAACAAATTACCAAAACACACACAATATTGGTTAAGATCGTCAAAAGCCACGTGATTTTCACATTATAAATGCAAGCTCTCTTGTGTATTAAGCAAACATGAAATTGCAGGTAAGGCAATGAACAATCACCAATTATTTGCTTCTAATCTGTAAAATTCTAAGGCGTGATACAGTTTAACGGCAATTAACTAAAATCACACATATTTATGTGAATTCACCTGTAAGTGACGTTAACAAATGCGAACGATGATATCTGAATACGTGAGCCTGTAAGTATATGCCACTGAAGTCTACATTTATAGAAACATTTTGAACAAAGCTGTTTAACTAGTACAGTAAAAACTGAAAACTTTAATTTCGACTTAATGATTTTACTTCTTGCTGAAGACTAAAAATATTCATAAAGTGTACACCAACTGATATACTTATGCAGTATTACCTGTGCTAATTACGTGATCATATCAACAGATTAATGCAGCAAGCGACGAATACACAAAGAACATAGATTTACGTGAATTTACAGTATTGAAAACAATACCTGTGATAGGCGAAACAAATGCAGCACCCGATAATGCACGAAGGTGTAACTCAGTTTGCTACAAACGTTAAATAGAAATAAACGCAATTAATATCTGATATACATTCACAAACAACAGTTTAACGGCGAATAACGTGAATTTACCTGTAACTGACGATAACAAACACAAATGATAATATCTTAAGTTCCGAATATGTTTGCCTGCAATCTGAACAAACTGAAAGTAATCGGTTAACAAAATGAGTCAATCGACGTACATTTAGTAATCAGTACGTCTGTATTCTCACAAAACCGAATATAATTTGCCGTAAAATGATTAAACCGATGAATACACACAGTTTTACACGAAATTGCTGCACAAAAATGTTAAAATATACGTTTAATACAGCATAAATATGTTAAAATTTGTACCGGTGAGCACGTGTCGATACCAAGCGCGCGAACGGTAGTCTGTAATCTAAACAAACTGGATGTAATTCATTAATTTGCTATAATTTGGATGATACTCTAACATTTTGGTTCTAAGCATTACGCCGTTACCAATCATACGTTGTTCCATCCACGTACATGTATCAAGAATCTCTGTTTTATTTTTTCCTTTCTTAGTGATGGGGGATTTTAGCAGTCCACAAAGTTTTGATTTCGACAACCAAACATTAGAAATGGAAACCATAACACACGAGCAAAAATTGAGCGTAAAATTTCGAGTTTTGATTATAGATTGATTCAAATCACACAATAACTAACTATAACAATGTACACGTTCTAAGTGAGATACAAAGGGAAATGATTCACCATAAAATTAAACTAACAATTTTTTTGAACCCCTTGAACACTAGTCATTTAGGAGGGCAAAATGTGATAACATATCGCGAAGCAATGCACTTGTTAAGACTCGAAGAGTCATCAAAAGCATAACTATACGCTTTGGGGCATATCGCTTTAAATAGATGAGCGAAAAGCGTAGGCTTACATGTCTTAGGATTTGCGTACTCTCCTGTACAACAATACTTAGGAGACGCCATAGCCAGACACGCACTTTTACATCCTACCACTTGTCCTCCCACCTTCACTTCAAGTGCGGAGGGACAACAAACATTCAAATCAACCTCACATGCGGCTCTACCACACCCAACACCACCACCAACTGCGGACATTGCCACCGGTATATTAAATCCATCCACCAAACTCACATCATAGAAATGCAAGGGTGAACTTGATGACCCGAATGTCATTTCAACCACAGTAGCTGGCGGCTCACCGCCTGTCCCTTGGCAATGTAACTGCCCAGAACAACCACCTGTGACACATTTGCCTTTACCATTATTATCAAAATAACAACCTTGTCTTGCCCATATTCTCCCTGACCATTTATCAGGTACATCAATCACTACTTCCTCGGCCTCACCCAATCGGAAACCTCCATCTTTTGGGTTAGGGTGACCTGCACCGCCTTGCAAACCGGGCCATATGCTTTCCCTGCAGTTGTTGACAAGAATGAGTTGCACCCCATCTGCAATACATCATTAAAAAAAGACTACATTAAACAGGGTTTTTTACAATCAAAGATAATAAGACAAAGATTGTGTTTGAAGAAACCAAGGTTGTGGATTACGTGTAGTAAAGAAACGTATGAACATGCAGACTAGAATGAAGAGAGAGTAGGATGTGTGTGCCATTGTGTAGTTACTCAAGTGCTAGTGTAATGTCTGCTAATTCAGTTTATAAAGGCCAGGGAGTTTGTCACTTTCACTTTGTAGGAGTCAAAAAGGAGTTCATTGGATAGATGCATTGCTTCCAAAGGAGGGTTCTTGCATTATCTAAAGTGACAAAAAGAAGTCTACACTCTTGCACCATGATTGTGTTTTAAAACTTTTTTAGAATAACTGACTTCAAATCAGTAAATTGTATCGATAAATAATCAGCTCATAAGTATGAATATGCAAACACAAATGCCCATAAATCTGTGTGTTTGCTGTATAAGAGTACCCGGTGTCAAGCTCGCCGTGCCTCCCCATGCCAAGTTGGCATGCTCGTTGTGGCTCGCCGTGACACCGGTTGAGCTCGTTGTCGTCGTAGTAACCCCGTCGTCCGCACGCACTTATGTTTAGTTTGGGTTTAATTTTTTTTTTTTTTTTTTTTTAAACACACATATTTAAAAGTGTAAAAACATAATATTTAAACAAGTTTATTTCAAAACAATTTATACATTTAAAAACATAAAATTTAAAACACAAATTACATTAAACATTTAAGTTAAAACACGAATTACATTAAACATTAAATTGAAAACACCAAATACATAGTACGCTTAATACAAACTGTCACGAAAGTGATGAAAATAAAACTACAAATTAAGAAAAGAAATCATCTGAGTTATAACCCTCCTCACTCGAAGAGGATCTAAACTCGCCATCATAATACTTTCCTTCCATAATGTCAAACCATTTCGCCAAGATATTCTCGCATCCTCGGCTTCCTGCTCAAACGAGCAGCTTCCGCGTGCCTCGCTTTTCAGATCCTCTAAGATTTTCTTTGTCCCGCTCAAGTTCTCGAAGATAATCCTCGAAACCCAAACGGATTGTTTTGGAGGTCCACCGTGGAGTGTTTACAGTGGAGTGTTAACCGTGGATGTTTCAAATACATTTTCCGGTTGGAATACCGAAGACATGTTCTGGTGG
This sequence comes from Chrysanthemum lavandulifolium, assembly GCA_022545495.1. Taxonomy (NCBI): domain Eukaryota; kingdom Viridiplantae; phylum Streptophyta; class Magnoliopsida; order Asterales; family Asteraceae; genus Chrysanthemum; species Chrysanthemum lavandulifolium. Next base: position 250,974,399 of record CM040240.1, on the reverse strand, counting down.
AGTGTGATAAACTTCATCTTCGTGGAAAGGTATTTTCGGCACTTGTTGTAAATTGGGGAATTGTTGGGAGAATTCTTTGCGAGACATTGTTGAGAATCTGTGTGTGAGTTGTGCGTATGAGTTGTGTGATAAACAACTTGGTGAGTCAGATATATATAGCAGATTTGAATTTGAATTTGAATCATCTCGCCCAATTTGAAATTAAATAATCCCGTCAGTATTTTAAATTTGAATTTGGTTATCCAACCGAACTGCACCATTTAAGAAAGAAGGGGTGTTTTTTTTTTTTTTTTTTTGAATTCACAAGTGTAAAACTAATACGCTTCGTATGTTTAAATTTCAAAGTGCGATATTTTTTTACCGTATCTTTATTTTACGTTTCAGATGTTTTTATTGTGTTGTATTGTATTTTATTTTTTTTGAATTTAAATTTGGAATTTAATTTACGAAAGTAAGTTTGTTAGTTGAAATTTGAATAAAAAATAAAGTACCTTTATAAAAAGGCGTTTACCATGTGAGGATATCTAATACAAACGTCCAATTCAAAAACAATAACACGCCATTTCCATACCATTCATATCACAATTGGCTAGCCATTAGAAATTTAGCCATTCTAGTGGCTCACGCTTATTTGGTCTTTTTTCTCTTTTGTTTTGTTTTGTGAGGAGTAAGTATATTTGATGGGGTATTTTGTAAGACATATGGAATTCAACAAATGCGTCTCGTAAAATAGAGCACCAAATCGATGACTGGTTAACAGGTGTAACTCGAGGAAGTACCGCATGAGCTTGAATAACACGATACCAAAGAGACCCATCTTGAGAAAGAAGCCACACCCACTTTAGTAAAAGAGCGGTTTAACGCGTGGAAGCTTGAAACACCGAGGCCGCCATTTTCTTGGGCGCCAAGACTTTATCCCAAGAGACCCACGCAATCTTTCTTTCCAAAGTATCGCACCAATGAAAAAATTACTACGGATCGCTTCCATTTCCTTCGTAACACCTTTAGGAACTTTATAGATCGACATGTTATATGTAGGAGAAGCACCAAGAACCGATTTCGGGGCGTCTACCTACCTCCAACAAAAGCGTTTTAACCTTCCAATTAGATAACACGGATCGTAACTTCGGATCGTGTCGACCAAGCAAGCTTCCGAGACATACCTTCTCCTACCATCACTCCTAGGTACCGAAAAGGTTTTTGCATGACACCACATCCAATCAACGAAGCTTTCTGAATAACAAGGTTCTGAGGGACACCGACACCCAAAATTTGACTTTTTTGAATATTAATTTTCAATCCCGAAGAGAGAAAGAAACATTTAAGAATTTTAACAATGTTTACCATGTTAGAATCGGACCATTCCCCTATAAAAACAAGCGTCATCGGTCAGAGAAAGATGAGATAAAGACATTGATCCAATGTAATCCGTCGTTAATGGCTCTAGAAAAGGAGATATGTCCATAATGAGAATAAATAGATATGGCGCCAAAGGATCACCTTGTTTTAGCCCACAAAAGAACTCGCACCATTAACCAAGTAGAAGCCACGAAACTTTCGAATAAAAAGAAACCAAAAGCTTGCAACACATTTAATAAATAGTACGAATCAATCATGTAGCAAAGTCGACTTTAAAACAAAGTTTGCTTCTTTTTCTTTTGCACCAAGCAAGTAACTCATTTAGAATGAAGGGCCCATCTAATATATTGGATATGAGGGTGTCGATATCGACGACTTTATAAACACATCCAATCAAGCTGCTTTTCATGTGCATGATATCCATCTTTACTTTTTCTTTATACGTGTGTCTTTATGCCAATGTATTTATACATTTGAAGCACATAAGTGACCATAACGTGTGACGTTTCTTATTGATAATATGGATAACGTGATAGTTGTGAGGATCTTAATCTTTGATGGATTTAATAGCACTAACTTTGCGACTTCTTAACATTGACCCAACTACGAATAATTTTCTTCAAGTCTTGAAGTTTTTCTTGAACCGAATCAACCCATTATAATCGAATAAGATAAAGAATTCGTGCTTGCTCCACCATGGCATCGAACCCGCCCCACGATACCAAGAATGATAGAAACGAAAGGAGTCGGACCGTAATCCGTAGGAATCTCACGAAGAAGAATAGCCGATGGTCCGATAAATGACGATCAAGGCATAGCGGCAGAATTGATGGAAATAATGAGATAATACCATCGATCTAGTTTACTCATTTTAGTAGCCAAGGATGAGACCACGTAAAGAGTATCCTTCCAAATTGACATCCACAAGCCAGAAGATGTGATAAAGCGGTTAAAGAGTCTTGAACTTTGGCACTTCATTAAAATCACCCATTACAATCGCTCTCTATTCCATCGCGCTATCAAAGTTGATATATAATTTAGGCGCATAAATAACAACGTTATTGGAGATCCAGTTTACACATATTGGTAATTTGAGATATATATCGTAGCCTATTGATTTCCATACCGAATCATACCATCCATCACTTCCAAAATAGAGCCTCCCGATGAACGTTATGAGAGCAATGAGAAGTAGAATCCGTTAGATGTCTCATTTTCATGAACCTCCGTGAGAAATTCATGACCTTCGCATGAACCGGTGAAGTCTCCTTGTATGTTTCGTTGTGAAGATCTACAACTACATGTTCATTCTCTTTCGCTTTCTAGAACCTCCGGTAAAACACGTGGATGAGAGAGCTTTTGGATGTTGTTTCAATAACCTCCTTATCATTGTAGTTGTAGGCACTATTATTTGAGATGAAGGTTTATTGAAACACCTTCCACAAGATCATATTGCGACCCAACCGATTTGTTTTTGCACCATGTAGTGACTCATCATCCGAGATATACTCGGACACTTTGTGTTCTAGAAATTTTGGAGTCCATGCAAATAACTCTTCGCACGAACCATGAACACCTTTCCTTTGAAAATTACCTTAAACTTCTCCAAAATCGATCTTCAAGAACGTTTCACGAGTCCAAACATTCAACGGACTCCTTCGATATCCACCCAAACAACACGTTCATCACTAACAAAATCATGTTTCATGACGGAGATCTTGGAACCGAGAGTTGACTCCAATGTGTTGCAACAGCTTTTGGTAGTCACCTTATCCAATTCTATCATCACCCACATGCCACCTAGGTATGTCAATTTAACCTCGTGGAACCCTTCTTTGGTTAAGAGAGTCCATAAATTAGGGATAGAATTTAAATCTTTAACTCTACCCATGACATGCCTAGAAAGGTCTCGTTCATTTACACATGAATCGTCCAACACCAATGACGGTATGTTCAAAGTTGGAATTAAAGGAGCATTCGATTGGATATTACCTTCGGCAAGTGACCACAAATGAACTAGAGGAGCATACACATTAGTATGTACATATCCCACCGAGTAGGAAGGTTTTCTGACGCTCATAACGAACAACATTAGCATGGAGATGAAGGCGTCCAATCCAAATGGTGCATGATTCCCAACCGGTTTGAAGCAATTGAAATTTAGTGGATTAGAATTGGATTAATTTGAGTTTTGGATACAAACCCAGATGTTGTTCTTCCATTTAGAGAGAGAGGTCTTTCTTCAGGTAATTCATTTAACACACCACTAAGGATAGATGGATTTGTGATTTGAATGGCGAAGGTAAGTTTCGTGTTAAAGAGGTTCGTATAATTTTAGACGATATTCTTCTCCTTCATGCCCGATATGCGGCTTGGTTCCGCAGGATATTCATCATATTAGATCTAATAGTTTATATAAATTTGCTTGCTCAAAAAAAATATTAGTGGTGTGTTATGAAGGAGGGTGTTTGAGTTATTGGTGAGTTATTAGGAGATATATGATGTAGCGATAAGATGGATACCAATAACGTGTTATTAAGATCCACGATACTTGTCTTTCTAACAGTAGATAAAAATATTATTGGAGGGACCCCAACATGTCGATATCGACGCTGCTGCTTTTCATGTGCATGATATCCATCTTTACTTTTCTTTATACGCGTGTCTTTCATAAGTGACCATACAAGTGTGACTTGTAGGATAACGTGATAGTTGTCAGGATCCTAATCTTGTCTTGTGATTTTACGATTTTATGATATTGAAAGAAAACGTAAGTTTAAGATCTTTTAAAATAACGATTTTGATCATACGATTTTAAAATCTAATCCGATCCAATCATACTTTTCTCGGATTACAAACTAAAACACTATAAATTTATAGGTTGTTTTTTTGTAGAATTTAAAAAACAACATGTTTATCTTTCTAAACATTTCATAATCATAATTTAGGACAACATTTCTATAAAATATTCATAGTATTTTGTGTTTATAATGTATAATAATTTATAGATTTGTTTAATATTACAATAGCTATTAAGAACTAACATTAGAGTAGGATCTTAAGATCCCGATCCGATCTTACGATCACGCTTGCAAAGACAAAAACGATACTGGGTAAGATCTCAATCTTGAAAACCTTGCGTGATATAACAATGGTGTTGGTTAAGTTATATCCGACACTTTATTTGTTTGTTTAATTGATTGGGCTTGATAAATAAAATAACAAAACATTACATTCGCTCAAGTTTTTGGTCTGGTAGTATATAAGTATGTGTGCATCAATGCCGACACTTGCAAGGTCGGTCTACTCAAGACACGTCCTCACTATGTGAGTTCCCCACACCCCCCTCTACCACCGCCCATTTTTGTGTAGTTAGATCACCAGGCAATCGATCTCGTGCATTTGGTTTGTGTTTTTTTTTTTAATTAATTTTTTGAGGTATGTGTTTAGTCATGTGTTTTTATCATACTGACGCATAGGTGTTTTATCTTTGAGTCACCATTACCGTTTGGTTGAGAAATTTCTAATTTTAATTTAAAATTTAAACTTGGAATTTATTCAAATTTAAAAATGTTGTGGAATTTAAATTTCTCTTTTAAAAGTTTATAATAAATTTAGATGATAAAAATATTAAAAATTTATAAAAAGTTTATAAAAATTTATAAAAAAATATAAAATATTTATAAAAAGTTTATTTTCTTAAAAGTTTATAAATAAAGTTTATAAAAATTTATAAAAAAGTTTATAAATAAAATTTATAAAAAGTTTATAAAAAATTAAAGAAAGTTTATAAAATTTTATAAAAAGTTTATAAAAAGTTTATTAAAATTTATAAAAAAGTTTATAAAAATTAATAAAAAGTTTATAAAAAAATTCATAAATATTCTATTTAAAAGGAAAAAAAATTTATAAAATTTTTTTCAAGTAAATAAAATTCTTTATAGATTCTAATTCTCTCAATTTTAGAATTAATGGAATGAATTACTTCATTCAGGTTTAAACACGATATTTGAAGGAAATTAAAAAACGCCTTAATATATCTCCAATATCCCCAACCAAACGGCCCCTAGTCTAATGTTGTGGAATTTAAGTCTTGTTTAAGGAATTTAGATGATACATGTTATATGTGTGAAATTTTGTCCGAGTCGAGTTTGTCTTGTTGTAAATGAGAACACCGTAGACTAATCGGCTAAAAGACCGAAAACCATATTTATAAAATATATAAAAAAATGGTTCTAAAAAAGATACAAACACTCACCATTGGATTAATACTTTGATTTGTTCTTAACTTTTGATAACCCTTATCAACCATCAATTGTCCAACCTGTAGCTTAACTAAAGTGCATGAAATATTTTGCAAATCTGAAGAAATATCAGCTCTTCATATATGGGTAATCATTTAATATTATTCTTATTCCTCATGTTTAAAAGTTACTGTTATAAGGAATATCAATGATTGTTGTCTAAAGCATATCTTCATTATAGTGAAATCTCTTGAGCATATTTTCTTGGTGCATCTCAAACTAGGACTTGATTTTCAATACATCAATTTATAAAAATAAAATTAAAAAATATAGTACTTTCTTAGAATCATTCATGTAATTTACATGATGATTAAAGAATACACTAATCACAATTTGTATATTCATAATGCGTAAAGTCGTAAACTACATCTTCAATTTTGCATAATTCGAACTAACCTTAATTTGGTTCTTGCACGTTTTCTAGATCCAAAAATGACTTATCAATAGACTCAATAGTGATCATAATGAATGTTGTAATAGTGATTCAAAAACGCGATTGTGGCAAGTTTTATCGCAAGGATAAGGGCAGTCTATCTCTTGAAATGGACTCCGGTCGTAAAACCAGTCTCCAACTGCTCTTCCAATTGTCTGTAACAAGTTTAATGGTTCGGGTTAACTCAAAAGACATATATGGTCACATTAGAGAACAAATGTGGCCAGTTTACCTTGTTACTTAACATGGGCGAGTCGCTCATGAACCATGTCTCTTGTATTTCGGTTTGGCAGTGGGCATAGCAAGAGTTGATGAACATCCCTCTTGATGAATTGATGCTAAGAAATCCGTCTAATGCACTTAAGAAATCCAATCTATATTCTGCGAGTAAACATTAATGACATCATTTTTTTCAAGTATCGCAGGCAAGGTAAATGGTTAAACGGGTCGATTTGGTTGACCCACAAACACTTGTAGTATTCATTTTTTAATGAAAAAAATCAATGCTTATGATCACGGAAACAGTATGATGTTGATAATAGTAATAAAACTCTGTAATATTTGGATTACAACGATTTAGATGAACTTAGACAAAATTTCAACCCATTCCCACTTAGCTTTTTTATTAGTCTGACCCGTTTGAACTAAAGCATAACCTAATTTGACCCATTCTATGAGTGGAACTTGCATGTAGTATTATGAGAGATAAAGCTAACAGAAAATTTATGGTGATTAGTGACCTTGCATGATCTCAATTTGATCAGCTGAACAATTCGTAATATTAAGTTTGCAGTTGTGCCAGGCACCGTGTGGATCAACCACCCCAGGAGCCAATGCATTTTTTATCTGCGGAAATGTAAACCAGAATTTTAGCAAGGAAATGTACAAAGAATATTTGAAATAAACTACAGAATTGTGAGAACTGTTTGCCGAACCTGCCATGAATCATAGGCTGCATTGGTTAGAAATATCGGTGTCTTTATTTCTTGGATCATGTTTTCAGGGAAAAAGCACTGCAAAAACCAAGAAATTGTTAAAACTTGCGAATGCAATATAAATGTTGGAAAAGTTATCAACACAATCTTTCTTACTAAACTACTCGTATTTTTCATCTTGGACGTGCAAGATCGAGGCAAATTTTTGGCTGATCCCTACAGCAGAACCAAAGAATCAGATCAATGACCAAAGTCCAAGGATCATATCACTATATCTCATGCTATATCAGTCATTATATACAACTCAACAGGGCTAAATCTGTAAATTAATTAGAGCTTCTACTTCTATAAAGGAGAAAGATATTACATGTGTCTTGACCACTTCATCATAGAAGGCTTCTAGTCGTCGTGTTCCAAAAAGATCCCGCCTGTTTGTGAAGAATTTTTATTATGTCGCTATGCTGAATAAAGAAAACATATGACCAAAAGAAAAGGATTTAAGATGATATATCTTACGTATTAATAAAATAGCCAGCATCAGCGAGGCATTTCACTTTGGTACTTGAAGGTAAGAGTGCTTTAAATTCGTCACAGTGTAATATGGAAGTCAATCCACCAGCTGAACATCCAGAAAGAATGGCCTATCATGAAGTTCTAATATCTATCAACCAAACAAGTAACACGAGGGGATATAAAGAAACAAAGGGACCATTGATCATACGTTATCAGCAAAAATCATTCCTTTTTCTAGCAACTCCTCAATGACAGCACGAAATATTCTTGCTCCTCTAAAGTGTAGATTGGTTTTCTGAAGAAATTTGTGTAAGGAAGACAATAGTTCACTAAAGCGTTGCCAAACTTTAAGGTATTAAAGGCACTACTTATTTGATTTCTGATCATCATTTTAGGACTTACTGGATTGACTTTTTCGACATCGCCGGTAAAGGATGCACCATCGCAATATCTGACCTTGATCCTATTCCAATTATAGAAATCTGAAAAGAAAATTGAAACAAATAAACTGTGAAAAGTGAAAACCTTTTGAAGTATTACTCGAGATCTCACAATAGACGAAACAAATTTCTCACCAGGGTTGTATTGTGGCTGATTATGTAAAATTCCTGAAAACGCAACTTCTTCCACCATTTTCTTTGAGGATCCTAAACGAGTCCCACTACGAGCAAGGCAACTAGTGACATTGTTGCACCATCCTCCCCCCTAGTAAATACCAAAATATGATCAATAACGATATAAATAATGGAATATCAGCATAACTATCAACACATTCTGGTCATACAGTTATCTCCTATCTTCTGCTGTTCTGCATAATAGCCAGTGAGAGACGAACCTCAATGTGTACTAACCAGTTATTGATTCCTTCACCGGATCCCATGTCCCAATGATATGCAGGTGGACTTCCATCCAAACACACTGAAGAAAATCATGATAGCATTGCCCAAAACACGTTACATCAATACACAAAGAAAGTTTCAATTTCCCCCAAAAAAGGTGAATTTGGGAGTGAGTTAGTTTACCAGCTCCTTGCTTTACAGCACTGTCGATAAAAGTAATATTGACATAGAATCCATATGTAGTCAGCATGCTCGGTAAACCGACCAGAATTACACATAGCCATCTACACAACTGTTTAATCACCATACTGCAAACCGAATAATCATGAGAATAGAATATGTTTTCACTCTACATACAAAATTGAATAAAATACGACATACTCACATACTATTATAACATATAAAAGCAGTTCTTACGCATGTAAGTGCAACTTGTAAGTGTATAACAGCAGTAGTTTACATTTATAGAAACATTTTGAAAAGGGATGTCAAACTAATTCTGTAGGCACTTTAAACTCAAATTAAATAAATTTACTTCTAGTTGAAGATAAACTAAATTCATAAAGTGTACACCAACCAATATAAAGAAACATAAAGTAAACAGTCGATAATTAACAAGAGCTTATTAAAGCTCAATTATAGTTGAAAACATCTGTAGAACCACCTTTCTTTTTTACATTTCCAAATACATCACTATCTGGATCTTAGTACAGTAATAACTAATCAAGGCATACAATCCGGAATATGACCATCATTACAGACTCAAAAGGTCTATACTACCAATTATTCGCAAACTGAACATGTTCTCTTAGCAATTTTGCGAAATAAACTTAATAACCAGCTGATTATATGATTTGATCAGCAGATTTACATGAATTTACAGCTCAAAAAAGTTGAAATCAGTACTTATGAGTTAACTCTATGAGTGACGAACAAATACGATGATGTAACTCAGTGATATGAAGAAACACACATCCTAAGTGAATCAACAGTTATACTCTCCCTAACTGATCAGTAATTGCCACCATCAATCTAGGCCCTTGATTTGATCATCCAATGGCCACAATATTCTCCTAGCTTTGAACTCTTCTCATTCACAACTAAACATTTACTCTCTAACACACACCCTAATCACCACCACCGCAATCACCACCGCTATCTCCACGGCCTAATGCATCCGGGTCTAGCCGTATAGCAGCGGGCTCTAGCCGTGTAATGGCCGGACCTAGTCGGAAGAAAAGCACAAGACAAAGTAAATAAGCAAACAGGAAATTGCATGTAAGGCAATAAACAATCACCAATTATTTGCTGCTAATCTGTAAAATTTCTAAGGCGTGATACAGTTTAACGGCGAATAACTAAAATCACACGTATTTACGTGAATTCACCTGTAAGTGACGTTAACAAATGCGAATGATGATATCTGAATACGTGAGCCTGTAAGTGTTTGCCACTAAAGCTTACATTTATAGAAACAATTTGAATATGGATGTTTAACTAGTACAGTAAAAGCTTTAATCTTAACTCGAATGATTATACTTGTTGTTGAAGACTAACAATATTCATAAAGTGTACACCAACTGATATAGTGAAGTAAAGTAGTTGATAATTAACAAGAGCTTATTAAAAAGCTCAATTAAAGTTAACAAACCTTTATTTTTAATATAGCCAAACAAATCCTAATGTTCATCTGAATAATAACTCGTTAAACCACACGATTTGAAACACGAACATACCAACAGACTCAAAAGCTGATAACCGCTAGGAATGTCAAATTTGTCACGATTTTCGATTTGTTAACAAATTATGCGAAATAAACTTATGCAGTATTACTTGTGCTAATTACGTGATCATATCAACAGATTAATGCAGCAAACGACGAATACACACAGAACACAGATTTACGTGAATTTACAGTAACAACTAACATGTTGAAAACAATATATACCTGTGATAGGCGAAACAAATGTGAAGCGATAATGTATGAAGCTGTAAGTCTGTAACTCGGTGATCTGAAGAAACTGACAGTGATATGTTACAAAATGAAACAAAACAAACTCAATTAATAGCTGATATACATCAACAAAAATGATTATAATCGACAGTTTAACGTGAATAACTGAATACTCATAGAGTCATAGATTAATTGAATATAATTGCCGTAAAATGATTAGACCGATCAATACACAAAGTATTTCACGAAATTGCAACACCAAAATTTTAAAATATCGTTTAATAGAGCATAAATATGTTAAAATTCGTACCTGTGAGTGTCATAACCAAGCGCGCGAATGGTAATATGTAAATGTGTGATTCTGTAATCTAAACAAACTGAATGTATTTCATTAGTTTGCTATAAAATTATTTGGATGATACTGTAACATTTTAGTTTACGTACCTTGTGAGTGACGATAACAATAATAACTGAATCTGTTATTTGTTGTGATTTGAATAAATTCAAGTTGATAGTACTGCTATAAATAGAAGGTATGGCAGAGTATTTAAAGTCAGTCTTCATTTTGACTCTTTTCTTTTCCCTCTGCTTGGACTTGTTCAAATATTATTTATTTATTTATTTATTGTGTTTCAAATTAGCTTGGAGCACATACGATTTACTTAGGGTCCGTTTGGTTTATAGATGGGTTTAAGATTAGGATTTAGATTTGAATTTAAATTTATATTAGGATTTGAATTTGGATTTAATGTAGAAAGAGAAAATAATATATTTAATTAAGAATAATGAATTTATAAAAAATTAATGAGTTTTAATTTCAAAACCTTCTCATCACCCTTACTTTTATGCAACCCCAACTTTGTGGGTTTCACTCCAAAATCCTAATCCTAAAAACTCAACCGAACAACTAATTAATATCTTGTCAAATAAAAACTCATGCCAAAGTGCTAAACCAAACGGGCCCTTAAACTTTGTTACATGGACACTTTTTTACTGGGGTAGGTTATACAAAACTTTTTTTTTTTCTACAAAAGCACTTTTTTTTTTTTTTTTTTTTGCATTTTTTATAGTTCTTTTAATTTTATTTTTTATTTTTATTATTTTGTTTATATAAAGAAACTATAAACCTAAAAGTACGGAACATAAAATATAAAGTTTAATAAGTCAAACGCTTAAAACTGTTAGAAATACTTAACAAAAACTGACAAAAAATTGTGTTTGTACTGAAAACAAATAGGGAACAAAAAGCATTTTTGACCAAACCCCCCCTTATGTCACATCATAGGGAGGGTTTGTATAGTATGACCCTTTTTTACTTCTTACATCTCAAAATTGGGTTGTGTTATACAAACTCTTCCTATATTGTCACATCAAGAGGTTTTGGTTAAACCGTACGACCCGCGACAAATACCGTACAAGCCGATGATGCATCTAATGATTGGATACCCTTCATATGGGATGGTGTAGATAACTCACCCCCTCAAAAGTATTATCCAGCGACAAAAAAGACACACTTTAAGAAAAATGCATTTATTAATGCTTTAGTTTTGTTTTACCAAGTTTTTTTTACAAGTTTTTTTTGTTTTACAAGTTTTTACAACTTTTTTACAAGTTTTTTACAAGTGTTTTTACAAAGTTTTATAACTTTTTTAGAACAAGTTTTTATAACTTTGGTTTAGAACTAGTTTTTACAAGTTTTTTTATGCTATAAATTCGCTTTAAAACTTTTAAAAAAACCGTAGTCGGAAATTTTTGAGGCTCGGTTCGAAGGTTGCAAAAGTGAGATTTTATCTCACTTTGCCGTCCATTCGGTTTTCATCATCGCCGGAAAATTTTTAGGCTCAAAATCATCATCGCCGGGAAAATTTTAGGCTCAAAATCATCATCATTTCAAATTTTAGTCATCATCGCACGAAAAGTTTTAGCACAAACTCTCGCTCACACTAAACCGCACAAGTCTCACAAAACCGAACAAGCCTACAAAACCGCACAAGCCTCACAACCGCACAAGCCTCACAACCGCACAAGTCTCAAATCGCACAAGCACAAGACTCACCAGTTCATGTGTTTCACAAGTTACACGTTTTCAACATGAATGTGGTAAGTAGGATTCCAAAACTGCAAAAGTTCACAAGAATGTACTAAGATTCTCAAAGGCAAAGTGACCAAGAATGTACTAAGATTCTCAAAGGCAAAGCCTACACAAGCACCCCATATAATCCCAGGTGAAAGCAACAACACCAACAACAATCAACCAACAACAACAAGTGGTCCACTTCCCAAACAAGAAGAAACCAACAACAAAGAACAAGTGGTCCAACAAGAAGAAACCAACAACCAACAACAAGAAACCAACAACAACAACAACCAACAACAATCAACCAACAACAAAGAACAAGTGGTCCGAACAACAACAACAACAACAAGCAACAATCGCACAAGCAACAAGATCACATTCCACCATGTCTAGTTCACCATTTAACACACAAGAGGTAAACTTATCGAATAGGCTCAGATTATTAGCTTTTTAGCTCATGTTGGTCAGAAATTCGCTTTGCCTCGCAAAACTCTTTAAGTTTTTTAAAAAAAATCATCATTGCCTTTTTTAGCTCAAGTTTATTTCATTAAAGTTGCAAAGTGACCTTGAATGGTCACTTTACCATCCAAGAATGAAATGTTTTTAGACCAAAACACTAAGTTTTTTCATTAAAGTTGCAAAGTGAATTAAAATTATCACTTTACCATCCAAGAATGAATCTGCATTACCATGGCTAGGATTAAATGGGGTGCTTGCGTGAGGCTTTGCCCACAAGGGTCCTCCTATGCAGCACCGCAAAACAAACATACAAACAGATAAGCAAACATTTTTAGATCTAAAAAAGTTTTAGATCTAAAACTTTAACAAACAAAAGAATACCACAACATCACCACTACCACCACAAAGATCACCACAAAACAATATCATCACCATATTCAAGATCTAACAAGTATAATACTTGTTAGATCAAAATTTTAGATCTAAATTTTTTAAGAAAATCAAATAAAGTCTTTTTTAACAAACCTCATATTATTTTCAACAACATTCGCTTTCAAGATCTAAAAAGTTTTAGATCTAAAAACTTTAACAACGAAACATACGTAACCACCACAAAGATCACCACTACCACCACAAAGATCACCACAAAACAATATCATCACCATATTCAAGATCTAACAAGTTTTACACTTGTTAGATCAAAATTTTAGATCTAAAATCTTTTAAGAAAATCAAACAAAGTAAACGTTTTTTTAACAAACCTCATATTATTTCAACAACATATCAATTTCAAGATCTAAAAAGTTTTAGATCTAAAACTTTAACAACAAAAACGTAACCACCACAAAGATCACCACTACCACCACAAAGATCACCACAAAACAATATCATCACCATATTCAAGATCTAACAAGTATAACACTTGTTAGATCAAAGTTTTAGATCTAAAATTTTTTAAAAAAATCAAACAAAGTAAACATTTTTTACAAACCTCATATTATTTCAACAACATATCGGTTTCAAGATCTAAAAAGTTTTAGATCTAAAAACTTTAACAACGAAAAGATACCACTCACAAAACCACCACATGTTCAATACCACAACATCACCACAAAACAATATCATCATTCATATTCAAGATCTAACAAGTTTTACACTTGTTAGATCAAAGTTTTAGATCTAAAATTTTTAAGAAAATCAAACAAAGTAAACGTTTTTAACAAACCTCATATTATTTCAAAAACATTCAGTTTCAAGATCTAAAAATATTTAGATCTAAAACTTTAACAACGAAAAGATACCACATACGTGCACAACCACCACAACATCACCACTACCACCACAACATCACCACAAACACAATATCATCACCATATTAAAGATCTAACAAGTTTTACACTTGTTAGATCAAAATTTTAGATCTAAAATCTTTAGATCTAAAATTTTAGAGAGAGAGTGGTAATACCAGAGAGAGAGAGAGAGAGTTTTGCCGTAAGAGAGAGACAAAACAACGAATATCAACAGTCGAGACCAGAGAAAACCATGTGCTGGATACACGGTTTAACAATGAAACGCGTAAACCATTCGAGAACCACACATTTACAACCACACACACACACACAAAAAGTTTTAAAACGTCTTTTTTTTTTTTTTATATATAAAAAGAGTTAATAAAACATTTTTGTAAAGTTTTTATAAGAAAAGTAAAACGTTTTTTAAAAGTTTTTAAGAAAATGTATTTATAAAAAGCTTGTAAAAAATTTAATAAAAAGTATTTATAAAAGTTTGTAAAAATGTATTTATAAAAAGTTAATAAAAGTATTTATAAAAGTTTGTAAAAATTTGTATTTATAAAAGTATTTATAAAAGTTTGTAAAAAAATTTGTACAAGGTTGTATTTTTATCAAAGTTTTTAAAAGTTTTTATAAAAGTTGTTGTGTTTTTATTTTTAGGTGTTCGCATCAAGTTGATTTAATCGATTGGGTGCGATCAATCACGAATCGATTGGTTTCTTATTGTTAAAGGAAAAAGTAAAACAGATAGGGCTATAAGTACTCTATCGAATTTTTGTGTTCTAGACATGGGACGTCTGCACGTGAAGGTTTAGAAGATGAACTTGAACGGCAGACTAGTACCGCTAAAATTAATTGCCCATTCAGATTACTAGCGAAATTTATAAAACGTCAAAATGGTTGGATATTGAAGGTTAAGTGTCCGGGGCATAATCATAATTTTCCAGACTCGTTCCATGGTTTTTCACAGGCCATGAGATTAAAAGAAAGTGAGTTAGTTTTTGTGAGGCAGATGACAAAACAGCATGTAGCACCACGAATTATACTTTCCGGACTAAAAGAGATCGATCCGAATAACGTGTCTACCATTAAAACGGTGTATAATGCACAAGAAAAGATACGTCGCGACAGTCGTGGTGATTTGACTCCGATACAACTGCTTTTAGTACATTTGCAGCGTCAAGGTTATACACATTACCCTAGGATAAATGACCACACAAATGAGCTGGATGAAATATTTTTTGTTCACCCGACGTCATATGCCCTGTGGACAACATATCCGGAAATCATGCTGATGGACTCCACATACAACACCAACATGTTTAAACTGCCATTCTTTACAGTTGTTGGGGTTACTCCAACAAACACAACATTCTCAATGGCGTTTAGCTTTTTGGACAAGGAAAAAGCCAAATTTCAAATGGGTGTTGGAATGTGTTAAGTTGGTGATACAAGAACAATATTACCCGCGGGTTATCGTCACCGACAGAGATTTAGCGTTGCTTGGGGCATGCGCAGAAGAATTCCCAAACGCTAACAGATTACTCTGCCGATGGCATATCAATCAAAATGTGCTAAAGCATTGCAGACACAGATTCGATTCGGTAAAGGAGTATGAGTCCGTTAGATGGACATGGGATTTGATGGTTACAGCTCCGACCGAAGATGTGTTCACGCATTATTATCAGCACCTACAGGATTTATTGGTCCAAAAAAAGGGTACTCAACCATTAATACATTTTTTATTATTATTTAATAAATAACTACTCGAATTGTTTTCTCACTTTATTAATTCTTTGTTTTCTCAGATGTTTTCCGGTATTTTCGTAACTGGCTGCGAGATTACGACCGCATGTTTGTGTCGTACATTACCGATCAATATCGCAGCTTCGGCCAGACAACAACATGTAGAGTTGAGAGTCAACGCGTTGTTGAAGTTATACTGGGCTCCACACACCCGGCTTAGACACGTTGTTGTGTTCGGTCGACAAGATTATAGCTGCGCAAGAAACTGCGATACGAGCCTCTTTGAATACAAGCAAAATCAAGAAACTGCATGCTTGTAAGAGCACTCTATTTAACGAATTGCGGTATAATGTTTCAATGGATGCTTTACGGCTCATACTCGCAGAAAGTAAACGGGATGTTGACCCACATGCATGTGGTCATCAGTTGCGGTTAGTGTATGGTTTACCATGCTATCACCAACTGTTTTGGCTTCAAGCAAACGGTATGTATTTTAAAATTTATGCCTATCAAATTATTCTTCCCGTCAATACCGATAATTTTAACTAGTTCCTTTTTCGAATACAGGATTGCCTATTCCGCTTGATTTTGTTGATAATTTTTGGAGAACACTAAGCGTTCCTCGGCCTGTTGTCCAAATACTCAAGAGCCTCGATGAGCCCGAATATCCTCAAGAGCCTCAAGGGCTGAAGAGCTCGAATATTTTTCTTGTCAAGATGACGTACAAAAATTCCAAAGTGTTTTTACCAAAGCATCGTCATTTGTCAAAAAATATGTTAAACACAGCTCGAGGTATATACGCCTGAACTGTGTCCCCAACAACCCGCTTTGTTAAAGAAAGTAATCGTGGACGTCCGAGCGCAAAGGACAACAAATCCAAGTCTAAACCAAATATCCGGATTTGAACGAAGGACCCCCACAAGGCACCGCAGGCTACACAAAACCTAAAAAGTCCTAGACTTAAATGAAGAATCATGAGACACAGTTTTATGTGGGAGAGCCTTCTAACGTCCTGCACTTAAACGAAGGACCTAACGAAGGACCTAGCGAGGCGACTTAAGACACCACTTGTACGCTCGAGATGACTTTAGCGAATATTGTATGGATGAAATTCCACCTCTTTTCCGACCGGATCCTAGGGATCTTTAACGTGGCGGTGATGGAAATTGTGGCTATCGAGCTCTTGCCGTAGGTCTTGGTCATCAAGAAGAAATGTGGCCCGTAATTCGAGCTATTGCCGTGGAAGAGGTAGACAATAACGAGGAAGTTTACAGCAAATGGGGTGATTATTTTACATATACACGTAACTCGATGAATTGGTTTAAAGGGCAAAGACCCAAGACATTGGATGACTATGCCAGAAACGGGCGTGGCTATTGCTACAGCTCTTAACCGTCCTATTGTATGTATATCCAATTCACAATCTGTTATGTGTCTTCCGCTGAGAGGTGGTCCCAATTCAGCACAAATATTGTCCCCCGTTGTGATTCTTCGTGTGGGGGACGACCAATGTGCTCACTTCGTTCTTGCGATTCTTGATGAAAACTCACCACTCCCGTATAATCACCCACAATGGAGATTTTTTAGAAATGCCGTGGCCGCGACATGGGAACATATGTTTACTCAACGACAGAGGATGTTTAGACAGACGTAGAAAACGATTATTGATTTATATTGTAAATGACAAAACATGTATAGACGATTACTGATTTATATTGTAAATGACAAAACATGTATAGACGATTACTGATTTATATTGTAAATGACAAAACATGTATAGACGACATCGATTTATAGTAAACGACTCGTCATCTTTTGTTACGATTTTTGCTCCCGCTCCGGTTCTTCCTCATCTTTTGTTACAGAATCGGATGACATTCGATGGAGGACATTCATTGTGTCAACAACACACCCGCCGTGTTGAGAGTCCAGATTATGTGCCTTCTTCACAATCTTATATGCCTCCTCTCCGCCTATATCTCCACCGCAGATGAGGACAATTTTATACACCGTCCTCCGGTTCTTCCTCATCTTTTGTTACAACCGCCTCGCGTTGACGAGTACGAGCGAGAGATTGACGGATTGAGGAGACGATTTCGAGTTAGAGTCTCGTGTGGGATGATGGCGCATCATTGAGCGACTACGCCCGGGCGTGATTGATCTTAGTTTCTAGTTATATTGTAATTTTGTGAACCATGTATCAACTATTAATCTATAACAAGATTGGTTATTTATGTATTCGAAGCTTCTAATTTTGTGAACCATGATATTACTAATTTATGTTGTGAATAATTATACAAATTCTTTTGGCCAGATGCAACAAGAAAATCCTTTCTTGTGTCGTTGTCGACGTGGATTTATAATTGAAAGAACATCCCAACAACCCAAAACTTGTGGTCTGAAGTATTATGCATGTCCTTTGTCAAAGGTAAATAATTAAACGTTTGCTTATTTGCGTAAATATATCAATAACTTGTTTGTTTAGAATACATTTCTTATAATTGTTTCATCATGTAATGTACCTGAGGACTAAAGACTATGGGTGTCGATACTTCATGTGGAAGGAAATATTTCAACAAAAGTACTTTGGTCAAGCTCTTCTTCAACGCAGGCTCAAACTGCGAAACTAAAGATAAAACGATCAACATGCTATTGGCTCAAAACAATTTGTTGAAGGCAAAAATAAAGACGTTGGAGGCATCACTCGAATTGGCAAGAAATCCAGTTGATCACGCATGTCAGCCGAGTGGAATACTCTATGAGCTTATAGATGACATTAATAATCTTCATGTGGAGTAGATTTCGTTGTAATATTGAAAACATTTGTTGTTGTACTTGTTTAATGTTTTAATGTCTAATGTTTAATTAAATGGAAACAAATACACAATTAAAAACATAACGTAAAATAAATACCATATAAAAACACTACACAATTAAATACACTATACATATAAAAACACTACACTATATATATACAAGAAATAGATAAATGAGATAATAATAAAAGTAATAATGTAAATTTGTTAAAATTTAAATATGTGTAGTCACAATCGATTTACAACCATCGCACGCCAATCTAAAATAGATTGACTCGAACATAAATGATGTGTGATTTTAATGATCAATTGAGTTGCTAACAAACCTTGTAACATTAAAAATAATGAACCATAGTATAATATAACGTGATTACACCATTGATGCATACATGATACAACATGAACCTTGTTCAAAGACCTTCAAGTACTTCTTTATACACGACATTTGTTGTGGTTTTGGAGAGATTACCATCATGATCACAAACGACAACCTTCAAACCCCGCTTGCTTTTTACTCTTGTATCGAAGACGTCGCATAGTCTTCATGAAAATGAGAAAAAATCTTTATAGTTTAAGATCTGGTAGCATTAGATAACGTATCACCAAACACCCACCAAAGCAGAATGCATGTTTACTTTTGACCTTCATATGTGTCCTTCTTCAGCCTGTATATATAAATGACACCTATTATACAGTAAAAAACAACATCATTTGATTCGTTTAAATAAATAGAGATCTGAATCACCGGTTCATCGATAAATGGGTTCAAATGCAATCTATATGAAGTTGTTATAAATACCATTGAATTCAAAGGAAGTCATTACCAAGAGAGTCAAAGAGGAAGCTCAGTCTTGAAGACACTTTTGGTTCTTCAAGATATACCACACTTGATTAATATAGATACCCGATCAAACTATGATGACTATGACGCATCAACAGATTCATTGTAATGGCTACTCAAAAAAGCAAAAAGTTTGATATGTCGCATTTTGTTAGACGTTAAAACGGTACATAACTCCAAATTGATGTTATTTTCGCTATTCTAATTGAGGTTATGTTTCGAGTTTTGCTTTAGCAACCAAAACAGCCCTTAATAGCGCATAATATCATGTTAATGACGCCAAATGGCTACTGTATTACTTTTATTACTGGTTATAGAGCACATAACTTTGAATACACTCAATGCAAGGAAGCGGTTATTCCAATAAGCAATCCAATACACACCCTATAAGAAGTTGCAATAAGAAATCTGAAATAGCACTCAAATGTAGTTAAGCAATCTCATACAACCCAGATAAGCAATTATTCTAATAAGTAATCCCGCACAACCCCAATAAGCTTTCTATAATAAATCCTGTGCAACTCCTAAAATTATTTATTCTAACAGGATACTTTTCCTCGCGATCTTTAGCGGAAAACGTTTATCGATAGAGTAATTATCAAACTTGGTATGATAACCTTGTTTCCAAAATGTGTTAATTCTCACAATCTTTAGCTTATAGACCCGTGAAATTACGGAATCTTTAAAAAATTAGTGATTAAAGAGTTACGTGTAATATTATACAATGTTACGCAACTAATACTCTCTCGCACAATATTCATTGTAAAGTTCAACCATAATATTTTATTGTGTAAATAGAAAAATCTTAATTATTGGAATGATGTTGTAATCAAACTTAGAGACCCGTTGACACCGGGTTAGTTTTAAAGAAATAGATAAATGAGATGATAATAAAAGTAATAAAGTAAATTTGTTAAATTTAAAATATGTGTGAGTCACAATCGATTTACAACCATCGCGTTGCCAATCTAAAATAGATTTACTCGAACATGAAATGATGTGTGATTTCAATGATCAATTGAGTTGCTAACAAACCTTGTAACATTAAAAATAATGAACCATAATATAATATAACGTGATTACACCAATGATACATACATGATATAACATGAACCTTGTTCAAAGACCTTCAAGTACTTCTTTATACACGACATTTGTTATGCATCCTGGTCACAAACGACAACCTTCAAACCCCACTTGCTTTTTACTCTTGATACGGCAACGTACAGTTGTCCATGTGTGAACACAGGACGAGGCAAGTACAAACCAACTTTTGAAAGCAATTGCCCTTGGCTTTTGTTGATTGTCATGGCAAAAGATACTGATATCGGAGTAATCCTCAACCTTGGAATAATCACCTTTTTTCCGAAGTTGGTTCCGTTAATGATCTGCGCCTGAATAGAGGTTCTTGTTAATTTGAGTACTTGAAGTCTTGTACCATTACATAAACCATTTGATTGGTCTATGTTTCTTAACAACATAATCGGTACTTCAACTTTTAAAGCAAGCCTGTGGTTTGGAACACCTGAGAAACACTTGATGAAGCTTATTCAAACTTTTATAATATCATTCACAACTTCATTCCTCTCTTTAGTCTTAAGAACCAAATTCTTTTTCCAGTCAAGCACCTCAAACTCCCATTTACCAAAAGCATATTTTCAACCATTGCCTCACTCGGTACTCACTGTCTCATTATAATACGTTCATTTCGATTCTTCTAAACGAGAAAGTAAAAATATATTCTTTCTTTTAAGCAACTAAAAGTATAGTGTTAAAATAGGGTGTGTTTGGGTAAGATTAAGCTTAACAACTTGTACATCGTCAAGACTTATAAGCTTATTTCTCCCTGGAATAAACTAAAAACTCGTAGAAATAATCTTCTCCGAAAACTTTTATTTGGTAAGCGGTTTCAATGAACAATGCTGAAAAGTCCAATTATAAGCAGTTCCTTTATCTTTACGTCAACCTCGATTATAAGCGCTCAACAGCCCCTATTGGCTATAAGTATTTTAAATAGGCACTCCAAAACAACCCTTTAAGTAGTTTAAATAAGCCCTCCAAACAACCCATATATCTCATTAAGAAAAGTTTTAAAAAGTGACCCATTTTAGTAAATTAGTGCTTACTTTAGCTTGGGTATCTATTATCTACTCGATAACCCATTTCATTCCAAAACAACCTTATTAGTTTTAATATAAGCACTCCAAACAAATGACCCATAAGTAGTTTAAATAAGCACTCAAGACGGACCTATAAGTAGTTTAAATAGCACTCCAATCAAGTGAAATCATATTTAGATTATGCTTACAAAATGATTCACTTGCAAACCTTTAGGAGAAGACACAAATGATTCATTTTCAAAGGTGACAGGTGATAACTGATATAGCTTATTAAAAAGCAGATGATGTAGTCTGAACAGACAAAAACAAACACCACAAAACATGCTACGTTTATGCAAAAAAAATCTATATTTCACAATCCAATAGTAGTTTTAATGAGAAAGGACACTAATGACAAAACATATATTAAGCAAAGTAGTATTATTTACCCTGTTGAAAGCAGGTTGGTAATCAGCTGGAGCCAACACACCCTCCATTGTTTCTACTTTGGTATCCAATCTTTACAATCTTTATCCAAGGAATTCAAAGATATCTAACTTCCACTATGCAGAAGCTTTCCTGTTTATAAAGCCAGTTCTGTCATCAATTCGGCAAGCTCATCTTCCTCGACTGTGTTCTGACGTGGGAAAGTATGCTGGTTGTTTTCAACCGACCGCTGGCACAGAGGCGCTTGTTGTGACAGGCTGGAGAAGTTGTTTCTCCAACTCAAGTCCTTCTAATTCTTCAAGTTCAGCTTCCAATTCATCCTGTGTTTATACAAAATTATTACTTTCAACCGTTACAAATTAGAGTTTGAAGTAAAACAAATCTCTTTGACCATTACCTCATCGAATTCTTGGCCGCTAAAAGGTGCTGCAATTGCATCTTGGATTTTTTTTAAACTCTCGCTTTGCTCATTTATTTCATCCATTGTTTTGTCCAACCTGATGCATGGTCTTTAACTACTTTAGATGCATAAAGTAAAAAAAATGCCAATCAAGGTTCTAAACTTTAAAGAACATACTCATGACTCGGAATCATAACTTACTTGAGAAGAAACAAACCATGAAACACTACACCAAACTTTGCAAAGGCTTCCTAAGTCCATATCGCTTATATGTAAATTTCATGTTATCATGGTTACATGTTCCTGCAAGCTAACCACGTCTCTCTTTTCACCCTACAAAGAAGCACATAACAGCTTTATAAATATTTTGAATGCATTGACCAAATGATAAAACCCACTTGTATGTTTTAAAGCATTCTCATTTTAGTATGTACATACCTTCTTGTCACCTTCGCCATTGTCTCACCAATTTCATGCCTTCGGATGTGACATGTCAGAAACACAATAACATAAGGATTAGATTAAAAGAGTTTAATAAATCCAATATGCCGGGATGGAAGGTGGGTGATGGATCATACCTATGTCGTGCCATTGATTTCTGCGAGAGTTGACAACGGTAAGCAAATGAACGGAACCTTTGTTCACACCTGGCCACGTTAGGAAACTGGATATAATAGCTTTTCTATAGGCCTTCATGGCGAAGATAGAAACCGAATGATGTTGACTATTTATAGTTTGGATTAAGTTGAGGTTTTATTGTGATTATCATTTTCTCAAAGATATATAGCAGTGGTTCATACACTTGCTTTGCACCAAGTTCAAGAGGAAGTTTGTAAATATGTGATCGTATTCTGGCATTTTACCATAACCTGAAAGTGCAATATCAGTCTTGAATTTAGATTTACAAGAATCAAGCCAATCTCGCCAAGGGCCATGGATCTTATCCGAGTTTACTGTAATTGAAAAGAGGACTGGCTCATATTATTTCTAATACATTCTAAGGCGTTTGCTTTCTCGGTGAGAGTTATTAAAAATCAAGTAGCTGCGTTGAGTTTATCATTTTAGTGCAAAACGTTATATGGAAGACATAATCGCAAAAACTTTGTATTATAGGATTTTGGTAGGGACTTGTGAAGGACAATTTGAAATGTATATTCCACATTAAGATATAAGAATCCATCTTGATATCGATTCCAGAAGGTATTTCACATTCCATTATCAAGCAAAGAAGGCGGGGTGATATAATTTAGTTGACTCAAATAGTTGAATTGGCGAATGGTTCGAACAGTGAAGTCGCTGAAAGTACTTCTATCGCACAACCTCTTAAATCACTATATTCATAGATTTTCAACCTCCCCTTTATCGGGTAAAGGTAAATAGCATGATTCGAAAGGAAGACAATGGTCTTTCCTCACAAATCTCATAAAAGAGCCGGCCGATACCATAAACAATTTTCATAAAACGGTGTGCATATCTGAACCAATAGAAAATGCAGCAAGATGATAAAACTTATGAGCTGCTACTGTATTGACATAAATATGCTTTTAAGCAATGGAAATTTTATAGAAATAGGTGATCCGAATCGTTTATCTAACTCGGATATCTATTAGAAAGCATCATATTGACACGGCTATAAAAGATGTTGAACCTACTTTGATTTTGTCTTACCACCTAAGTCCTCTACAAAAAATCATATCAAAAAATCATATCAACAATTTTATCGCACATATCGCCAAAAGTGGTAACAATATCATGTTCTTTTCGTGTTATATACTTGCAAACAAAACCACGTGAAGAAAAATAAAAGTTATGATCACGTCGATCCGCAATTATCCAAAACAATAATATTTCACCTTAAATTAGTAGTTGGACACGAAAAATAAAAGTTATTTGCTCTCGAAAACATAGCTTAAATAATTACTTTGGACCATTAAGGTCTAATTAGTAATAGAGGTGCAACCGACCTTGAATCTCAACATGAAACAATTCCGGATGTTCGGTTTCGGACAAACGATATCAAAATACGTTTGTGGCGGGACGCTAAAGTCAAAAGTTACCCATTTGAAATAGTCCATTGCATATCAATCGGAATTCAATGAATTCATTAAACTTGCAAGCAACCATAACCGAATTTCCGTCTATAATCGGTCATATTAAAGAATCATAACAAATTAATTCAAAATCATTATCCATATGTTTTTAATGAAATAATTTGGCATTTAGTCACCGGATTCTACTTCCTTGCTTGTTGACACCAATTAAAAAACGACATGTTAATCATCCAATTTTATCTAAAAAACCATACAAACTTGAAAGAAATTCTTTAAGTACCATACCTATTGAATGTACAACGGCTTGTCTGCTAAAAGTTTTTCATCCTTGGCTTGGTGACACCGATTTGATAGCATCTTCATTATGAATTTGGTGAATAGAACATGTATCGTAAATTAGTCTCTCCATCTTTGGAACTACAGTTGATCAATGATAAACGATATTACACACCGAGATGAAGTATCATCACATAAAACATGACACCGGTGAAAATTCTCGTAAATTCATATAAATTGGACATTCTTTATGGTGCATACCTTTTGTTTAATTGATGCTATCACCTGATGAATATCATTTTACCATCTACCAATGGTGTGGCTTCTAATCTATCTTAATTCTTAAGTGAGAAAGCTACATGTAAAGCAACAAATGCTCAACGAAAAAGTGATCAAGAATATGCACCAACGCTAAATTTGGTGAAAAGAAATCGTTAATGTGGTATGTTCATTGGTTAAAAATTGATAAAAAGATACTTATTCCTTTGACATTACTAAAATCTCAGTCAAGAGGCTATCATCGTTAGTAAAAAAAATGTACCATGAATAACAGGGTGTTTTAGATGGCTTATTTAAATGTTTATCTACTAACTTTTCGACTGTTTAAGCAATTTAGACTGTTAAGCACTCAAGCATAAGCATTTTTTCAGAAAATAAGCAGTTTAGGGGGTGTTTGTTTATCTTATTTACTTGCTTATGAACTTATTTCCAATGCTTTATTTTGCATAAGTTCATTCATTTACACTTACTTACCAGTTATTAGTGATTATAATAACCTCATAAGATAGAAAATAAGATGGACAAAACAACCTTCAAAAATGAGCCAAACAAAATATGAATAACCTCATTTACACTTACTTTCCATATTAGTGATTATAATAACCTCATTTACACTTACTTTCCAGTTATTAGTTGACTGATAACTGAATCTCACTTCCGCTATTAACAAAAGGTATAGAAATCGTAATCAATACTAACAGTATGCATTTATATGAATATCATTATTTATGTCAAAAATAGGACAAAGGATCATGATTTCATATACGGTGGCTATACTAAGCCAAGCCAAATAAATTATACAATCAAGTTGCTACACCACTACCTACATTCGACCTAAGCACGCACCTTGACCAGACCGACCTGTCATTGGATATGGGATTGTATCACTCCCAAATGAAGGTTTAACAAAGTCATTTCCTCCGGTATCTCGACTTTCAAGCATCGCCGCCTCGTCAACTTGGTTGTTGTCACAAAATACTTTTGATTGCATTAACTTACAATGGGTTGTTACACATAATTCAAAGGCAATCCTGCAAGGCAAAGAGGAAAATTAAAAAATAAAAAAATTAAATAACGAAAGAGTTTAAGTATTGATAAATATTATACCCACAATGTAGCTAAGAAATGAGGTAGGAGCTAACGAATTTACTTATTTCAGTTGTAGAAGGTCTTCGGCTACTGTTAGCACAAGTATTGCGAACATCATTTTCTTCAACTGTAATAACATGATGTTGCAAAAAGTTAGTATCACTTAAGCTATTGTGCATATATCGAGCCGTTATAACTGTTTCAAAATACTACAGTAATAGCCATGTTACTCACATGTACATGATATAAAAACACTAACCACGATGCACACATGAACTCAAAAGAGAAAGCACACAAAGAGATGATAAGTTACCATTAGATTGATTTGAGCCTTTAATTGTATCAAGAATCAATTTGTGAGTCTCTCGTAGTTTATTCTCCATATCATGAATCAAAAATATCAAAATCCACGTAAGCTATATTAAAAAAAACAAAATTAAAAAACTAATTAATACCTAAACTATTAAACAAAATTGGTTTGTAATCATAGAAAATCATACCAAATTTGGTCTATAACATAACATTTGAAATATAGAACAATAATTATAGAGATGAGAGACTTACCATTGAACTAAACTCCACTTTGTGATGGACCTCTAATATGCAAGAATCACGAAATATATAAACAAAACCAAGTCTGATTAGTTAAAAGCCAAATATTATTTTTGGAATCAATACCTCTACTCAAATCGGTCCCATTCCACCCTATATCTAAACTCATAAACTCATTCCGATTCCATTCCGCCCTATATCTAAACTCATACTAATAGTGATTCAAGACTCCAAACCAAACACACACTGAATTAAAGAAATTGATTAATTAAAATAAGAATGCATAATATATTAACCATTTACCAACTGATAAACCCCATGCCTAACCTTTTTTTAAAGTCATCTGCAAAGTAAAATCCATATTTTGATGCTCAAGATCTGAATCCCATTTAACACTCCAAAAACAGATTCCCAAATACACCTTTAAATTACAAATATTAACACAAACAAAGAACAATAAAATCATTCGGAGCTGCTTATCAAATACCTCATAGTGGAAATGAATCTCATTGTCTCTTGAAACAAATTTGGAACCTGAAAATATAACACAATAAATAATATCAGATTAAAAAATAGTTAATTGAATCGGAACAAAATTAAAGTGACAACATATAAAAACACATACAAATTATGTAGAATATGTAATTCGGTCTCGGTTTTCATACTACCGCAACCCGGTCCCGAATTATTGGGTTTACATCATAAACATAAAACAAATTAGCAATAATACAAACCAAATCGATTCAATACAATTAAAACTTACTGAAATTATTGAGTTTGATTCAATAATACGAATTTTCAGTCATGAGTTAGGGTTGATGATAATCCTTAAATTATTGAGTTTTTTTTTAATGCATTGAATTTGATTGGTGAATTTAAACCGAAAATTGAAATCTTCTTTGATTTGGGGAGCGTATATGAATGCACAAAAGAAACAAATGATATTTAAACCTTTACATAAATAACTGATATGGGGAGCGTACAGAAGAAGGATTAGAAACTGATAGGAATCGTTTGAAGAGTGTGTGTTTGTGCTTTAGATGGTTGTATTTTGGTGCTAAATAAGGTAGGGCATTAAACCAATTTTAATGCATGGGTCTTAGTGCATACAGGCTTGTGAGCCAAACACAAAAGCTTATTTTATTTACAAATTGTTTCATACGGTTACTTTTGCCCTTACTATAACACCTAGATATATGTTAACACCTAGTTATTGTATGTTATAGTCATTGTAACGCTTAGTGGCATGTCACAAGCAACTTCATCGGTTGTTCAATCGTTGCTTGAAGTTAATGTGATACTTCAGCCACATCTATTATACCTATTTGGTTATGTTATTAATATATTTACCAGGATGAATCTCTTTTACCCGTAGTTTGTTATAATGTTGATTTATTCTTGTCGTGGCACGAGCGCAATAAATATTGTGGTAATTACAGACGAAAAAGAACTATTTAAAAGAATAATGATAAGGATAAAGAAAACAATGCGTAATATTACGGTGTCGTCCATTTCATTCATTGTATATCCCTCCTCCATATAAAGGAGGGTTTGTTTGAATGAGATCTCCCAAAAATTCTGAAAAAATGCCACGTGGCATTCTTTTCCCCAAAACTATGCCAAGCGTCCGATCATCCAATTTTTTTCTCAAAGCATTAAAAACATTCGGTTTCAAAACATATTCTTGAAGAAACACATTCAGTTTAAATACTAGCCTTAATCAATCATCAAAATAATCATCCTCCCCCAAATCATCACCCGCGCCCAAATCCTCCTAAACCTAATTTAATCGAATAACAAAAATCATGTCAAATGATATTTCACGTATCTTTTCGCTCATACTGCTTTCACGTATCTGAATCTTCGATTCAATCAGGTAGAGAATCAGTTTCATCATTTTTTGACTTACGATAATTTATAAAATGGATTTAGTTTTGTTAGTTTTGTTGATTTTTGTTGATTAATTTTGATTAGGTACTGCTGATAAAACAATTTAATTTGATTGTTTTTTATTTGTTATTTAGATAAAAGTTTTAACTTTATGATTGGTTTGTGTAATAGATTTATGTTTGTTTTCTGATTTCTTTATTTTAATTGTAGATTGATGATATTTAGATGTTGATAGTGATTATTTTAATTTTAGATTGATAATAAACAATTTGATTTGACTCTTTTCATACCTTCTTTTTTTAATTTCTCTCCTTTGGTGTGCTTGCGTGGAAGATACCATCATGATAAGCTGATATTTTTATTGTTGTTTGTAATTGTAGTCTCTGAGTGTGGATCAAAAGTGGGTAGGAGCTCCTTTTGCAGCAAGGCCCCGCAAACATCAAACATGATTCTCTACATTCTGTTTATTTATAAATCAATTTGTACCCATATCGCTGACGGTAATTGAGAATGCTACTTTGGATATTGGTGGTTGTATCAGGTTGGTCGTGTTCTTGCCTGTGATTGTACAATGATCATAGAGCCCTCTGAGCTCACACCATTGACCGCCTTGGCCGCTGCTGAGCTCGCCCTTCAATTCGGAATCCCACCAGTATGTCTTATAAACTTGAACCATTGTATCATCTATTGTACAATGTTTAAATTTATTTATGTTCACTAAAATCACAGGGTGTCTTGAATATGGTTATGGGAGATGCTACTGGACTTGTCAATTGAGTAAGGCATCGATGAAAAACTCTACTTTAGTTAGATTTAAGGAGATAACCCTCTTGAAAGTATTTCAAAGTACTTTTTAGTTAGATTTTAAGCCGAGATGATTTAGTAATCGTAACACCAATTTTGTTAAAGAGCTTTTCCACAAATTTGATCCCAAGTTGTTTTATACAGAAGATCTCAAAAGTCTAAAACAATTGGTTTTAAATTGGTCAATCATTTATTTTAAAATAGGGGTTATGCGCGTAAGTCTACAAGAATTCACTTTTTTTCATTTCTTTCATTGCCTTCTTCAAGCATCTTTCATTGCCTTCTTCAAGCATTTCTTCAATCAATTCTTCATTGCCTTCTTCAATCTTTATTTAAAATAGGGGTTATGCGGGTAAATTGGTCAATCATTTCTTTCATTGCCTTCTTCAAGCATATTTCACTGCCTTCTACAAGCATTTCTTCAATCAATTCTTCATTGCCTTCTTCAATCATTTATTTAAAATAGGGGTTATGCGTTGATAACGCTACACGCTGCTCGGGGTCAAAGGAACTTCCTTTCGTCGAGCAAGTTTTTCAACACCCTGGCGGTGAACCTAATCGTTGTAGTGTAGTATTAGGGTAAGCCACGGAATTGATATCGTTCTCTGGGAATAGGAATGCTAGTGAGAAGTTACTACACTAAGGTTGGGGTTGAGGAAGATTATTTTTATCTTTTTATGTTTTTTAGGAAATGGAAAGGTACGAATCTCGGGGTTTGGATTTGGGGGGTTGGTATTTCTACCGATTACTTCTGCTTATCTAATTATCTAAACTAAGGTGTATGTAGTCTATTTCTAATTATTGTGTGCTCGTATGATGATTTAAAGACGTGTTTACTTAAGTTTTATTACTCCTTAATTATCTCTTATTGATGGTTGAATTGTCACATCCTTATTCTTAATCGCGTTGCGTGTCTAAGGTCGTAAGGTATGCGTTTATCCCTATCTCTTTGAAACTACCAAAGGTTAATGACTACAAAATCTATAGGATTTATAAACTTTAACTCTAAGGTACTCTTCGGATGGTTTAGCCTACAATGACTCTAGGTACTATAAGCTAAGGTTCACAAAGATTAATCAAGCATTAACTACACAACGGATGACCTATCGCAATACTAGATCATTAACAATTAAGTTAAGTGACAACCAATCAATATTCAATAATCAAGTTTCATATTCCCTAAGCAAACACACAAGTAAATTAGCTGGACATGGGAAACATGCAAGGCATACACAATTAATTGAAGACATAATTAAATTAATGAAGTAAAACACTTATCTTGATGTAAGATAGGTATGAAACCCTAAAATATCGACAAGACACCTTGGTTCGGTTTAGGTTTTACTCCAAAGACTACACACCGAAAACTAAAAATTCAGATTCTATATATAAGATTACAAATGCGATTTCGGCCACCCTTTGATTTGTGACGCCTGGTCGCCATCATTAGGGTTTCGCCTTGGCCACGTTAGTCTTGCAACGACGTCACCTTATTCTTGTGACGCCGTCCCTTCGGCCTCGATGTCGTCGGATCAAATCTAGGCCACTGAGTTGCGACGACCTACTCTTTTAAAACCCAAGCCGCCACTTGTAATAAGCACTACACCAAGTCACAAAGTTGTCCGACGGCGCCACTACTTTGTGCCTGACGCCGTCCCCTTCAGCTCCAGCAGCCTAAGTGTCTCGATTCTTGACTTTGGCCATTTTCTTCGTATATTCGCGCCTTTTCGTCCGAATAAGTGTCATTCCAGCATGTTGAAAACTCTCAGACCTTGACAGATCTTTAGCACTCGTGGATCGTTAGTGTTGCCTATGTAATCATAAGCAAACTAATAGATAGTCTCTACAACTCGCATTCTATAGCGGAAAGTAAATACAAGTTGTTATAACTAAGAACACTTAGATCCTCTATGGATCTTTTTATTAACTGAAACTCTATGTTCCAGATGAATTCATGTCTATTACAAACTATGAGGTTCCTTTTATAAACAAGGAACCCTAATCTATTACTACCCAATCGACTAAACATGCAAGCATGCATTTAATGACTAATACACTAAACTATATTGAGCAAAGACAATAAAACCCATGCTAACCTCGGGCCGCTCAAAGATAATAATGAGTTAGCATTTAATACAAGAAGTTTACGCCGATCCTAGTCGACTTTACCTTCAAGAAGAATACCAAGCAACGCTTGTACTCTTCAAGAGAATCACTTCTTCACAGATTCTCGCTCTACTTCAAAGCGAAACCTTCTAAAGAATGATGAGAATCCTACTTCACATAATTCCCAACAATCCTCCCCTAAACGGAATTTGACTTGGTTAAGTTCCAGCTTCGACCTTGAAAGATCTTTTGAGACTTCAAGATTTAGAGGATTGTTTTCACACATCATTAGCAAAGAACCAATAATAATCTCATCTCTATGATGATCAAACTTTGAAACTCCAAGACTTTGCAAAGAATAACCGACATAATGTACATCAAAACTTATTAGTTGCATACTATTCTCATCACTTCCGTGTGTGTGAACTCCCGTGAGAGGTGAATCATTGAAAATAATGGATTTGATGTCTCTTTACCAATAGCCATCTCTACCGGAGTAGCGGATGTTTAAGTCCGAAAACTATGGTACATTGATAACCATCCGATTTAGTAGCAAATCAAGAACTATATAAACGGATTTGACTTGTCTTTACCCGTAGCCGCTTGTTCGGGACTAGTCAATTCTTAGAATTGGTGAATTGAGAACCAAATATGAATGTAGTTGCCTTTACCACAAGCCATATACTGGCTAGCCAATTCTTGGATTCCAACAAGGAATAGACCATGGTGAATTGATGACCATACAACTCTCAAAGAATTAAGCATGGGTGGTTGCAGACCTATGATTTTGAGCAAATCATTACACTATCAATGATTTGACATGTCTTTACCAAAGCTGTACCCTTTGGACTAGCCAACTCTTTGATACACTCAATGTATATCTGGTGAGTTAAAAACCATCAAAAAGTGCAACAAAAATGCAAATGAAAGTTAATTTTTTTTTTCCACTGTTGAAGTCTGCACCTAAGATACTCTGAGCCAGTGAATGGTTTGAAATGACTTGCTGAGTATAGGCATCCCAATGAGAGTCAGGTAGCTTAGTACGCATTTCATCGATTTCCCTTTGTCT
Organism: Chrysanthemum lavandulifolium; assembly: GCA_022545495.1. Taxonomy (NCBI): domain Eukaryota; kingdom Viridiplantae; phylum Streptophyta; class Magnoliopsida; order Asterales; family Asteraceae; genus Chrysanthemum; species Chrysanthemum lavandulifolium. The sequence goes on along the minus strand of CM040240.1, from coordinate 250,941,769 downwards.
TTCAGGAGGCAAATCAGACGTAGGTAGAGCTGCAAGCTGTTTAGCCATTTCTTCATCTATCTTTCTATCATTACATTCACTAGCATTCGTCTCGCTCGCCTTTCCTCTTCATTTACCAAGTCCGACCAAGCTCATCTTCTACCGTAAACCTTTTCCTTTATCAGCAGTCTCCTTAGCACAATCATCATCAGCAATATCGATAACTGGAATCTCAGTAGAAACACCCAAGTCTTTTTCAGAAGAAACATGTTGTGCGGGTGCTTCAGCAGGAGTGGACACTGAAGGTTTTCAAATGGCTGAAGATTGACCAAGTTCAGTAGCAACATCCTCCATTTGGGTATCAGCAGATGCAGCTATGACAAACTCTGGTTCCTTGGATACTTCAGTAGTTTCTTTATTCAAGTACAATCTCTTTCTCCTTTTGTAAAGAACAGGTTCCTTCTCCTTTGAAGATTCTGTAATTACTGATGAAGGATCATTACGAGATACATCAGCTAACATTTCAAGAGACCCATACTGAGGTTCATCTTCTTCCTCCTCAGAGGAAACCACAAACTTCCTTTTGGTTTCCTTTTCAAGTCTGTTTCTAGGTCCTTAACTTTACTCGTAGATCTTCAATCTTACTACAAAGAGTAGACTTGGTCACCGCAAGTTCCTTTTTCGATCGGACACCTCACCGCATATTGCTCACAAGATCATACATGATGATGAGAGTAATGGGTCCTCGGCCCACCAAAGATATTGCTCGTGGAAATGGGAGCTTCATTGGACCTTCGGTGGAGACATGGTCATTCTCAACACAGGAGGTACTCAACAATGCAGTACCCTTGGAGGACTAGGTGTGGTCATCCTGCTCGGATCGCACTCAAAAACATCAAGAGGATCATGTCTTTGGTGGTGGACTAGGACAATGAGCCGAGTTGGTGTTGGTGGAGGCTGCCCGAGCAACATGAGGCTTTAGCAGAAAGGAGGGCCTCATCAATGTTGACCGATGGATTGCCATCGAGAGCAACAGTGAAGAGGTGGGATGTTGGCAACATTCTCCTCATCAGCACCACATTGCCTTGAGGCAACATAGCTTCCGTCGAGGATAATGTGCCTCCTCAAAGTTAGTTCTCATAGAGGCAAAAGTTTGGCCGACAGAGCTCCTACTGCATTGTCACAATTCTCAATTTTGGTCATTTCTCAAACTCTACATTCACCATATTAGCTCATGCATAGTTTTGCATTTCACATTAAACGCATAATTTCATATTAAATAAACGTTATCGCGTAAGTTGTTATTTTGAACATTTAATCCGATACTTCCAAAAACTATCCGACATATTTTTATACTTACATTTAGTTTATAAAATAATATTTTGAGTTTACCCAGTGTTTTAAATTTATTTTGTATATAAATCGTTAAATTTATATTATTACGACGCTTTTCTTAAAAACTACACGATAATTATTATATCACTCAAAATTTTATAAGAAATGTATTTTTACAATTTATATGATCTCAATATACTTTACTTTGATACATTAAAGTTTACTTTTAGCTAAAACTACCTTAAATACACTAATGTATATACAATTTACAAGTTACCTTAACTTATATTATTTTACATACAACTATTTACACATTTATATATACACATTATAAAAGAAAAAAAAATGTATTATTGAGATGCAAGCCCCCTTGGCCGACCAAGGGGGGTACATCATTAATGGGTTGGTAAAAATTATTTACTTACATGTATAGATCCATACTCAAACATATTTTTCACACTTCACTTCATTCACAACAATAATTCAAGAGTTAGTAGTTTTCTTCTCTCTTTGTTTCCTTCCTCTCCAAAACCGGCCTTCCATAGGTGTTTGAAGAGATCATCAAGTTTTTCCATTGTCAAGTGTTTAACAATCTAGTTACACTCTTATTAAAGGTTTTGAAATAAAAACCTAGGGTGTTTAGGTTTAATCCTTGTTCTTGTCACCTCATCAAGTAAACTAGTAAGCATATCATTTTCATTTTTCATCTTACATATTCATTTCATATTCATTTTTATCATATTTGAGCCAAAAACAAGCAAGTCATATGATGTTGTACCACTTTTTCAATGATTTTCAAGAGTTATATATATATAAGTCATCTTATAATTATTCCTAGTTATATATTAGTTTTGGTGATGTCTAGGAAACCATGACACCCTAAGAAGGTGTATGGTAGGATTAGAATAGCTTCGGAGTTGTTTTGAATGGGTTAGAATAGGTTTGGCGCAAGAAAAACTCTTTTCGACAAGTCAAAAATAGAGTCTGATCTTATTTTGTAAATCTGGAAAATCCGACAGTGGGTATACTATATTGGGCTAGATATTTAGAAAATACACTTTAAAACGAAAACGTGGCCGCTTGAACGGATTAAAACGGAGCTATAACGAAGAAGTTATGAATTTTTCAAGTTTGACGAAGAAAACTATTAATTTCAGAAATTTCAGCATTGAAAATGTTACACGTTACGAGTCAAAAATGAGTCTTAAGCTTTATAAATTGTGTCGACTTATCAAAAATATATTAGTATACTTTGACACGAATCCAAGGATGTAGAAAACGTAGAAAACGGACTTGTAACGATTAAATTACACGCGATAAACCAAGTTGCCGTAACTTAATTCTATTAGCAAAATTAATATATTCTTTATTACAAACATACTACGGCAACTAAAGGACTATGTTGGCGGACGTTTTAACAATGATGTAGGACTTTTATAACGTGATGTCTTCTAGTAAAAGTAAGTTCGCCTAGCATATTTTCCAAAATGTTAAACCGTTCATTGAGCGGAGTTGTAACGAATAACATATAGTCACTCAAACTTTGCCGAAAACCATCCTTTAAACTATATTTTTGAACTAAAGTGCAATACTTAACATATATTTTTCTTGGTGATCGAGACCTCTAGGATGAAAACTTAAACACTGAAACTTTGAGATATTGATACAAGCTTCCTAAAACCGTTGAGTTCATTTCCTAACACTCGACGTGCACCATTTTGCGACTAACTTTTCAAGGCCATTTTAGCCACTTTCATGAAAAATTTCAACGACATTAGATTACGACGAAAAGTTATAATTTCACAATAAATCATTAAATGACTATCGTGGGATATTATTTCAACGTAAATACTTGCAAAGTATTTTATTATATGACGGGATGTCATAAACATATTTTGACGATAAACTTTATTTCCAAAACGTACAAGTGGTATGGATATCATATGGAGTTGCATGCACGACATTGTATCACGCATTCACAACAACATATCATAACTCAAGTCATGACATTCATTTAGGTCGCAGATAGTTTCCGAGCCTCATTTTAGTGCACTTCATTTTGTTAGCATATCAATCATACCAGGTGAGTTTTCATAGCCCCACTTTCTATTAATTGTTTACAAACTTTTGGGGGAGATACATGCTCAAACTATTTTCATTTACTTTCACAAATACTTTAAACTCTTACATATTACTGTGAGTTCATTCCCCGCTTTTACTCATTTAAATTCCTATAAACTATTTGGGGCGAGATTTATGCTTATTTATCCAAACATTTAAACTCTTTTGCCAAACGACACTACTTATACTTTAGACTTGATTGCGTTATATACTTGATTGGGTTATACTTGATTTCATATGCATATTTGGAACAAACATACAAGAATTAGTGGCTCCAAATTAAGTTGTTGGAAGGCTATTAATTTACAAACATACAAGCATTAGTGGCTCCAAATTAAGTTGTTGGAAGGCTATTAATTTACAAACATACAAGAATTAGTGGCTCCAAATTAAGTTGTTGGAAGGCTATTAATTTACAAACATACAAGAATTAGTGGCTCCAAATTAAGTTGTTGGAAGGCTATTAATTTACAAACATCCCAATATTTATATGTTGGAAGGCCATTTTATGGATACATCCCAACACGAGTGTTGGAAGAACCTTGTGGTGACATTTATACTTTTAACTACTATGATACATGCATACATGATTGATATACTATTTTTAGCAATGGGTTGTAAACACACAGGTTGCAAGTTTTGTATGGGCGGGACTTGGAACTGAGTGGATTTACGATGCCTTTGCTTTGCGAACTATTCTATATGACCAAAACTTTGCTTTTGTTGCATAAACGCTCTTTAAAAGCTTTACTTGTTAACCAAACTCTATGAACTCACTCAACCATTGTGTTGACACTTTTAGCATGTTTTATCTCGGTATCTAAGGCATTCACTTCATGGCATGCATATGGACATATCATAAAGTCGTGGTGACGACGCACACACATGGGATTTATGCATTTTAAAACAACGCTAGCTTGTAACAAACTTATTTCCGCACAAATTTATTTCTATTTGGGAACTACATTTTGTAAACTCGATTATTCTAATGAATCAAACGATATTTTCAAACGACACTTTAGGTCGTTCAATATAACTGTAACTTTGATGCTATGACGGTCCTCCCAAGGTATTCCATTCCGGCGCAAAACATGTAATTTGGGGTGTGATGATTGGTATCGAGAATCGGTTATAGAGAACTAGGTTGCATCATTGACCCTAGACTATAACTACATCATCATAGCATCTCATCATATCATTATAAGTGCACATTCTTTATACATGCGGACTTATGACTCAACACCAAACATCATATGAGTCGATTAGTCCAAGCATTGCATAGTTACTCCTAAATTATACATAGCCCGATCACCTATGTCTAATTCAGAAGAATCATGCAATGAAGGGTAGTAGTCTCATATGTGTAAGCAATTCCGTAATCAAGCCAAATTTTCAAAGATTTTCTTCAAACCACATGTTTCGGTTTGATCCGAGCGACGTTCTTGTTTGATGAGTTGCAAAGATCGAGCTAGAAACAAGTCGTTACCTAAACCGATTTAGCCTAATCGTATGACAGTTCTTGTTTGATGAGTTGTGGGATTAAGTAAAATCGGTTACCAAAAAGTCTTTTAAAATTTTGCTTGAGAATGGGAAAGCTTGTCTCATCGAGCCTAATCATAAGAAAGCATGTATTTAGGACGGAATTGCTCACGATAGCAGGGAACGCACTGGTTGGACGAGTAACTCATATGCATGAGCATTGACATAATCATATAGACCATACACAAGCATAAACTTTAGAACCCTTGTCGAGGTTCGAACCATAGTATCATCGATTGAATCACGAGGACGTGATTCCTCTGACATGGGAAGAATGTCACAATTCTCAATTTTTGGTCATTTCTCAAACTCTACATTCACCATATTAGCTCATGCATAGTTTTGCATTTCACATTAAACGCATAATTTCATATTAAATAAACGTTATCGCGTAAGTTGTTATTTTGAACATTTAATCCGATACTTCCAAAAACTATCCCGACATATTTTTATACTTACATTTAGTTTATAAAAATAATATTTTGAGTTTACCCAGTGTTTTAAATTTATTTTGTATATAAATCGTTAAATTTATATTATTACGACGCTTTTCTTAAAAACTACACGATAATTATTATATCACTCAAAATTTTACAAGAAATGTATTTTTAAAATTTATATGATCTCAATATACTTTACTTTGATCCATTAAAGTTTACTTTTAGCTAAAACTACCTTAAATACACTAATGTATATACAATTTACAAGTTACCTTAACTTATATTATTTTACATACAACTATTTACACATTTATATATACACATTATAAAAGAAAAAAAAATGTATTATTGAGATGCAAGCCCCTTGGCGACCAGGGGTACATCATTAATGGGTTGGTAAAATTATTTACTTACATGTATAGATCCATACTCAAACATATTTTCACACTTCACTTCATTCACAACAATAATTCAAGAGTTAGTAGTTTTCTTTCTCTTTGTTTCCTTCTCTCCAAAACCGGCCTTCCATAGGTGTTTGAAGAGATCATCAAGTTTTTCCATTGTCAAGTGTTTAACAATCTAGTTACACTCTTATTAAAGGTTTTGAAATAAAACCTAGGGTGTTTAGGTTTAATCCTTGTTCTTGTCACCTCATCAAGTAAACTAGTAAGCATATCATTTTCATTTTCATCTTACATATTCATTTCATATTCATTTTATCATATTTGAGCCAAAAACATGCAAGTCATATGATGTTGTACCACTTTTTCAATGATTTTCAAGAGTTATATATATATAAGTCATCCTATAATTATTCCTTGTTATATATTAGTTTTGTTGATGTCTAGGATACCATGATACCCTAAGAAGGTGTATGGTAGGATTAGAATAGCTTCGGAGTTGTTTTGAATGGGTTAGAATAGGTTTGGCGCAAGAAAAACTCTTTTCGACAAGTCTAAAATAGAGTCTGATCTTATTTTGTAAATCTGGAAAATCCGACAGTGGGTATACTATTTTGGGCTAGATATTTAGAAAATACACTTTAAAACGAAACGTGGCTGCTTGAACGGATTAAAGCGGAGCTATAACGAAGAAGTTATGAATTTTTCAAGTTTGACGAAGAAAACTATTAATTTCGAAATTTCAGCATTGAAAATGTTACACGTTACGAGTCAAAAATGAGTCTTAAGCTTTATAAATTGTGTCGACTTATCAAAAATATATTAGTATACTTTGACACGAATCCAAGGATGTAGAAAACGTAGAAAACGGACTTGTAACGATTAAATTACACGCGATAAACCAAGTTGCCGTAACTTAATTCTATTAGCAAAATTAATATATTCTTTATTACAAACATACTACGGCAACTAAAGGACTATGTTGGCGGACGTTTTAACAATGATGTAGGACTTTTTATAACGTGATGTCTTCTAGTAAAAGTAAGTTCGCCTAGCATATTTTCCAAAATGTTAAACCGTCTGTTGAGCGGAGTTGTAACGAATAACATATAGTCACTCAAACTTTGCCGAAAACCATCCTTTAAACTATATTTTTGAACTAAAGTGCAATACTTAACCTATATTTTTCTTGGTGATCGAGACCTCTAGGATGAAAACTTAAACACTGAAACTTTGAGATATTGATACAAGCTTCCTAAAACCGTTGAGTTCATTTCTAACACTCGACGTGCACCATTTTTCGACTAACTTTTCAAGGCCATTTTAGCCACTTTCATGAAAAATTTCAACGACATTAGATTACGACGAAAAGTTATAATTTCACAATAAATCATTAAATGACTATCGTGGGATATTATTTCAACGTAAATACTTGCAAAGTATTTTATTATATGACGGGATGTCATAAACATATTTTGACGATAAACTTTATTTCCAAAACGTACAAGTGGTATGGATATCATATGGAGTTGCATGCACGACATTGTATCACGCATTCACAACAACATATCATAACTCAAGTCATGACATTCATTTAGGTCGCGGATAGTTTCCGAGCCTCATTTTAGTGCACTTCATTTTGTTAGCATATCAATCATACCAGGTGAGTTTTCATAGCCCCACTTTCTATTAATTGTTTACAAAATTTTGGGGGAGATACATGCTCAAACTATTTTCATTTACTTTCACAAATACTTTAAATTCTTACATATTATTGTGAGTTCATTCCCGCTTTTACTCATTTAAATTCCTATAAACTATTTGGGGCTAGATTTATGCTTATTTATCCAAACATTTAAACTCTTTTGCCAAACGACACTACTTATACTTTAGACTTGATTCGTTATATACTTGATTGGGTTATACTTGATTTCATATGCATATTTGGAACAAACATACAAGAATTAGTGGCTCCAAATTAAGTTGTTGGAAGGCTATTAATTTACAAACATACAAGAATTAGTGGCTCCAAATTAAGTTGTTGGAAGGCTATTAATTTACAAACATACAAGAATTAGTGGCTCCAAATTAAGTTGTTGGAAGTCTATTAATTTACAAACATACAAGAATTAGTGGCTCCAAATTAAGTTGTTGGAAGGCTATTAATTTACAAACATCCCAATATTTATATGTTGGAAGGCCATTTTATGGATACATCCCAACACGAGTGTTGGAAGAACCTAATGGTGACATTTATACTTTTAACTACTATGATACATGCATACATGATTGATATACTATTTTTAGCGGTGGGTTGTAAACACACGGTTGCAAGTTTTGTATGGGCGGGACTTGAACCGAGTGGATTTCTGATGCCTTTGCCTTGCGAACTATTCTATATGACCAAAACTTTGCTTTTGTTGCATAAACGCTCTTTAAAAGCTTTACTTGTTAACCAAACTCTATGAACTCACTCAACCATTGTGTTGACACTTTTAGCATGTTTTATCTCGGTATCTAAGGCATTCACTTCATGGCATGCATATGGACATATCATAAAGTCGTGGTGACGACGCCACACATGGGATTTATGCATTTTAAAACAACGCTTGGCTTGTAACAAACTTATTTCCGCACAAATTTATTTCTATTTGGGAACTACATTTTGTAAACTCGATTATTCTAATGAATCAAACGATATTTTCAAAAGCGACACTTTAGGTCGTTCAATATAATCAGTAACTTTGATGCTATGGCGGTCCTCCCAAGGTATTCCATTCATTGCAAAATGTAATTTGGGGTGTGACAGCATAAAAGATTGGTCTTAGGTAGTGGTGTCTAAAATCATTTGCGTAAACCTAGGGTACATTAAATACTTATTCTTTTTCCTTTGAATATTCTCAATCATGTTTTCAAAAATAAACTTAGAAAATTATAAGTTACCCTCGGGAAAGACACAATACCACATCCCAGTTGGGAGAACTCGGTCCCATCCTCCCGACTTGTTGCTAATGCATCGAAACAACGTGTGAATCAAGAACCTCCACATTGGGCAAAGATGCTTCTTCACCAAATGTCGGTCCTCGTACTCGACAACCAATTGCTCTCAGCCCAGTAAGCACCTCCATCTGATTAGAGTGATATACTCCATCAGCATCTTCCAAGCGAAGCTTCCTCCTTATCAACTCTTTCGTAACCACATGCTCTGTTCCGTCAATCGTTGCACCAATCTGCATTTCACTCGCTTTGAAGCGGATGCCCAAAATTGAGTAACAAGTGATTCATATATTTCATTCGAGAATGTGTTGAAACATAAAAATCTTGGACCTTTTAAGAATTCCACCATTGGTTCATACAACTCATCATCTTTAGCTTTTCCGGAAAAGCAACTTTGTTGTGATCCTTCTTAAATTCAAGTGCCATGTGATGATTTGAGATCTTAGGGTTATGATGCTCGTAATGAAGTGTTATTGGATGAAGGAGAGGGAATCGGTTTGTTTTGAAGTGGAATAATGTAAATGGTGGAGTGGTAGTTGTTGCCCAAGTTATAGTCAAAAGAATTAGACCGTTTGGTTGACCGTAGCTTACGTGTATTTCAACTTCACCAAAGAAAGTGTAATGCTTCAGCAGAAACAGATGGTCAATCTGCTGAAGTTATACACTTCAGCAGCAACCATCAAAGATAAAAATATCTTCGGTAATATTCTAGAGAGTTACTGTGCCAACCACTCGCATTAATTTCCATTGAACCTCGAATCCGTCTATAAAATGATCCCAATGCACCCATAACTCTTCATCAAAGATCCCCAAATATCATAACAAACCCTAGTTTCTTCAATGTCCCAAAATTAGTCACAATCAACCATGAGTAGTTCCAACCCAATCCTTCTTTCATCAGATGACAATGAGACCTCCATAAGCAGTCTTGAGAGGTGGAAGAAGAATTATTTGGCAAGCAATCCAGGGGGTGGAGAAGACAACTCATCCTTAAGTTCTTATGTATCACCTTATGAAGACTCAGATGAGGAAGCAACTTCAAAGAGAGTGAAAGAGCCTCCCCTTGCTATTGTGAATGAGCCTTCCTTCCGTTGATGATTCGATAACTCACAGTAAGGAGAGAACATCTTACTCCCAACCTCCAAAGACCTCGGCCTCCACGAAGGCCACGATCCAATCCACCACTCCCTAAGGATAGAGGTGGTTCTCGGACTTTCTGCACTGTGTTTTGGTGCATCAACACACATCGTATAGAGGAAATGCTTATTGAAGGTGGATTGATTGCATTTTGGTTGAAATCAATAGATGAAGCACAAAGGACATATTATTTTCTTCATCATCACGATTTGCATCAATCCATCCTTTCCATTTTGATCCTTAGCATCCTCGTTATAGTAGTTATGCATCTCCGACCATCGAGATAGAATGAATGGGTGGTTATGCAAGACTTCACTAACGCATATCCGACATCTAGTGTGAAAGATGTGGCGATCATGCATATCCAACATCACATTAGATGTTGGAATAGATGATATGTACTAGATTAGGATAAGTAGTATAGCTCTTTTCTTGTAGTTGCATTGAAGTTGATTGTAAGTCGAAGTCGTAATTTGAATGAATGAACAATTTTAACTTCAATACTTGACTTGATATTTTATCTTGATGGAAACCAATTGCTCACTCCATTACTTAGCTTCGGAGGAAACAAGCTTTGAGCTTACTAGACCATATACCAAAGGACCACACTTGATGAATTTTAACCGACTAGGGCATTCGCAAAACAAACTCGAGAAACACAAGAACAAAACAAAGACAAAACAGACTAAGACTATCTCAAAACTATGAACAAACAGAGTTAGCAAACAACATATACACAAATTTTACTATGAAATCCTCCCACGAGGCATATGCCTCCCTGAGGCCTATGCCTCCCTTAAACTTTTCGAGTTAAGGGAAGAGAAGGATCCACCATTGTTCTTGAGTTTCCGGTAAAATTTTGGTCCTTTATCCTTCCAAGAACAACTGCTGAAGTTTTGATAGATTTGTCAAGAGCCCCTACATCCTTTCCTATTATTCATAGAGTCAACATATGCGGGCCAATAACCATGTTTAAAGTATGGGCTAGTGGGTTGCACATAATGTCTATCGGTGATCTCTCCGAGGAGAGTCGGTTCTAGTCATGGGACATAAGGTGGAATATTGTGAACATTGGTCCACTTGGTCTTGGTTTCTGCTGAAGAGCACATGCACCCAATCTTTGCTCATAAAAATCACAATCCTTAATCAAATGAAGTTTACTTCCACAAACAAAACAAGTCTTCCTTTTGGAAGATGTATTCAAGAAAGAAGATGTTCGATTACATGTAGAAGTACTTAAACAAGAAACATTAAAGGAATTGTTTTTAACAGACATATTAATCAAAGATTTAAAAGACAAGTCTTCAGGGGAAATAGGCTTGGAAGTGGATTCCTCGTGACTATCCTAGAAGGCTTGTAGATAGTCTTAGGCTGAGGCTTGGGTGTAGGCTCGGTGAGGGCTTGGGAAGGTCGACTTATCACTTGAATCACAGTTGTAAGTAGATCCTTGATCCGATGAATTGTCCTTGTCGAGAAAGAGACAAAATCATAAGATGAAGTATCATTGTCCGGCAAGTCGTTTGACTTTTGCCATCTGAGATGGTGTGATCCATCAAAGTCGTAGTAATGGACGGTCGGTGGGCATGAATTCACCTCTAATAGGTCCAGGGGACAACATGTAAATCACCTTCCTTTCTAAAGTGTTCTAAGCTGCGGTGTAGATTTCGTCCATCTTGCCTAGCTTCCATACCTACATACTTTTGAAAGCCTAACCCTATTCACGAAGTCACCGATTGACTATTATAAAGTGCTCTAGCTAGATTGTCACCGATATTAACCATTGTTTATGTCTAGCTATTTCCTCGACAAGTTTCTCTTTAAGCTCAAGATTTTCAAATAATAGTGTCACTTTTTTCTTTTTCGGTGTGTTTAAAGTTAATATTAGCAATATCTAGATCAAATTGAAGCACCTTAATCTTTTCTTCATACGCTATCTCGATTCTTTTGAAACCAAACCTTTTGTCTTTCTAATGTTTTTAACGAAAGTTTATAAGCTTCATTATCAACATAGCATTCATTGTATTTAGGTTTCATAGTATCATAAGCTTCTTTCAGGTTCATTGTATCTTTCACTACAACCAAATATCTGACAGTGTACGAGAAAGTCCCATGAAGGCAAAGCGATCATGCCTATCTTTTGAAGTGCATCCGCCAACAATCCAAGCTTCTCGTATCGTGACTTCCTCGATCACGGGTTCATGAGCACCAGTTGACTGTTCATCCATAGTGATAAGAGCTGCGAAGTGCTAGCTCCTTCCGATCTACCGATATGAGTGGTAGTTAGCTCCCTCCACTCTTCCTGTCTTTGCACTCCTTTGAGAAATGACCCATCCGGTGACAAGAGAAACACTTGACCTTTCTCCTGTCAAAGCAGCTGGATCCTTTCCCTTGAACCCAAACTTCCTTCCCGCCTTCTCTTCAAACCTCTTGATATCTCTCGAAAGCATGGCCACTGCCATTTCAAATTCATCTCCTCCATTTCAAGTGGGTCCACGATCAAAGTCTTCATATACCGGATCTTTGAGTATCATAATCGCAACAAATGAATGAAGAACATCCTCGCAATCTTGCAGTTGGCTTGAGGATGTGATGGAGTGGGACGATAAGATGATGATGGCAAATAAGATGGACTTGAAGCATGCATCATCATATTGGAGTGAGATGTCCCAACAAAGGTTGTATGACCGTAAGAGGATGTACGGTAGGAGATCGACATCGAGTTCAAGAGACACGAGTTTGTTGTATAGCTCATCAAAGGTGAGCATGTCCGACCCACCTTAGCTTTAAGTGCTATCTTGACATGTAACCATGATGGAGGCAAAGATCGAAGGAACTTAGAATTGCAATCATCATTGTCGGGCTTTGCATTCGGTGATTCAACCGACTCGAGAATCTTGTGAAACCCGTCATTATCCCTTGTGGATACCTTCTTCTTCGAGATATTGAACTCTTGGAAGTGTTGTCTCAAGATGGACTTCCTCATTCTCCGGACTCTTCATTCCCACCAAACCTTGCTTTCGAGCCATCCAGATGTCCTTTGCATCAACCATGTGGTGAAAATCACCCAAGTGATCTTCGTGAATAGATTGAAGAAGGATGGTTCCTACTTTGTGCTCTCTTTGTACCGCAAGAATCTCTTGGCGGTTTTGGGAGGAGCAATGGTAAACTTACCATCAAGATGCAGGATAGTCTTCTTGATTGTTGCCATTCTTCACAATCTCCCACGATTCCAATCAATATTGGAGATCCAGTTACTGCATCTTCATGGTCCACGATCATACTCTTCCTTCTTTAGGTAAGGAAACTTACCATTCTTGTTGGAGAGACTCGATTCTTGCATAGAGGTGGTGTTTTGATGTTGTTGTTGGTGGTGACTTCGATTCATCATCGGTTCAGGGCATGGTGAATATGTTTTGGTTGTATGGGGGTGAGGTAAATAAGGTTCTCGTGATCGTAGAGACTCTCCGAGGCTCGATACCACTTGTTGAAAACTCTCGGACCTTGACGGATCCGTAGCACTCGTGGATCGTTAGTGTTGCCTATGTAATCATAAGCAAACTAATAGATAGTCTCTACAACTCGCATTCTATAGCGGAAAGTAAATACAAGTTGTTATAACTAAGAACACTTAGATCCTCTATGGATCTTTTTATTAACTGAAACTCTATGTTCTAGATGAATTCATGTCTATTACAAACTATGAGGTTCCTTTTATAAACAAGGAACTGATTGACTCCTGAACAGTCAAGTTTATCACACAAGCTAACCACTTGTGAATGGTCAACCGTAATAAACTTCAGACAGCTTAGAAACAAATGCAATTAAGATCTGGAGAGTATAGTGTTTCCACAGGTCGTTAAGTCCCACGGAGGATGAATGGTGTTTGAACAAATTCAGATGTCGAATAATCACTAAGGATAGTGATCAATAAGGATTTTGGAATATTTATACCCAAAGAAAAAGTTTATAAATTACAGGGGTTTAAATGCAAATTAAAGAAAATTAAAAAGCTAAAATATATTAAATAAACGCTATCACTATTTTTAAAATGATGTTTTTCTATGATTTATAAAACAAAATAACTTAAATAAACTATTTTAATTAAAACGTAAACCTAAATTATCTAAAACGTGACTTAAAATGAAAACGTGTTATGTATAAAAATTACAGCAGTCATAAGCAAAAAGCGTAAAATTTATGAAATAAAAGTCCTACAAGTGTAAAAACAATTTTCTTACTTACTATATGACAAAATAAAATTTTAGAAAAAAGATTTATATTTTTTTGACTTTTATTATTTTTATTATGACTTAAATACTATTTTAGACTAATTAAATGATTAAAATACTAAAACTATTAAGAAAAATCGAAACTTTTGTAAAATACTTTATACTAATACAAAGTTAAGAAAAATATAAAAGGTATGACAACTTATTTAAATAAGCTAGAAATAAGCTAAAAGCTCAGATAAGCTAAAAATAGAAAAGAAGGGTTATATATTATATGTTGCAAACCATAACCAATCAAAGACCCAAGGCGATTGGTATGGTGTGTGTGTGGTGGTGGGTGGCGGGTGTTGAATCCAAGAATGACTTTTGCAAACTATTTATTTTTTGACTTTTCTTTTACAAACTAATTAAGCTAATGATAATAAGCAATATTCAAAACTACAACTTTTATGAAAATCACTAATAAGCTCAGATTAAGCTTATTTTTCTTATGATTAGCTTATGAACTTATTTTGATGTTATAAGCTCAAACAAGCTTTACTGCTTGGAAACAAAGATGAAATAAGCTACAACAAGTTAAAAGCTACTTATATTAAGCTAGAAAACACAAAGATACATCTTGAAAAGCTCTAATAAGCAAATAAGCACTTATAAGATACCCTTGTACCAAAGCAGTCTGCAGCTAAATTCCAAGGCAATTTTAGCTTATCAAATAAACTTAACGACTCAAAACAAAGCGAGTCAACAAGTCGGGTTGGTGGTCTATCCAAAAGCCAAAGCCCTCACTGGGGCTCACTAATGAGCTTGTGAAGAGCTTATGAAAAAGGTACCAGTTCACTAATCAGCTTAAGCTGAGTCAGTTGATACTGAAATTTGGACAAAAATAAAAGCTAAGTGCAGCCCTATTAAATAAGCTATAAATGGAGAAATAAGCACTGGACTTTCAAGACAGCTAGATTAGCTTTCCAAAAAGCTAAGATTCAAAAACTAAGTCTCACTAATAAGCTCTGTGTGAGCTTATTAAAATGAGCAGATCACACAAACTCACCTTGGCACAGAGCACTTTTCAAAACAGGTGATCAAAGTAAGCTAAGAAATAAGCCATTTAATAAGCTAACTAGAAAATATAAAAAACACTATGATTAAGATGAGCAGCTATATTTTGATATCCCAAAAGCTCAAATGTTGAAAACTAATATTAAGTGCTATATAAATTTATCTATTTTATTCAAAATCGACCAAACTGAAAATTTTGACTTTTTAAGATTAACTAAAAGGTTGACTATTATGAACTTTGATTTGATTCTACTAACTGATTATGATGTATTGAGCTATAATAAGATTAAATTAAGCTAAGGTAACAAGTTTTAAGCTACTGTGGTGAATTTAACAAGCTAGATCCTAACAGTGAATTAATTATTTGAGATTAAAGATGATCTTGACTTTTTACCAATTGAGCACTGGTTTTATTTGTTGAACTGAGCTATATGGTACTTAAGTGACATGAAGCAAGTACAAACAACAGCACAAACAAGATCAACCACAGTTAAACAAGCAAATCCAAACAGTCTTTTACTAGACTGTTTTGATGATTTTCAAAACAAAACAAAGATTAAGACCATGCTATTGATTACAGTCCTTATATTAACATTTAATAAGACTAAATAAACACTAAACAATAGCAATAACAACATACAACTCAAGAATGATGATGATGCTATTATAACTGTTAAAATGAGATTTCTAGCAACTACAAATTAAAGAGAACAAGCCTACTATTTTATTGTTTAATTTTACTTAAATATAACTTAAAAACATAATCATACAAATATTTAAACTAGTAATTGACTTCAAAAGTGAAATGCTAAAATGGAGTAACAAACTTACAAGATGGATTTCAAATGAAAGCTGAGAATCAAAGCACAAGACCAATCCTAATGCTTCCCAAGAAGCACTATACCAAAAAGCAATCCAAAATCAGCTCTGCTTCAGTTTCTTGATCATTTCTCTATAGATTTTTTATTTTCTAACTATTTTATTTGTATTTTTGGTGATTTTTGCTTTTTGGTTCTAAACAGAGTTTTAAGGTTTCTAATAGCTTGAATAAGCTATCTAGGAGCTTATATGAGCTTATGAGTCCTTATCATCCACTACAATTGACTTTAAGCTTATATGAGATTTTTAACAAAATATTGCATAAACTGAATTCATAAACACAAACTGAAATTGAAACTGAAAATAAGTTCTTAATACACTGAAATAACTTTACAAAGTATTTGAAAGCTTTGAAATACACTAGAAGACTTAAAATATAAAAAACGACATGAGCTAAATTAAAAATACTAGATAGATCTTCACATTGCTTCTTCCTTGCTTTATAATGGTCATATTCAGCTTTGTCGACATCTCTGAACATTTCCCAGCTCATTCCAACCATTGGATTGGTCAAAATCATCAGAACCATCCATTTGAGTTTTGGCGCAAAATAGTCAAGAAGCGTGTTTTGGCATTTAAAGAAGTTTGGGGATTGTGGAGGTGGAGGAGAGGGTATACAAGTGGAAAGACGGTGGAAATGTGGAAAAGATGGAAAAACCACCTCTGGTTTTGGTTTTACAAAGTGAGGAAGGGATGTACAGGTGTTTCGTGTTTGGCGGGTTTGACTAATTTTGACCATTTTGATATTAATAAAGGGGGGTTCATGAATGGGGGTCACAAGCATAATGACAGGGTCTTTTGTTTGGCTAGGATCAAAATACACAAAAGGTCCGTTTGGTTTGTTTAATATCATAAGGACCAATTTTGCAATTTCTGCAAAATTCAAGGACTGAAACTGTAATTTCTCCAAAGTTATCACAAGGACCAATCTTGACAAACTTGAATAGTACAAGGACCATATTTGATTATCTTACATTTTAAATATCCAAGGACTATTTTGATACTTTTTCAAACTTTAGTGGACCTTTTCGCCATTTGACCAAAGATTCATTCAAGGACCATTTTTGACAACTTAGAATATTTCAAGGACCTTGAATGATATTTTCTTTATTTTGATTTACCGGACTGTTTTTGACAACTTTTGAAACTTGGGGACTAAAACTACCAATTATGCAAACTTGATACGTTTTCATCCGATTTTAATATTTTGCATTTAAAACACATAAAACACTTATTTGTGATATTTTATCATTTTGATGCATTTCGAGTGTTTTCGGATGTTTTGGTATTCTAAACAAGATAAAATGATGAGTATTTAGACACTCATCAATCCCCACACTAAGATATTGCTAGTCCCTAGCAATGTTTTAAGAAAATTAATGGATTTCATCTCTTTACCAAAAGCCATTACTCGGAGTAGCCAATTGTTTCGATTCAAGTAAGAACCTTGGTACAATGATAACCAAATGATTTTGAGCAAATCATAAGTCGTAAACGGATTTGATTTGTCTTTACCGTGCCGTTTGCTTCGGACTAGCCAACTCTTAGATAAATTATCAATATTATCTTTGGTGAGTTGATTACCAATTATGACTTTTCCATCGCCTTTACCACAAGCCATAAACTTGCGGGCTAGCCAACTCTTTACTAATTAAATATATGGTGAAATTTGAACACCATACAATTTTGGGCAAATTGCAAACCATAAACGGATTTGAGATATCTTTACCAAGAGCCGTTTGCTCTGGATTAGCCAATCCTTATGTATTAGACATGGCGGATGATTACCATTTCTTCGAGTAAGTGAAAACACTTACTCAAAAAAAATTTTGGCCAAAACGGGAATTGGGTGGAATAATTACATGATAAAATTTGAGAATTCCCCACACTAGAAATGAATATTGCCTAAATATTCAAAGTACCGCGATTATGCCGAAACATAGAACGAAAAGGGAAATACTACGGCCATTATTTTATTTTTGATATATACACATATTTTTTTATTTTTTTATAGAGTACTTATATACAACGAATGTGGGCAACTCCCCCACACTAGAGTGGTAGAAAGTAGAAAGAAGTCGAAATATGAGTGAAAACCCATATGGTGTGTACTCTTCGTTTTTGATTACTGAGTCACTAGCTTGACTCGATCCCCGCATTCATTGGTTCATGGGGAAAGTTTGTAGATCCGGGACAATCACGGTGGAATGTCCTCTCCAAAATAATTCTTTAATCGATGACCATTCACTTTAAAATTTGGACCATCGGGTTGAGATAACTCAATGGTACCATAAGGATAAACCTTAGAAATAGTAAATGGACCGGACTAATGGGACTTGAGCTTTCCGAGAATATCTTCAATCTTGAATTGAAAAGAAGGACTCGATCACCAACGTTGAAAACGCGGTTCTTGATTTTAGAGTCATGAATCTTCTTTGTCTTTTGTTTGTAGATCAAAGAGTTCTCGTATGCTTGATCACGGAGTTCATTTAAATCATTCATTTGAACTTTTCGTGATCACCACCGTCTGAATATCGAAGTTTGCATGTTTTAAAGCCCGGTATGCTTTGTGCTCAAGCTCAATCGGAAGATGACATGCCTTCCGCACACTAGCTTGTATGGAGTACACCGATGGGTGTTTTGTGTCAGACGGAAGGCCCAGTGCGTCATCGGTTTATCCGACCGGGATGCACGATTTTCGCCTCTCGTCCTTTCCAAAATTATTTTAATACCACGGTTGGAAACTTCCACTTGCCCACTTGTTTGGGGTGGTATGCGAGAGAGACAGTGGGTTACACCATACTTTTGCATGACACGATCAAATTGATCATTGCGTAAAATGTACCACGATCATCGATTATAGCTCATGAGTTCCAAACCTAGCAAAAGAGATTTTAAGAATTTTACAACAACTCGGGCATCATTGGTAGGTAAAGCTTTCGCTTCAACCCATTTTGAAAAATAGTCAACAACCACAAGTATGTATTTGTTTCTCGAGATGATGAAATGGCCCATAAAGTCAATGCCCGGATGTCAAATATCTCACACATTTGAATGGCGTTTTGCGGCATTTCATTTCTTTGAGATATATTTCCGTGACGTTGACAAGCGTCATGTGTTTTGACAAAATCGTGGGCCTCCTTATAGATAGTGGGCCAATAAAACCCGAATCAAACACCTTTTGGCGGTGTAGTTTGGACTATGATGGCCCCAGTGGATCCAAAGATGGCAAACTTTGAGAATGTCCATAGCTTCTTGTCCATAAACACACCGTCGGATGACTTGATCCGCACAGATTTTGAATAAGTAGGGTCGTCCCGAGTAATGTTTAACATCCTTGAAGAATTTGTTCTTCGTTGGGTCGACATCCCTTTCACTATGAAGTTACCCGCATGGTAATTTGCGAAGTCGACAAACCATGGGGTGGTAGAATTTCCACAAAAAGAAACCGCATTGAATGTCTCGAGAGAAATGTTTCATTTATTTCCTTTTCTTGAAAACATCTTGGTGAGGGTTTTCTAGGCGGGACATATGATCGCCACCAGGGTTCTCGACTTCTTTTTTATCACGTATAATGATATCAAATTCTTGTAGGAGGAGAACCCAACGAGCAATCTCGCTTTGCATCTTGTTTTGCAAAGAGATATTTGGGGCCGAGTGATCCGTATACACCACACATTTGGTCAAGATTAAGTATGGACGAAACTTTTCAAACGCATACACCACAACTAATAGCTCTTTTTCCGTGGTGGTGTAATGAGTTTGAGCTTCATCATAGTCTTACTCGCGTGGTGGATAGGTGAAAATGCTTGCTTCTACGTTGCCCTAAGACCGCACCGATAGCAAAATCACTTGCATCGCACATGAGCTCAAAGGCAAATCCCAATGGAGCAACGAGAATGGGTGCTTCCGTAAGTTTTTCTTTAATGTTTCAAAAGCTTCGATGCACTCGGTGAGAAGATAAAGGAGCATCTTTTAAGAAGATGGGTCATAGGTAGGCGATTTTTGAAAAATCTTGTATGAATCTACGATAGAAACCGGCATGACCTAAAAACTCCTAATACCTTTGACGGTAGTAGGATGAGGTAATTAGCAATAACATCGACTTTTGCTCTATCAACCTCAATCTGTTTTTGAAATCTTATGGCCAAGGACAATGCCTTCTTTGACCATAAAGTGGCTCTTCTCCTAATTTAGACAAAGATTGGTGTCTTCACACCGCTTGAGCATTTTATCTAAATGGGAGAGACATATTTGAAACGAGTCCCCAATGATGAGAGAAGTCATCCATAAACACCTCCATTGTTTCCCGATCATGTCATGGAAAATGGCCATCATACATCGTTGGAACGTGCCAGAGCATTACATAGGCCAAAAGGCATACGTCGTAGGCAAAAGTTCCGTATGGGCGGGTGAATGTAGTCTTCTCTTGATCTTGTGGATCAATGGGGATCGAAAGTAACCCGAGAAACCATCAAGGAAACAATAGTATTCGTTTCTGTTAATCTCTCAAGCATTTGGTCCATGAAGGGTGAGGAAAATGGTCTTTACGAGTGGCGCCATTCAACTTACGATAGTCAATGCAAACACGCCATCCCGTAACCAATCGAGTTGGAATTAACTCGTTATCTTCATTTGTGACAACAGATTATGCCACCCTTTTAGGAACACAATGAATTGGGCTAACCCAAGGACTATCTCGAGATTGGGTAAATTAATCCGCATCAAGAAGTTTGATAACCTCCTGTTTGATAACATCATGAATTTTTGGATTTACTCTTCTCGATGTTGAACTCTGCTGGTTTGAAGTCATCCTCCATCAAGATTTTGTGAGTACAAAATTCGTGGTTGATACCCTTAATGTCGGAGAGTTTCAAGCAATTGCTTGCTTGTGTGACTTCAAGACCTTTATGAGAGCGATCTTTTCATCTTTACTCAAATCTCGAGCAATAATGACGGGTAATTTATTATCACCTTCAAGAAATGCATACTCGAGATGAGGTGGTAAGTCCTTAAGTTCGACTTCGTGAAATTCTTCGATTTTCTCAACGACTTGACTTCCTTGTTATGAAGCTCGACGGGAGGAGTGATGATGGATCATCATTAAGCAACTTCTCAATGAGAAGTATGTCACCCTCAATGTCGATGGGAGCATGATCAATTTCCATGGAACGTAATCACTAGACAAGTAAGCTTCAATCTCTTCTAAGATGAAGTCACTTTCCTTAAACGGAGTGAGAGAAGGAGTAGAATTGGCAATGATGGGTTGAGATGAATGAGTGATATTATCACCAAGAATTATGATCATAACCAAGAACTTCTTGAGAGTACTCCTCGAAGCAACATCAATGATATCTATTCGGTTAACCGACTCGTAATCATAGTTTGCGGAGTACCTCAAGTTTGATCAAGGTTAAAGATGACGACTTCATTACCAACACGTAATGTGATTTCTTGCTCAAATACATCAATGAGAGCACGACCGTTCTCGTGAACTCGCCTAACAATGAGAGGAACCCGATGATGGGCATCGAAATCAACAACCACAAAGTCACCGAAAATGGAACTTTCCTATTGACGAATACGCCTCGGCAATGCCAAGAGGACGGATATTGTACGATCCGCAAGCTCGAGAGTCATGCATGTACGAGTAAGGTCCGGAAGAAAGTTTCTTCCATATCGAATAAGGCATCGATTGATGCTTGCACCAAGATCGGCTAAGGCAAAGCATTCAACCATTCTCGGAAATACACAAGGTAAGAGAAATTTTCCGGGATCTCCAAGCTTTTTCGAAGCTTCTTCAAGATAATCACGAGCGCTCTGCTCGTAGGAGTTTTAGCCATTTCAAACAAACTTTTCCTTGTTGCTTAACATGTGTTTGAGAGTTGATGCAAACTTGGGCATCGAGATGATAGCATCCGCAGCTTATGTCAAATGTAGTTCTTGGAAAATTTGAAAAATTTGTCCATTTGATGACCGGCTTTTTCGCGAAGCTTTGCTCATTCAAACGTGATGGGTAAGGAATAGAAGATTTGGATTTGAGGTTTTCAACGGAGCTACTTGGAGGTTCAAAACAACTCCTGGATTGGATTTGGGTTTTCGGACAACTCGAGGATGGACATTGTTGGTACCTCCGTTATTAGTAGGAAGTTCCTTGTCCTTTGTTGCCTCGTGTTCACTTTCCACTACCTTCGGAGAGAAGAAGAAGAGGTAGTAGGAATAGCGGGTCCATTGTATGAAACACCACTTACGGTTGTGATCGCTTTGCATCGCCCCTCGGGTTAGCGATCGTGTTGCTCGGAAGTTTTCACGAGCCCGAGGGTTGATCATTTAAAGACTTCTTAAGATCGCCGATCCGACCGACCAACAACCTCGTTCATTTCATCTTGGGATTTCATGAAGCGCTTCAATAACTCATCGATGATGGTACTTGGAGGAACCGGAGGGAAATTTTGAGGTCGGATGTTTTGATTATGACCTTGTTGTTGAAAATTCCTTGGTTAGGATTCACATTTCGAAATTGATTCCCTCGA
This sequence comes from Chrysanthemum lavandulifolium, assembly GCA_022545495.1. Lineage (NCBI taxonomy): Eukaryota > Viridiplantae > Streptophyta > Magnoliopsida > Asterales > Asteraceae > Chrysanthemum > Chrysanthemum lavandulifolium. The sequence continues at coordinate 250,919,123 of CM040240.1, read as the reverse complement.
TTGAAATTGTTTTGATTAAGGTTTCCTTGATGTTGGAAACCTTGATTTGGTCCGGATAGAAATTACCTTGGTTTTGATAACCTTGGTTCATTCTAAGTTGGTTCGATTCGGTTCGTATGTTAGGATTCGGTTAAACCGGGTGGTGCACGATAAGTATTAGCACGGTAGTTTGGTTCATTTTGAGGACGGTATTGATTACCTCCCGATGTGAAGTACCGGCTATAGCATTGGCTTCAAACGGACTACCATCGGTGGCGATCAGCTTGTAGTATGCATGAGGACCACCACAAGTAACACGACTTCAACTTTCTTCACTTCACCATGTGATGGTGTCTATGTGAAGTGACTTTCTTTTGGTTAGCAAGAACCAAAGCTCGAACAATATCCGTGAGTTTGTCAATCTTAGCATCGGTGCTAGATGTACTCACGGAGATGAAGTAGAAGGTCCAACATTAGACCGAGTCCGATATGTTTTTGTTCGGAAAGAGGCGGACACGGGACTTGTTTTCAATGATTTGTAAGGCTTCTTTTGTGGTCTTGCTCAGAAATTACCTCCGCGGAGGCATTTAAAGAGTCTTGGTCGCCTTGTCTCGCACCATTGTAGAAAGTATCCATTTGCATTAACTTGGTAAAACCATGATGCGGACACTCATGAGCAACTCTTTGTAACGATCCCATGCCTCCCGAATGATTCATCAAATCTCGAGAAAATTTCATTATCTCATTCTTAAGACTTGTAGTTCGGGATGGAGGATAGAATTCGTTAACAAACTTAGTGACTAGATCTTCCCATGTCTCAATGGAACGAGGGGTTGTTTCTCAAGCCAATTCCGGCTTGTCCCTAGAGAGAATGTGAATGTAAGAAGCTTAATTGCTTCATGTGGGATATTCTTGTATTTGATGGTAGATGCAATCTTGTTAAACCATCGAATGTGTGCATGAGGATCATCCCGCTCAAAACCGTAAAATTGGCTTTGGGTTACAAGATTAAGCAACCCGGTTTGAGCTCAAAGGTATCGACCACGATGGTGGGACAATAATGGCATCTCCGTAACCCTCGGTGGGTGCTTGAGAAGCTCATTCATCGCTTTGTCTTCGCCATTACGACGTGGAGTGGTTGTGCTAGACGCCTCATCACGGTGAAGGAGCGTAATGTCCTCACGCTCACGAGGAATATTTGCAAGCTCGTAAAGTGGACTTGTAGATTGGAAGAGCGAGCAAGATGCACCAAGTATAAAAATCGCTTTTAAAACAAATGCGAGGCAAAACGACAACCGAACTTAAACCAATTATCACAAATGAAATGGCTTCTTTGAAAAAGGTACACCAAATCACAAGGACACAAAGGTAAGTTTTAAATCTTTTGTTCGGGAACTTATTAATGTTCACACCCCCAGGTTGGTAGGTGTACCGCCTTGAGTTGCGGTGGTTGATTTTTATGTATTTATTAAGTACCACCGAAAAGACGAGGTATGGATATGTGCTAAGGATTTAAAACTTTTGGAAAATATTTTGGTATCGTCTCGTTTAACCAAATCGTATCTCTTTAAGAATCACCTTAAAGGAAATACAAGCTAGAAAACGTTACGATTGTTTTGTTGTTTTATATTTTGTTTGGTGTTGTTAACAATTTAGGAAAAGTGTTAATGAACTTTTGAGTTTTTGATTAACTTTACAAAAAGCATTTTACAAAAGGTGGTATATGTGCAAGCACGGTCTCGAAAACTGCTTAGAACACGCTTCTGACCTCCCGGCGCGCCTAAAATTTGATTGACTCTGAGCAGTCAAGTTTATCACACAAGCTAACCACTTGTGAATGGTCAACCGTAATAAACTTCGACGACTTAGAAACAAATGCAATTAAGATCCGAGAGTATAGTGTTTCCACAGTCGTTAAGTCCCACGGAGGATGAATGGTGTTTGAACAAATTCGGATGTCGAATAATCACTAAGGATAGTGATCAATAAGGATTTTGGAATATTTATACCTAAAAAAAGTTTATAAATTACAGGGCTTAAATGCAAATTAAAGAAAATTAAAAAGCTAAAATATATTAAATAAACGCTATCACTATTTTTAAAATGATGTTTTTCTATGATTTATAAAACAAAATAACTTAAATAAACTATTTTAATTAAAACGTAAACCTAAATTATCTAAAAACGTGACTTAAAATGAAAACGTGTGTTATGTATAAAAATTACGCGAGTGCGCAAGCAAAAACGTAAAATTTATGAAATAAAAGTCCTACAAGTGTAAAAACAATTTTCTTACTTACTATATGACAAAAGAAAATTTTAGAAAAAGATTTATATTTTTTGACTTTTATATTTTTATTATGAATTAAATACTATTTTAGACTAATTAAATGATTTAAAATACTAAAGCATTAAGAAAATCAAACTTTTTGTAAAATACTTTATACTAATACAAAGTTAAGAAAAATATAAAAGGTATGACAACTTATTTAAATAAGCTAGAAATAAGCTAAAAAGCTCGTATAAGCTAAAAATGGAAAAAAAAGGGTTATATATTAAATGTTGCAAACCATAACCAGTCAAAGACCCAATGGCAGTTGGTATGGTGTGTGTGTGGTGAGCTGGGTGGCCAGTGTTCGAATCCCAGCAATGACTTTTTGCAAACTATTTATTTTTTTTGACTTTTTCTTTTACAGACTAACTAAGCTAATGATAATAAGCAATATTCAAAACTACAACTTTTTATGAAAATCACTAATAAGCTCAGATTAAGCTTATTTTTCTTAACAGTTAGCTTATGAACTTATTTTGATGTTATAAGCTCAAACAAGCTTTACAGTTGGAAACAAAGATGAAATAAGCTACAACAAGCTAAAAGCTACTTATATTAAGCTAGAAAACACAAAGATACATACTGAAAAGCTCTAATAAGCAAATAAGCACTTATAAGATACCCTTGTACCAAACAGGTCTGCAGCTAAATTCCAAGGCAATTTTAGCTTATCAAATAAGCTTAACAGCTCAAAACAAAGACTGAGTCAACAAGCTGGGTTGGTGGTCTATCCAAAAAGCCAAAGCCCTCACTGTGGGGCTCACTAATGAGCTTGTGAAGAGCTTATGAAAAAGGTACCAGTTCACTAATCAGCTTAAGCTGAGTCAGTTGATACTGAAATTTGGACAAAAATAAAAGCTAAGTGCAGCCCTATTAAATAAGCTATAAATGGAGAAATAGGCACTTGACTTTCAAGACAGCTAGATTAGCTTTCCAAAAAGCTAAGATTCAAAAACTAAGTCTCACTAATAAGCTCTGTGTGAGCTTATTAAAATGAGCAGATCACACAAACTCACCTTGGCACAGAGCACTTTTTAAAACAGGTGATCAAAGTAAGCTAAGAAATAAGCCATTTAATAAGCTAACTAGAAAATATAAAAAACACTATGATTAAGATGAGCAGCTATATTTTGATATCTCAAAAGCTCAAATGTTGAAAACTAATATTAAGTGCTATATAAATTTGTCTATTTTATTCAAAATCGACCAAACCGAAAATTTTGACTTTTAAGATTAACTAAAAGGTTGACTATTATGAACTTTGATTTGATTCTACTAATCGATTATGATGTATTGAGCTATAATAAGATTAAATTAAGCTAAGGTAACAAGTTTTAAGCTACCGTGGTGAATTTAACAAGCTAGATCCTAATAAATGAATTAATTATTTGAGATTAAAGATGATCTTGACTTTTACCAATTGAGCCATCGGTTTTATTTGTTGAATTGAGCTATATGGTACTTAAGTGACATGAAGCAAGTACAAACAACAACACAAACAAGATCAACCACAGTTAAACAAGCAAATCCAAACAGTCTTTTACTAGACTGTTTTGATGATTTTCAAAACAAAACAAAGATTAAGACCAAGCTATTGATTACAGTCCTTATATTAACATTTAATAAGACTAAATAAACACTAAACAATAGCAATAACAACATACAACTCAAGAATGATGATGATGCTATTATAACTGTTAAAATGAGATTTCTAGCAACTACAAATTAAAGAGAACAAGCCTACTAATTTATTGTTTAATTTTACTTAAATACAACTTAAAAACATAATCATACAAATATTTAAACTAGTAATTGACTTCAAAAGTGAAATGCTAAAATGGAGTAACAAACTTACAAGATGGATTTCAAATGAAAGTCGAGAATCAAAGCACAAGACCAATCCTAATGCTTCCTAAGAAGCTCTATACCAAAAGTAATCCAAAATCGCCTGCTTCGGTTTCTTGATCATTTCTCTATAGATTTTTATTTTCTAACTATTTTATTTGTATTTTGGTGATTTTTGCTTTTTGGTTCTAAATGTAGTTTTAAGGTTTCTAATAGCTTGAATAAGCTATCTAGAGCTTATATGAGCTTATGAGTCCTTATCATCCACTACAATTGACTTTAAGCTTATATGAGATTTTAACAAAATATTGCATAAACCGAATTCATAAACAAAACCGAAATTGAAACCGAAAATAAGTTCTTAATATCTTGAAATAACTTTACAAAGTATTTGAAAGCTTTGAAATACACCTGAAGACTTAAAATATAAAAACGACATGAGCTAAATTAAAAATACTAGATAGATCTTCACATTGCTTCTTCCTTGCTTTATAATGATCATATTCGACTTTGTCGACATCTCTCGAACATTTCACTCATTCCAACCATTGGATTGGTCAAAATCATCGAACCATCCATTTGAGTTTTGGCGCCAAAATAGTCAAGAGCGTGTTTTGGCATTTAAAGAAGTTTGGGGATTGTGGAGGTGGAGGGAGAGGTATACAAGTGGAAAGACAAGTGGAAATGTGGAAAGATGGAAAACCACCTCGGTTTTGGTTTCTGCGCGAGGAAGGGATGTCAAGTGTTTGTGTTTTGTGGGTTTGACTAATTTTGACCATTTTGATATTAATAAAGGGGTTCATGAATGGGGTCACAGGATAATGACAGGGTCTTTTGTTTTGGCTAGGGATCAAAATACACAAAAGGTCATTTGGTTTGTTTAATATCATAAGGACCAATTTTGCAATTTCTGCAAAATTCAAGGACTGAAACTGTAATTTCTCCAAAGTTATCACAAGGACCAATCTTGACAAACTTGAATAGTACAAGGACCATAGTTGATTATCTTACATTTTTAAATATCCAAGGACTATTTTTGATACTTTTTTCAAACTTTAAGGACCTTTTCTGCCATTTGACCAAAGATTCATTCAAGGACCATTTTTTGACAACTTAGAATATTTCAAGGACCTTGAATGATATTTTCTTTATTTTGATTTACCAGGACTGTTTTGACAACTTTTGAAACTTGGGGACTAAAGCGCCAATTATGCAAACTTGATACGTTTTCATCTGATTTTGATATTTTTGCATTTAAAACACATAAAACACTTATTTGTGATATTTTTATCATTTTGATGCAATTCTGAGTGTTTTCAGATGTTTTTGACATTCTAAACAGTATAAAAATGATGAGTATTTAGACACTCATCAGGAACCCTAATCTATTACTACCCAATCGACTAAACATGAAAGCATGCATTTAATGACTAATAGACTAAACTATATTGAGCAGTACAATAAAACCCATGCTAACCTCGGGCCGCTCAAAGATAATAATGAGTTAGCATTTAATACGAAGTTTACGTCGATCCTAGTCGACTTTCACCCTTCAAAGAAGAATACGGCAACGCTTGTACTCTTCAAGAGAATCACTTCTTCAGCAGATTACGCTTCTACTTTAGCGAAACCTTGGCAAGATGATGCAAAGATAATCCTACTTCACATAATTCCCAACACAACATTTTGCCTTCAAGATACCTAAAAAGTGAAAAGGAACGATATTAAGTAATAACGGATACAAAAGTGATCAAATAAGGGCTTAAACGACCCCTCAAAATGTACATTTTAAAACCCTATCAAATATCCCTACACTTGGTATTTGCTTGTCCTCAAGCAAATGTGCTTTTAGCCAATCAATTTATAAGTTAGAGGTCATGAAGCATTAGTTCAGAACAATTCACAACACATATAAGCCCCATGAAAGTCATAACAAGCACGAATTACATACTAGCACCTCACATATGGTGTTTGGATACTCGCATCTCTCGGTGTATATGAAATATAACAAGTTGGAAATGGAAGATAAACACTCATTAACCGGTCCTAGTACATAGATTACCATAGGCTTGAGACTAGATCAAACCTCCATCGCTTTGGCGTAAGCACCTAGGAAAGACTATCCAAGAGGTCTTTTAAAAGGTTGTAATGTAAGGCTTACGGTAGGGAAACAAAGGGTTTGGTGGGATAGGCTATTTAGTGGTGGCAAGTAAAAAATCTTTATGTTACAAGCATGCGAAGAATGACGTTGCTAAGCCAAGACTCGACACTCTAAACTCTAGATAAATGAAATAAACATACATGAATTTAAAGATAGATGTAGGATGGTAGCCCGCTTTTTTTTTTTTTTTTTTTTTTTTTTTTTTTTTTTCAACACTCTATTTTTTCTTTTTTTTTTTTTTCTTTTTCTAATTTTTTTTCATACACTTTTACTCTAGCATCCTCACGATAACATCAAAATGATAGATATTTATAGGCACATCCTACACTTGAGTTTTATTACTCTAACACTAATTTGACCGAATTAAAAGATCAAAACACTTGGAGTACATTATTATGCAAATAAAGGGAATTTGAATTTAACGTTCCCTTCCCGTCATTTCATAAACTTTAACTTTTACCATGAGTCCCAATCGTCCCAAAACTGTGTACCAAGAATATGACTCGACTTAGCAACTTATGCAAGCAACTAGATAATTGAACTAAGGGTTTGGTATGATAACAATAATGCACTAAAAGTGAGTGCATACAAGGTAGGCTAAGGCGATTTGGGTGTACATTGGGGGTGGGTTGTAAACAATGCTCTTCATTGATATTCCGAAACCGAAACATCACGAGAACCGCGAAAAGGATAGGCTCGAGGGTTAACTTGGGGTATCGTGTACTAAAGATGAGTACAACGCAAAGGTGTGGGGAATTACTCAACCGATGTGGAAGAAGTAATTATATTACGGGTATCAAACAAGGGTTATCCTAATGCCTTTTATCATTTAGTTATTCCTAACTACACAAGTGTAATCTTACTAGCGATCTCGGGATGCATCACAAAACAAGTTCTAGAATCTACTATACTACCGGTTCACACTCTAAGCATTAAAGATGAATGCTTTAATTCCTACTAATCTAAGGGCGATCCTCACATTTTGGGTGGAATTTAAGTGGTAAAGGGTTTTTGTGCTAGTCATATAATTTCCTATCCATGAGATGCTTTTGTTAAGATTAATGGTTCACTCCTATATGTCATGAAAATTTTTAAATATGGTGCCAAAATTACCCTAACCGACATTTTCTCATGGTTTATTACACAAATGCAATTGGTCAAAGCAAATATTCAAGGATAAGCATAGTTTCAAAGTTCCCGTTTTATTTTTCCTCCCTACACTTAAACTGAACATTGTCCCCAATGTTCCCCAAAAGTATCAAAGTTATGATAATGGAAGGTAATAAAAGATGAAAGAAACTAATACTCCCCTTATTAGCTCGTTAGGATCCGTGTAAAGTGGTGGTTACATCTTTCTTCAAGAAGAATGTTTGCGTGACAAGCTCCTTCTCATCTTATGTATCTTCTTCTTGCACTAGTACAAAAACGGGATTTGGTCACGCATGGTCGAAATGGAACAGCTACACATTCGCATATATGTGTGGCTGAAGGTACGAAAATTGACAACATGTACTAATTAGTCACACATGAAAATTTTGATTGTGTGACCATTAGAACTGTATCGCCACACAATTGAACGTTGTGTGGCTAAAGGTATCTGGTGATTTTTTTTCAGATCATTTAGCCACATATGAATTTGAAACGCGTGACAAATACAAGTAACCTTGATGCGTTAGTCACATGAAGTAATTTTTGTGTGTCTAAATCATAGATTCAAGTTTTGTCACACATTATTTAAGGGTGATGGTATGTTTTGCCAACTCTTTAGCCACATCCGAAATTGGAACAAGTGACAAATGAAAAGTAAGGTTGAAGCATTAGTCACGATATACATATAAATAGTGACAAATATATGTCACACACTTGAACACTTGTGACCAAAAGCCATATATGGTCACACTAAATGTTTTGTCACACATTCGTTAAGTGTAGCCAAAATCCAAGACATATGCTCACGTAAGTTAATATGTGTGTTTAAAGTTTAGTTTGTGTTAGCTTGTCGAAAGCTAATCGATAAAGTCACATTTGCTACTAACACCATGACCAAATGCCATATATGGTCGCTAAACGCTTTGTCACACATACTATTCAAGTGTAGCCAAAATCCAAGACATATGGTCACGTAACTTAATATGTGGCCATTGGATGATGAATAGTCACTCAAAATACACGTTTCGTCACTTTAAACACCATATGGTCACACTTATTAACACTTTTAGCCACTTTATGGTTAATTGTATGTGACTAAATACCCAAAACAATCATGCTTTGTGTGACTAAATGTTAGAAAATGCCACAAAAACATAAAATTCATGTGGCCATTGGATGATCAATAGTCACACAAAAGACACCTTTCTTTACTTGAAACACCATATGGTCACACTTATTAACAATTTTAGCCACTTTATGATTAATTGTATGTGACTAAATAACCAAAAGAAACATGTTTTATGTGACTAAATGTTAGAAATGGCCACATAAAAGAAATTTGATGTGGCCATTGGATTATCAATAGTCACACAAAAACTATTATGTTTTTCATAAATGTAACTAACTACGAATACTAAACAGACTTAGCTTATGTCCGCGGACTTAACCTTGTCTTGGCAATTTTAACCACTAAAACTAACCTACCGGACTTAACTTTGTCTTGGCGGCTTTAACTACTAAAGTTTTCTATTTATAAGTAGACCACAACACAAAAATATATATTTTTTTGTGCAAAGATGAACTTGTATTAATCAAAATGTGGGTGCAAAGATGAACATCCTAATCCTACAATAAATTTGATGTGGCCATTGGATGATCAATAGTCATACAAAATACACGTTTCTTCACTTTAAACACCATATGGTCAAGTTTGTTGCATTTATTGTGCTGTTAATGAAAATGTGGGTTTGTAGGTGATGGCTTTTATGGTCACATTGATATGCACACACAAACACACACATTAACACTTGTGCAACACCACAATCTACTAAACTTGGATAAATCCAAACTAATTATATATATGAAGAACTCTTTAACGACGACTACTTGATTGTTAATGCGGAATCTTAACAACAAGCAAGAAGAACACAAATACTATTTCACTAATAAACTTCTTTTATTAATATTTCTATTCGTCTAAGTACAGGTTCATTTCACTATACTTTAGGGTTCCTTTATACACTTAGGAAAACCTAGTATACAAAACGTGTAGAAGGATATAGATATCTCTTCCTAATATATCTCTACGCGCACATATGCCTTCCCTAAACTCTAATAAACTATTTCGCTTTTCATAAACGGAACTAACTACGAATACTACCAGACTTAATCATTATATCGCCAAGATATTGTTGTTGAGCTTTTGATTCAATTAACCTCAAAAGATGATAGCATGCATCATCCTTTCTTTCACCTAACATCTTCTTCTCAAGCATAGCCCCGAATAATGTTTGGAAGTGGATACTCCACTGTAAGCATATAAACAATTGCGCTTCTAATTCCAAACAAGGTGCACGACAAGTGTGGAAATATCTCCATCGATCACTTGTTCTTGACAGCCGCCCATATTTCATCATCGAGATCCGGTGTCTCAAACATGGTCTTCAAGTCACCCTGAGGACTCTTTCATATTCCTCTTGGTCTCTCGTCACCATACTTTTCCATCATCACCGGTACATGGTCTTCAAATCATCCCTAGACAAATCACTCAATAAACCGTGAAAGTTCACATATATAGTGTCTGTGATTTTCCATTACTATCGTGTAAACTACCTTTGCCCATTTTGATGATCGAACCTTTGCAATCTTAGCAGGAAGTGTTGAACTCAGTAGGAATGGAGCCCATGGTAAACTCTTCGATGACGGTTCATCAACCTTATCCTTCATGTACTCTTCCACTTCCTTCTTAACATTTGTCTTATCCTTTTCACTCCTTTTTTCCAAAGTGGATTTCTTCCTTGTCATATTCAAAAGCGGTTGCTTAACCTCGACTTCCTCCTCTTTCTTTACAGTTCTTGGCTTATCACAAAGTTTTTTAGCTTCAGCAACCTTTTCAGTCTCTGCAATCTTCTGCTTCTTAGCATCCTTTGGTTGAAGATTGTAACCCTTGCATTTTAGCATTGAAGCTTCCAACTCTGAATCCATTGGAATAAAAATTTTATTTTGGTACACTACTTTTTCAAGTTCTGCTTTTAGAACATCGTTCTTCAATTTCCTTAATTGGCTCAACTTCCAGGTAGGATTCCCGTGATTTTTGACGTAGTGGATCATATAATCCCTTTGCTCAGCTTTGGTCAAGGGTCTGTTCATCCTTTCTCTTTGTCTCTGCTCTCTAAGAAGCCTCTTTTTCTCATTAATTATCTCAACCATTTTACTTGCATAGTCTTCTCCACCAATATCGGAAGGATATCTCATTTACTAATATTCGCTTTTATAGTATCCCATTCTTCATCGATGTAGAATTTGTGATTCCTCAATTTCGCCTTTCCTTTTCATTTGTTCTTCGATTAATTGTGGTTCCTCCTGCAGACTTTTGGCAATTAGCTCATCATCCCTTGTTTGTTCTCGACGTTTAGCTTCTTGACCTTATCCTCTGCTTGAATCCTAGCAATCTCAGCTAAGTTAGCTTCCTCTTCGTGAGTTACTTTTGGTCTTCACTAGCTTAGAAGATTACGCACGTTTAGCTTCTTCACCGCATCCTCCGCTTGAATCCTAGCAATCTCGCCTAAGCTAGCTTCTCTTCACGAGTTGCTTTTGGTCTTCACCGCTCGTAAGATTCTTGCACTATTCCTTTGCCTTCCCTATGCACAAACTCCTCACCAAGACTACCTAGATCACTACCATGGTTAATATGTTCAAGACTAGTATTAACTTCAAGATCAAAGCGAGTATCAAAATCTTCATCGAGCGATTTAATTTCAAAGACCACCGGACTTATCTTTAGTAAAGTCATCGACTTATCCACTCCACTAGAACTTGCGACTTCTTTATCCATCTCTTCTTAAAGGATTTCTTGTGACTTAAATTCTTAACCAAGATTTCACCGCTTCCAATCCTTGAGAACCAATTTGAGTTCCTCGAGGATTCCTCACCTTCCGAGTCTGTAATGTCTATCCCCGTCTGCTTGAATTTCCCTCTAATTTCTTAACTCTTTTGCGAATAGTCCCAGGTGACTTCTTGGTCTTCTTCAATTTTTCTCCAACTCATCAACCCTTGAAATCGGTTGTGGAACCGGTTGAAGTAGATCTTCCATAGATAAGGAACCGGGTTCTGCTGTAGTAGTGGGTGTTGGAGGTTGTGGTTGAGGAATCACCGGTGGTTCTTCCTTATGGTGAAGGTGAATGTGGTGGGGTGTTGGTTTCTCTATTCAAACTCTGCTTTTTTTCGGTTCGGATGTAGGTTGAGCCCGAGCTTCGATGTAGCATAGGAGATGGAACAGATGTAGATGTACCTTCGTGGTCGTGAGCAACATAAGGCAACATAGCGAGCATAAAAGTGGCTTGTGTGCCCTTCAAAACCCCTTTTCATATTACCAAATATCTTTTAGTGAAAGGAGAGCAATGTAAGGATGTTTGCTTGCTATTTCAACATTTAAGATCATTTGCAAAATCTTGGGTACATCAAAAACTTTTTCTTATTCTTGGAATTAGCAACCATGGCATCAAAAATCATTTTTGAAAAATTGAAGAGTCCGCCGGTGGAGAGACAGACCAATGCGAAGCTATATTGCTTCCAAATTGATCCCATCCACCACTTTTAGAGCTCATACAATGTAAAATATGATGCACAAGGAAACGCCATTGTGGCGTAAAATGACTCTTCCAAAAGTGAATGTTCCATCGTTGGATATCCAATATTTTCCAATCCACGAAAGAGGTCATCATTTGGCAACATTGAAATCCACGAGGCATCGCCCAATTGAAGCTTGCTTCGATTGATTCCTCGATGATTGAATACTCTAACGATTAATAGTTGCATTTAACTCTAGTGTCCCATCGCCAATAGTTCTAGCGAGAGCGTGATGCCGTAACTGCTTGACTAGGGAATCATAGATAGTTGGATTATGAGTAAGGCATACCGATATGACTACCCTTTAGAAAGTCCACTATCCGTCGAAGCATGTGCTTTCAGCAGCTTTTGAGAAATCCCACTTGATTGTGCTTGTCTACAAACTTTAATTGTGCCATCTTTTATGTTAATTGAAGTAATCGGTAGTGCAGGCAATTAGGGTTTAGTGTTGGTAAGGAGACTTAATCGAAATAAAAGAAATAAAATTTTAAATATTAGGATAAAGTAACTAAAGGATAAATATGAATTCTAAAAATAAAATTATCCATATAAATACTTGACCACCTAAAATTAGGTAATGGTACTATTTAAACAAGAAAATCGGTTTTTACTTTTGCACTACCGAGACTAAAGAATGGTCAAACAGACTTAATAATGACATCACCGAATTAACTCGCACTATAGCACATCAACTAGCACACTTCCATACATCTCAATCTGTGAGAATTTTTGCTTTTGCAACATATCCTTAAACAAAAAATATACCTAATGATTTAACTAATATTAAGTCTTGTATTATAAACATAAATCCTTAAAAAGTACAAAAATCGAATGTCTATATGCTTTAAAAGAGTGTAATATGATAAAGGTAGAGTGTGACAACTTGACCATAACATGGTTCACTTGGACTTTCAGATAACAACACCTCCACAATCGGTTCGATAGTAGTCGCCTCGTGATTCGTTACCCAAGTCACGCCGATCCACACGTGGCAATATGTTATCATTGTGATGGTGAATGACGGTACTAAATTCCTCATCGGCTTCGTCATACTTATCTTTGTAATTCTTGGGAGGTGTCTTAAACACAATAGACAATTTTTATCTACGGTCTTTCACATAAAACACTTGTCGTGCTTGTGCGGCTAATATGAACGGATCAACCTTGTGGCCTAAACTATTCGTGTCAACCAATGTATACCCAAGAGTATCGCGTTTTACACCACCGACTTTGTGATTAACCCACCACATTTGAAAAGAGGAATTTGCATGTAACGGTAATCTAGTTCCTATATCTCCTGTAAAACCCCATAATAATATGCTTTTCTTGTGGTTGCAACTTTAGATATGTGCATATCTAATGCCTCAACACTAACCCACTGCTCGTAAACTTTGCCTTCATGATCTTTCGCACGAAAAGTATACCCATTGATGTGATATGCATCGATTTCACTACGGTGGTGCGTGGTCCATAGGATATCCACCTTACGCTTCGATACACTTTCTCCGTCGATTTGTAACTCTCTCAACCCGAATTTCATTACAAGTATATATTAGCTCAAAGAATCAAGTACACCAATTTTCGAGATCAAAATGAGTGAGAAATAAGGTTTAGAAAGGGTATGTTGAGTAACATAAGATTAATTACTTTTTGCGTAACCACTGGCAAAAGATTTCTTGTGCTCATTCTCCGTAAATGCTATTCGTTTACCCGGTTTCTCGCTTTAAAACTTGCTTGTGTCGCTCAAACAATGTGTTTGATTATTATATTTGATACATCATTTTCAAGAAATGAAATAGACATGTGTTAGTAAGACTTACTCGATATACTGGTACAATTTCATCTCGTATTATTTATTACATACAAATGTGCTTTCGAAAGAGTTCGCAGAAACTTCATTGATTTGCCGGCCGACAATGGCTTTCCTTCCTCATTTTCATCTGTTTCATGTTTCTCGGTGGGATACCAACAGTTTTCATCGATTTATGATATTCGTTAAAAACTCTATTGTTTCTTCCGCAATAGTCTCCTCAAGAATGCATCCTTCGGTCTATTTCGCTCCGCACATGTCCTTTAATAACCTTCATACATCTTTCGAATGGATACATCCACCGAAAGCATATGGGACCGCATAATTTTACCTCCCGAGTTAGGTGCACAATCAAATGTATCATAATATCAAAGAATGATGGAGGAAAGAACTTCTAGTAGCACGGTGTCACTACCAGTTACGCTTTCATATTATCTAGTTCTTGCAATATTATTTCTTTGCAACATATTGATTTAAAGAAAAAGCAAAACCCGATAATAGCATATCGTGTGGGTGGGTGCATGATTGAACGTGTTGCAATTGGAAGAAACTCTTGCATTAGCATGTGATAGTCATGCGATTTTAGGCCAATGAGCTTCCTATCCTTTAGGGCGACCAAAGAAGAGAAATTTGAACAATAGCCTTGTGGTACCACGATGTTGTGTAAAGTTTCACAAAAATATCTTTTTCATCATTCGTTAATGTGTAACTTTCTTTGGAGGTAGTGTTGTTTTGTCTTGTTCTTGCATAGCAAACAACTCTTGTTTTACCCCAACTCGGCCGGATCCAATCGAGCATTCGATCCATCTTTCGTCTTTCCGGAACATGTAGCAAAGTTCGACGAGACTCTCAAAGAACATTCTTTTCTACATGCATAAAATCAATACAATGTGGAATGCAATTATGCCTCCAATACCTAAGTTTTCGATACCAAATGTTGAATTTCTTCCAATAAGCACCGCTTTGTCCGCTTACTTGGCTTGAACTACCCTCTACTGTTATGTTTCTTTTTCGCTTTTGAATCTTCCCACCTCTACTTCGTTTTGTTCGCTTTCCTTTTCCCCAATGTTGTACCTCGTTGTATATTTGTTCCCCGGTCATTGGGTTTGGAGCCGGAGAAATTCTTGTTGTCCATTAAATGCCTTCCTTTGCCTTACGAGCGGATGGTCATATGGTAGATATCGTCTGTGACCAACATAACTTTGCTTGGATGAGGCGTAAAGTCTAACACGTTTGTATCTTTCCCACATACTACACAACCTTTGAATCCATCGCACGGGCAGCCACATAATGTACCAAGTGCGGGGTAATCATTTATTGTCCATAACACAATGGCACGTAGATTAAAGTTATCTTTTGTGGATGCATCATATGTATCAACCCCTCAGATCGAATAAGGTTTGCGGATCATCAACTAACGGTTCTAAAAAACATCGATATCATTTCGGGTATCCGATATTAATACCGAAATCATGATAAACTTTCTTTTCATACACAACCATGGAGGAAGGTTGTATATGACCATTAAACCGGCCATACACCGTGATGCCTATTTCACGAGTTGATGTCAACCCTATCACCGATATTCCTAGCCGTAGATTTCTTGGATCTTGAGCAATTTTGGGAATTTTTCATCTATGGTACGCCATGCCTTTGAATCATGGGTGACGTAACACACCATCGGTTATCCTCCGTGTCGCGTGCCATCTTAAATCCTCCAAATACTTTCTAGCTTAAATAGTCATTGCGGTCTTGGTATAATTGGAAAGTACCACATTACCTTTCTTTGGAATGTTTTCGTACACTTTCTTAGTCTTATTATCCACCTTCCATCTTGATATCCCACAAGTTCGACACGCAATCAAATCCTTGTCACCCTTCCAAGAAAGAAGGCGTTGTTGATACATACATGTATCTTTTGTATCCCGATCCCATCAATTTCAAATATTTTTGGCTTGATAAGTTTTTTCCACCATTTCGTTACCAAGTGACATCTTCTTTAACAATCCTAGTAATTCAAGAAAGAACTTATCGAACATCCGTATTTACCCTTCAAGTTGAGTAGTTTAACTATTGCGGACATCTTTGTGAAGTCGGGACATCCTGCGTAAAGAGGCTTCTCTGCGTCTAATAATAATTGTTGAAACTTGACAAGATCATCCTCATCAAAATTATCTTTGTAGCATTAACCATTTTCTATTCTTTGTCGGGCATCCGTTGGAATATCTGAAGCAAAAACGTGTCGTCAACAAACTCTGTTGTAGCGTTAACAGTGTTTCGGTACTTATTGATGACTCATCCTTCTCCATGTTTAGTCCGGTTTAGGTAGCTTAGATCAAACCCATCTTTGAATAAATGGAACCGCACTTTCTCCACTTTATGCTCTATGTGGTTTAAACAATCAGTATACGGACATGGTATTGAAAGATCATTTTCTTAACTCGTGGTCGATGTTCCCCATCTTCCACAAGTTGTGTATCGCATAATCAATAAACGCCGCTACTCCATCAACATAAGATTTGTTGGTCCTATTAGTTCCTATCCAAGAATTTTCCATGTTTATAAATGTGTCCCACTTATCCGAAAGCAAAGAATGTTTATAAATGTAGTCCCTCGCAGCATGTTAAAAGACAGTCCAAGTTATTGAAGATTATACAAGACAACATCAAACTTCAATTGATGATCTTAAAGTTAAAAAGACATTCCAAGTAATGAGGATAGCTCAAAGATTGAATGTGGTATTGAATTATGCTAAGAATTGAATAAAGTCTAATGAAACGGTTCCTAAAGGGATGTTTGGGTCAAGGAAAAATAAGAAATTAACTAGCTAAATTATGGTTCCATGTTCATGTGGTAATAGGCTTAATGAGGTTTCTTAAATTTTTAACCAATTAACTATCTAAATTTAACAAGAAACCGACATAATTTACAAGAGAATATCTCAAACAAATGTTCAATTAGCTAATAGGCTTAACAGGTTATTTTATGTGTTAGAACGATGTGAACAAAAGGAAGATAACAATACTTACTAGTTGTGACGGACCTGGTGGGTCTATGACGGAGAGTTGTGGTGGTGACGGGATTTGTAGTGAGATGAGAGGAGGTGTGACGGCAGAGGAGGAGGAGGAGGAGGAGGTTAATTTTGCAATTAGTTTGGAATGCCTTGATGCAAACTTTGGGGAATAAATTTAATTTGTGGGGAATTTTAAATTTGCATAAATTTTTGAAAAGTTTTCATATTAGTTTAAAATGTTTTTCTCTTATGATTTAATGATTTTTTTTCATTTAATTAGTTTAAAAGGGTTTTTATTCATAATAAATAAAATAAAATTGTAAATATATAATTTAAATATATATATATATATATATATATATATATATATATATATATATATATATATATATATATATATATATATATATATATATATATATATATATATATATATATATATATATATATATATATATATATATATATATATATATATATATATATATATATATATATATATATATATATATATATATATATATATATATATATATATATATATATATATATATATATATATATATATGTTTAAGTATTTAGGACTTTTAAAAATAATTTTAAATTTTATGCTTAAATTTACAATATTTGGTATTTTAGGATTAAGTGCATTTAAGGTTATTTCGACTTTTGTTAGTTGATTTATTTGCTTATTTAGTTGTTTTAGTCTAAAAAAGTAAACTAACTCCCAAGACTGCCTTCCACGGGTTATGGGTCCCAATATCGTCTTCCACGGTGTATGTGGGAGGTTGAGACGTAGACAGTCTTACCCCAACCTAAGATAGAGAGGGTGCTTCCGGTTCTACCAAAGGTTGAAAAGGACCTACGGCCTTGGAAGGAGTGAGGATCGAACCCTTGAGAGGTTACTTCGGTTCTACCAAAGGTAGAAAAGAACCTCCGGCCTTGCAAGGGTAAGGATCGAACCTGACCTCTTTCTCCGAGGCAAGAGTGTTAACCACTTGATCTAACCTTGCTCTTTTTTGTTTTTAGTTTATGTTTCATCAATTTATTCACAAAATCCAAATATCTTTCATTATTCTTTATCACCCGATAACGAACCGAACACAATTTCCAAAACCGTAACATGTGTGACTATAATTTTATATATACTATTGATTGAATGTTTGAATTTCCAAAACCGAACGCGAATTTCCAAAACCGAACGCGAATTTCCAAAACCGTAACATGTTTGAATTTCCAAAACCGTAACATGGTTTCAGATATAATTTCCAAAGCAACTATAACCCAATGCTTTTGACCCATATTATAGTGTGAAGGTTATATGAATTGTATTAAAGTTATTAAAGGTGGGCACGTTAATTTTGACATTTCAGGATGACATAAAATCATTAGCTCACGTGTCTTACTCAAAACATTGTGTGAAACCGTGTTTAGGGTTGCGTTAGATACGTTGGGCACGGTAACACAACCCTTGTGCGTTTTAAATGCGTTTTAGTCGGTCCTATACGTTTTCGTCCGTGTTCATAACGTTTTTTTAGTTTTGTACATGTTTTCTTCCGATTTTGTACGCTTACACGTTTCGTCTCTTTTCATATGTTTTCGTCCGCTTTTGCACGTTTTACACTTTTACACATTTTCATACGTTTTACACGTTTGCGTCTGCTTTTCATACTTTTTCCATCGTTTGCATCGACTTTGTCCTTTTAATAAGTTT
This sequence comes from Chrysanthemum lavandulifolium, assembly GCA_022545495.1. NCBI lineage: Eukaryota > Viridiplantae > Streptophyta > Magnoliopsida > Asterales > Asteraceae > Chrysanthemum > Chrysanthemum lavandulifolium. The sequence continues at coordinate 250,900,491 of CM040240.1, read as the reverse complement.
TTATACGTTTTTGTTTTTGTTTACGTTTTCGTCCGTGTTTACACTTTGTCGCCGGTTTTTTCATGTTTTTGACCGTTTTATAAGTCCGCTTTCAGCCGCTTTTCATCTATTTTAGACATTTTCGTCTGTTTTCATCTGCTTTTACATATTAACGTACATTTTATTACGTTCTTATACGTTTTCGTCCGCTTTAGTTCCTTTTTGCCAATTTTAGCCATTTTCATATGTTTTGAAGACTTTTTCGCCGCTTACACGCTTTCTTACATTACACATTTTCATACGGTTTTACACGTTTGCGTCTGCTTTTCATACTTTTTCAACCGTTTTCGCATTTCGACTTTGTCCTTTTAATCGGTTTTATACGTTACGTTTTGTTTACGTTTTCGTCCGTGTTTACACTTTCTCATTGGTTTTTCATGTTTTAGTCCGTTTGTATAAGTTTTGACCGTTTTCGTCCGCTTTCTACCGTTTTCATCTATTTTAGACATCTTCGTCCGTTTTCATACGCTTTCATATGTTTTACACATTAATGTACATTTTCTTAAGTTCCATACGTTTTCTTACGTTCTTACACGTTTTCGTCTGCGTTAGTCCGTTTCTTTCCGTTTTATCTGTTTTTAAGACTTTTCGGGTCAACCCAAGAAGCGAAGTGAATTTATATTCGGTTTTCGGCTCGCTTCAGTTTAATTCTAGTTCAGTTCGGTTTTCGTGTTGAACCGAATAAAAAAATTACCGATTTAACGAAACCAAACAACCTGATAACCAAACGGATAAACACCCTAATTTATAGTGATAGTTTAAAAGGAGGACTTGTTTTGCGGTTTTAAAGTTTAGGTCTTTATAGTTTGAATTCATAAGGAGTTACAAGTATCTCCTCTATCACACTATTCCTACAACTCTTCTTCAACCTTTCTTTGCAATCTTTCAATAATATCATATTTTACCCAATTTCATTATCAATGGCGCACCATCACCACAAAACCATTTGGCTAAGCGTGTTATTGATGACCTAATTGAGTTTAGCGGGAGACATATGTTGATGGTTACATGAGTTTCTTCAAGGCTCAAAGAAATTTCCGATCTCCGTGGCTTTATAAACCGGATCGCGAAGAGGCCACCACAAGAAAGAATGAGATTGCGCAGTTTAATGCTTTAATTCTTCGAGATGCTAGCTATTGGAGATGGGGATGAATATTTTGACACATTGATGGATCTTAGGCATGACCCGGAGGCTACGAGGACTAAGTCTGCAGGGGTTGAATGATTTCATTACTCAAGTCGAGGAGGATATCGAGACCAAGGAAGAACAAATTAAGTCGATGAATGGTTGAAGGGTTGCTCGCTATGTAAAGGGATGGTTTCTTTTCTCTAGTGTCATCTGCTTATAATGTCTAATGTCTTGGTTTAATATTATGGTTTGTAGATATATTAACAATGAAACATGTATGGATCTTTTGATGGTTTATCCAATGGAATGGAATGGATGCGCCGCTAGTTTGTTTCATCTTTTTAATGTTGTTTTGCATTTAGGAATTGGTTGTGGTGTTTAAGTTCATATCTGGTAGAATGTATTATTGTAGGTTTGAGGTTGATCCAAACTCATTCAATGTTGAGCCATGGATATGCGGTTCATAAGTGCTTTGCTTAGGTTGTTCATTTTTAGGTTGTTGTCAATTTTAGGGTGTTTTTGTTGTTGTTTTGCTTTAAGTTAATTGCATTTACATGATTTCTTGATTTTTTTTTGTTGGAGGATGTTAGAGCTTATTTAAGTGCTTATAAATAGGTTATGTATATGCTTAAAGTAAGGTATCGTGGTCGTTTGTTGTGTCGCAATCCTTGGTTGGATTTGATTATTTTTTGCTTACTTGTTTATCCGGGACCGCTTATTAGTTATAGTTGCTTAATTAGTTGCTTTAATTCCATTTTTAATTTTGTTTCTTCATTTCTATGCGCCATGTGGTGAGATTTTAGTGTAGTGATTATATGTGTCTTTGATACACCAATTTGGTTTGAAGTTATATGGGTGTTTGGGACTGTGGGTAAGAACCATTTTACATCATGGGTGTGTTGGTTTCAAAATGCGCCAAAAATGAAATATTTAAATTCTATATTATCAACTTGGAGCCACATTTTAAAATTATCAAATTTGGAGCCAAATTTCACCAAAATTTTAAAAGTACTTAGGAAATTATAGTTTCCTTATTTGAAAAATGCCCCATAATGAGCCCTAATTTTACTCCAATAAATCGTGATTCAAGCAAAACAACCGAACTTCAATTTTACACCATTATTTACCAATTAAGTTTACTAATTTTCTTTAGCACATTACTTCGACGAATCATGGCAACTCAAACCAATTGTCGGGATGATTTGGTTTATTCGATCGTGAAAATGATAACCCATTTGGATATGAATCGAGGCGTATTCGGATGAGGCGAGGATGTCGAAAACAACCATTCAAATGCGAATGTTGTTAAGAGGGCATAACTAGGTTAGCTAAGTTTCGCAGGATTATGGAAAACCGACGGAATAAAGGTCGTGTAACCTTCGATGCAATCGAATAGGATATCGTGAAAAACAGGCATTGTTTTCGAGTTTTTGGGTGATTTGGTTCGTGAGCATATAGGTGTCGGATTCTATCACGGAGGAAGGTTGATTGAAGCAAGAGATAAAATGTGGGACGAAATCACGGTACACATATACTTTTTTAACTAGTAGTGGCTTGGTTGTCGAGGTACAAGGTGTTAATAAGTTTATCTCTGCATTTACATTATGTGCAACTAATTAACAACATTGTGTTAATCTTTGCGCCGATATTTTGATGTTGGCTTGACCGTCCGAAGTCGATAATGAATCGTCTTGGTCAACTTCTAAGGAATTTCGAAGGAAATTGACCGAAAACTAAATATTGCCCAACCAAAATACCCTTTCAAAACTTAATGAAGTCCCGTGAAGTATAGTGCAATTATAAAAGTCAAGATTGGGTAAATTTTGTAAACTACACGCCACCGAGGAATACAAGGTGTTAATTATTCATTTTATTCAAGTTCAAATATCATCACATTTGATGTTTCCATATATATTAGTTGTATACTATCAAGATTACTACATCTAAACACCTTTTTATTTTGTGTTGCAAGGTGAAATCACCGCATCTAAAGTGGCGATTCCAAGTCATTTATCAAGATAGAATGGGACGAGGTGGATACGCCCGTGTGATGGATAAAATGGTAACATTAAACATTAAACATTTGCATTTAATAGCATCATACTTTCGTTTATATTGGTTTATCTTACAAGTGTATGTATTTGATGTTTATAAGATCGAGAATAAAGAAATTGAACGGATGAAGAACCACCGCGTGGTGCACTGTGGTTGAAAGGAAGGGTGAATAAAGATGGAGAATTTCACGATGATGATATCGAGCAGTTGGACAAAAAGTTGTAAGTTTGACTCATTTTATGATTATGTTTATTGTTAGTTATAAGTTAATCCGATAGTGTATTAGTTAAAGCGATAGTGTATTAGTTAAAACTGTTAGTTATAAATTAATCGTTAGTTATAAGTTAATATCGTTATTTATAATTTAATCTTGGTAGAATTAAATAACCTATTTTCCATATTGTGTGTGCGAGAAAGAGACGGAGGAGAAGATCAAACAAGGAACCTTGAAGCTTGATCATGGCATCGATGCCATGACATTTGTATTAGGTAAGGAAAAGGGAGGATATGCGAGAGGAGTGGGAGGTGGAGTAACCTACAAGAGGTATTTTGATCGCCTCGAATCGACAAGCATCCGATGAAAGAGTGGTGTCACTTCAAAGTGAACTTGATAATGAGAGGCGCCAACGTCAAGAAAAGAGGCGTAATCTGATTTGATGAAACAATTGGTCGCACAAAGGGGCGGTTGCGGTCAACGCAACTCCATTGACACAAACGGAAGTAAGACATAAGAAAGTAACATTCCATCTTTTTTACCCTTTTAAATCTGCTGCAGTCTTCTTAAACAATTTATATTTCGGTGTCTCCGGTGAACATTAATCTTATAAATAGCAAAGGTCGATGAGGATGCCCGAACACGTGTTGTCGGACGTGAGAAAATTGCGAGCATTGAGAAGTCTAATGGACTTGCAACTTTGGAAAAGGAAATGGAAATAAGTGTAAGTAATAAATCACCCCCGGATTTTTGAATTCTACATACAGTATTATTTACATGTATTATACATATAGGAAGCTGTTAAATCATCGCATCTAAGAAATCGACTAGATCAAAACGAAAGGATTCTTCACGCCAACTTTCCGGATCACAAGAACAGAGTCTCCATTAACAAGACTACCACAAGTATGTATTTAAACATTTTCATATGTTTTTAGTTTAATTAATTATTGATACATATATACATGCAACAAATTATCTTTTAGGTAATTAAGTGCAGTGTCGTGGCACTTAAAGAAATCAACTATTATTGCGGAGGGTACCGTGTACAAAACCGATGGAAAACAAATGCTTCATAACAAACCACTCCCAAAGGATTGCTACAGAGTGTCTATTGAAAACTCTTTAGTGGATGCAAGATGCATACCGGATGTAGGAAGTAACGGTCTCAAAACATTTAAGGATGCGATGGGTGGTTTTATGCATGGCCAAAGGATCAAGTGGTTTTCGATGAAAAGGTACATAGATGCATGTGTTTTATAAACCTACATATATCATTCTTCATATTTAATTCGGTGTTTGATACCCGGCTTTTGTTTCCTCTGTAACACCACCAAGTACCATAAAAGCGATTGGTGAGAACAGGCGCACCTAAATTACATACTAAGCGCCACGTCTCTAGTCATGCCATGCAAAAGGAAGCTAAGAAGATCAAGAGTCGAAGTCGTTAAATTATTGAGAATTTTATTATGTACGACATTACAATTTTATATACATTCCAATTTTATTGTATTTGAATATATTTTGAATATATTTTTATATATTAGAATTTGTTTTGATATATATTGATTTCTTATATGTGACTAAAAGATTCATATAGTCACAATTATTAAAACTTTTTTGTCACAGTTTGCTTAATTCGATGCGTGACTAAATGTTAGAAAGGCCACACAAACATAAAATTAATGTGGCCATTGGATGAACAATAGTCACACAAAACACACATTTCTTCACTTAAAACACAATATGGTCACACTTATTAACACTTTTGGCCACTTTATGCTTAATTTGTATGTGACTAAATACCCAAAAGAAACATGCTTTGTGTGACTAAATGTTAGAAAAGGCCACACAAACATAAAATTCATGTGGCCATTGGATGATCAATAGTCACAAAAAACACACATTTCTTCACTTAAAACACCATATGGTCACACTTATTAACACTTTTGACCACTTTATGCTTAATTTGTATGTGACTAAATACCCAAAACAAACATGCTTTGTGTGACTAAATGTTAGAAAAGGCCACACAAACATAAAATTAATGTGGCCATTGGATGACCAATAGTCACACAAAACACACATTTCTTCACTTAAAACACCATATGGTCACACTTATTAACACTTTTGGCCACTTTATACTTAATTGTATGTGACTAAATACCCAAAACAAACATGCTTTGTGTGACTAAATGTTAGAAAAGGCCACACAAACATAAAATTCAAGTGGCCATTGGATGATCAATAGTCACACAAAACACACATTTCTTCACTTTAAACACCATATGGTCACACTTATTAACACTTTTAGCCACTTTATGGTTAATTGCATGTGACTAAATACCGAAAACAAACATGCTTTGTATGACTAAATGTTAGAAAAGGCCACACAAACATAAAATTCATGTGGCCATTGGATGAGCAATATTCACACAAAACACACATTTCTTCACTTAAAACACCATATGGTCACACTTATTAACACTTTTGGCCACTTTATGATTAATTGGATGTGACTAAATACCCAAAAGAAACGTGCTTTGTGTGACTAAATGTTAGAAAAGGCCACACAAACATAAAATTCAAGTGGCCATTGGATGATCAATAGTCACAAAACACACATTTCTTCACTTTAAACACCATATGGTCACACTTATTAACACTTTTAGCCACTTTATGGTTAATTGCATGTGACTAAATACCCAAAACAAACATGCTTTGTGTGACTAAATGTTAGAAAAGGCCACACAAACATAAAATTCATGTGGCCATTGGATGAGCAATAGTCACACAAAACACACATTTCTTCACTTAAAACACCATATGGTCACACTTATTAACACTTTTGGCCACTTTATAATTAATTGGATGTGACTAAATACCCAAAGGAAACGTGCTTTGTGTGATTAAATGTTAGAAAAGGCCACACAAACATAAAATTCAAGTGGCCATTGGATGATCAATAGTCACACAAAACACACATTTCTTCACTTTAAACATCATATGGTCACACTTATTAACACTTTTAGCCACTTTATGGTTAATTGTATGTGACTAAATACCCAAAACAAACATGATTTGTGTGACTAAATGTTAGAAAAGGCCACACAAACATAAAATTCATGTGGCCATTGGATGATCAATAGTCACACAAAAGACATATTTCTTCACTTTAAACACCATATGGTCACACTTATTAACACTTTTAGCCACTTTATGCTTAATTGTATGTGACTAAATACCCAAAACAAACATGCTTTGTGTGACTATACAGTGTTTATGGTCACTAATACGGATTACTCCAACAAAATTTGTACCTAATTAGTCACACATGTTGCGGAATGGAATGGAATTCACGGGATTGTTGTCATAGCATCACAATCACAGTTATATTGAGCGACCTAAAGTGTCGTTTGGAAAACACATCGTTTGATTTAATAAAACAATCGAGTTTACAAAGTATAGGTCCCAAATGAAAATCAACTTGTGCGGAAATAAGTTTGTTACAATTCAAACGATGTTTTAAAGTGCATAAAACCCATGTGAGACGCGTCGTCACCGCGACTCTATGATAAGTCCACATGCATGCCATGAAGTGTATGCCTTAGATACGAGATAAAACATGCTAAAAGTGTCAACACAAAGGTTGAGTGAGTTCATAGAGTTTGTGTTGAAATGTAAAGCCTTTCAAAATCGTTTATGCAAGCAAAGGCATTGTAAATCCACTCGGTTCAAGTTCCGCCCATACAAAACTTGCAACTGTGTGTTCACAACCCATTGCCAAAATGTGTATAGTTTATGTTCAAACACATGATGTCAAATGAATTCACATAATAGTGCATGACTTAATGTATCAATAGTTACTTGACATAATTATACCAAGACATTTAGTTCAATGTTTATACCAAGACATTTAGCTCAATGATGATAATCCCAAGACATTTAGCTCAATGATAATCCCAAGACATTTTCAATGATAATCCCAAGACATTTAGTTCAATGATAATCCCAAGACATTTAGTTCAATGATAATCCCAAGACATTTAGTTCCATGATTTATGATATAGGATATGACTAAACATTCGATTCGATTAAACATATAGTTTCAATTAATCATGATAGTCATAAAAATAGTTGAGCATGTATCTCCCAAAAGTAATTCAAAACAATTAAAAAGTAGGGGCTATGACTCACTTGATGACAATGATGCGATGACAAAAGTGAGTACACGAAATGTAGCGTGAATCTCTAAAATGACCTATTATGAATGATATGATATGTAATGAGTTATGATGTAATGTTATGCATGCAATTCAGTATGTTATTTATACCACTTGTGAGTTTTGAAAATAATACTCTTCGTCGAAAAATACTCTTTTGACGTCTTGACCATTCTTAAATTACTTTGCAAGTATTTACGTCAAAATGTCATCCTACAATAGTTTCTTAATGATTTATTGTGAAATTATAACTTTTCGTCAGTAAAATAATGTCGTTGGAAATTTCATGAAAGTGACTAAAATGGCCTCGAAAAGCTAGTCGTAAAATGGTGTACGTCGAGCGTTAGGAAACGAACTCAACGGTTTTGGAAAGCTTGTATCAAAATCTCAAAGTTTTGGCATTTAAGTTTTTATCCTAGAGGTCTCGTTCATAAAGAAAATATAGGTTAAGTATGGTGATTTTGTCCAAAATGTAGTTTAAAAGTGAATTTCGGCAAAGTTTAAGCAACCGTAGTTAATTCATTACAACTCCGCTATACAAACGGTTGGTCATTTTGGAAAATATGCTTGGTGATCTCACTTTTATTAGAAGACATCTCTTTACAAAAGTTCTACGTCAACGTTAAAAATAGCCTTCAATATGGTCGTTTTGTTTACCGTAACACTTGTCTAATAAAAATAATATAGTTTTTCTTAAATAATAAAGTTACGGCAATTTTGTGAAAGCGTGTATATTTAAGTCGTTACAAATCCGTTTTCTACGTATTATCGTCCTTAGCTTCGTATCAAAGTATACTAATATATTTTTGATAAGTCGAAATAATTTATAAAGCTTAAGACTCGTTTTGACTCGTACAAAACAAAAATAGTTTCTTTGAAATTTTCGGGATATATATATTTCGTCGTCAAACTTGAAAAATTCATAACTTCTTCGTTATAGCTCCGTTTTAATCCGTTCAAGCGCCACGGATTCGTTTTAAAGTATATTTTCTAATTATCTAGGCCAAAAATTTATGTCTACAGTCGGATTTTCCAGAATTACAAAATAAGATCAGACCACTTTTTATACTTGTCGAAAAGAGTTTTTTCTCGTACTAAACCTATTCCAATCCCTTCAAAACAACTCCAAAGCTATTCTAATCCTACCATACACCTTCTTAGGGTGTCATGGGTTCCTAAACATCATCAATACTAATATATAACAAGGGATAAATTATAGGATGACTTATATATATATAACTCTTAAAACAATGTAAAATGGTATAAATATCCATAAGTCTTGCATGCTTTGCTCAAAAATGATGAAATACATATGAAATGATAATGAAAGATGTAAAATGAAAATGATATGCTTACTAGTTACTTGATGAGGTGACTAGAACAAAGGATTAAACCTAAACACCCTAGGTTTTATTTCAAAACCTTGATTAAGAGTGTAACTAGATTGTTTAAAACTTGATCTTGAAAATTTTGATGATCTCTTCTTGGTCCTTGTGGATGGCGGTTTTTGAGAGAAAAAGAAGAAGAGAAAAAACTTTTGGTTTAACACTTGAATTATTGAATGAATGAAGTGTGTAAGTAGATTGAGTATAAATCTAATATATGTAAGAAAAAAATTTACCAACCATCAAATGAGATCACCCCCCTTGGCGGATTTTGGGGAATGTATCATATATAATATATTTTTTTTTTTTTTTATATAATATATGTAATTGTGTAAGTAAAATGTAAAGTTGTGTAAAATAAGTTGTAACTTGTATATATATTTGTGTATTTAGGGTAGTGTTAGCTAAAATAAATTTTAATGGATCAAAGTAAAGTATATTGAGATCATAAAATTGTAAAAATACATTTCTTGTAAAATTTGAGTGATATAATAATTATCGTGTAGTTTTTAAGAAAAGCGTCGTAATAATATAAATTTAACGATTTATATACAAAATAAATTTAAAACACTAGGTAAACTCAAAATATTATTTTTATAAACTAAATGTAAGTATAAAAATATATCGGGATAATTTTGGAAGTATCGGATTAAATGTTCAAAATAATAACTTACGCGATAACGTTTATTTAATATGAAATTTACGCGTTTAATGTGAAATGCAAAATCATGAATGAACTAACATGATGCAAATGATGTTAATGAAATGTAGACTAAACTTAGTCTATATGAAATGTCCGTGATGATATGATCATGAATTCGCCGCTAAACCATTAAGGTTACGCGAATTTGGAACACGTAAACCTAGTTTACGATAAATGATGAAATAGTGAAACGTGAATTGTTTTGAGAAATGACACGAAAGTGCGAGTTGTCACATTCGCCCATCAAAAGGAATTCGGTCCACGAATTCGGTTCGTGTTAGTCTATCGAATTTTGAGTTTGTGATGAATATCGAGAGAGAAGACATGGAGAAGTGTCGTTACGGTTATCGATGATTGAGAGCGTATAAAACATCATAGTAGAGAAAATATTGGATGAATCTCCCATAAGTAACACTTTGACTTTGGAATATGTGAAAATTTTGCTTGCACTAAGATTTATAAATAACCGCTCCCAACATAACATGATCCTCCGAATTAGACATAGTTAGCTAGGCTATGTATAATTAAGGAGCGATGACGTGACGTTCGGTTTAGTTGTTATAACTCTCAATGTTTACAAAGATTTAAACCGTGTCGTTAAAATGGTAGTTAAAGTAAAAGAATTAAAATTCTCGTAAGTGATAACAAATCGGAAAGAAAATAAAGTACGATAGATGAGAATATTTTACAACGAGTGGTTTATCAAAAGTAGTACATCTTAAGTTATAAAGATTCGGATACGATGGAAGACATAAACTTAGTACGACATAGTACATAAGGAAAATAAGATTTGTTAGTTTCGAACTTCTTTAGTCTTCGCGTCGTTGATACCTTGACGAGCTTCTCCTCCTCTAACATGTATGCATTCCCATGAGCACCTTCAACTTGTTGACCTTGGTTTTGAGGACATTGATTCCGATAGTGTCCTTGCTCCCCACATCCGAAGCACGTAACTATGGTCTTGCCTCTACAATCACGGCATGGTGTCCTAGTTTTTGACACTTGTAGCATAACAGGACAAAGACCCGTGTGATGATACTTACATCGATTACATAGTGGGTAGGTTCCAGCATAACCTCTGCCTTCTATTGGTGCAGCAACATAAACCATTGCGGCTCCTTGTCCTCTATTCTGCTGTTGATGATGGTTAGTGTTACGGTTTTGGTTGTTGTTATTATAACCTCCCTGGTCATTTTCCCATTTTCTTTTGTTGTGGTTAGTTTGGTTGTTGGTGTTGTTGTTGATGGTGTGATTGTTGTTATTGTTGTCGTGGTTATTGTTGATAATATTTTCCCTTTTCACAACTTGAGCCATGAGTTTTTGAGTTATCCTAATAGTTTCTTCAATTGTTTGTGGATCGGAAGAAGTTACATCTCCTTGAATACATTGTGGAAGTCCTTCAATGAAATTTTCCAGTAGTTTCTCATTGTCCGAAACCATCGATGGACATAGTGCGGCCAACTCTTGAAACCTCCTGATGTAGGTCTCGATGTCATAACCAACAGTTACTAACTCGTAAAATTCCGTTTCTAATTTCTTCACCTCCGTGCGTGGACAATACTTCTTAGTTACCAGATTCTTGAATTCATTCCACGTGAGCTTATAAGCATTTTCGATACCAATAGGCTGCGCATACGAATTCCACCATGACATTGCGCCATCTAAGAGTGTACCAGTGGCGAACTTTACCTTGCAGTCATCTGGGCAATTGCATAGAAAATCTGAGACTCCATCTTTTCAAACCAACGGATCATAGCAGTGGCTCCTTCCGTGCCTTTGAACTTTGTGGGATCACAGTTCTTAAAGTCCTTGTATGTACAATTACGAACTCCGGACCCTCCTGCGGCTCTCATGGTAAAGAAGAAGTCTAGCGGCGGCGGCAGCGGCGCAGCTACCGTTGCTCGTTCTTTCCTTAGTGCCTCGGCTATACTATCCTCTACATACTTTTGCATAGCCGCTTGAGTCAATTCGGTGTGGCTTTCTTGGCGCCATATCTTCTTCAAAATAAGAGGAAAGGTGAGGCGTAACAAAGTCCGATGTCAATAATAAGCGCTCCAAAGAGATATGATAAGAAATGATAAGTTTGAGGTTATTTTTCAAAATGATCGACGGTTTCCTAAGAAATAGGTTATGAGATGTCGTAAGTGCTTCAAATGTATAATGGTTTAGTGACTTAATGTGTTAATAACGTGTAACTCGACATGTTAGTGGTGAAACAAAGGAGTGAGAGTGACTTCGCCCTACTTAAAGGTTTATCTCGGTATTCGACGTTATCGGTGATGAATCAGCTGATATTAAAATTGTGATAGGGAATGACAAGGCATTCTCCACATTAGAGTATGAGGAAAGGATAATGGGATGGGTATTTAAGGGCATCCATGTGACAATCGATTTGAAATGAAAGTAAATAACTCGAAAAATGTACGTATAAATCGCATGCAAAGTGAACATGCACTTATGATGAAATGATGAGATGCTATGATGATGTAGTTATAGTCTAGGGTCAATGATGCAACCTAGTTCTCTATAACTTGAAGCTCGATGCCAATCTGTCACACCCCAAATTACTGCTTTGCGTGGAATGGAATTTCGGGATTGTTGTCATAGCATCACAATCACAGTTATATTGAACGACCTAAAGTGTCGTTTGGAAAACACATCGTTTGATTTAATAAAACAATCGAGTTTACAAAGTATAGGTCCCAAATGAAAATCAACTTGTGCGGAAATAAGTTTGTTACAATTCAAACGATGTTTTAAAGTGCATAAATCCATGTGAGACGCGTCGTCACCACGACTCTATGATAAGTCCACATGCATGCCATGAAGTGTATGCCTTAGATACCGAGATAAAACATGCTAAAAGTGTCAACACAAAGGTTGAGTGAGTTCATAGAGTTTGTGTTGAAATGTAAAGCCTTTCAAAATCGTTTATGCAACAAAGGCATTGTAAATCCACTCGGTTCAAGTTCCGCCCATACAAAACTTGCAACCTGTGTGTTCACAACCCACCGCCAAAATGTGTATAGTTTATGTTCAAACACATGATGTCAAATGAATTCACATAATAGTGCATGACTTAATGTATCAATAGTTACTTGACATAATTATACCAAGACATTTAGTTCAATGATTATACCAAGACATTTAGCTCAATGATAATACCAAGACATTTAGCTCAATGATAATCCCAAGACATTTAGCTCAATGATAATCCCAAGACATTTAGTTCAATGATAATACCAAGACATTTAGTTCAATGATAATACCAAGACATTTAGTTCCATGATTTATGATATAGAATATGACTAAACATTCGATTCGAGATAAACATATAGTTTGCAAATAATCATGATTGTCATAGAAATAGTTGAGCATGTATCTCCCCAAAAGTAATTCAAAACAATTAAAAGAGTAGGGCTATGACTCACTTGACAATGATGCGATGACAAAAGTGAGTACACTGAAATGTAGCGTGAATCTCGAAAATGACCTATTATGAATGATATGATACGTAATGAGTTATGATGTAATGTTATGCATGCAATTCGTATGTTATTTATACCACTTGTGAGTTTTGAAAATAATACTCTTCGTCGAAAAATACTCTTTTGACGTCTTGACCATTCTTAAATTACTTTGCAAGTATTTACGTCAAAATGTCATCCTACAATAGTTTCTTAATGATTTATTGTGAAATTATAACTTTTCGTCGTAAAATAATGTCGTTGGAAATTTCATGAAAGTGACTAAAATGGCCTCGAAAAGCTAGTCGTAAAATGGTGTACGTCGAGCGTTAGGAAACGAACTCAACGGTTTTGGAAAGCTTGTATCATAATCTCAAAATTTTGGCATTTAAGTTTTTATCCTAGAGGTCTCGTTCATAGAGAAAATATAGGTTAAGTATGGTGATTTTGTCCAAAATGTAGTTTAAAAGTGAATTTCGCAAAGTTTAAGCAACCGTAGTTAATTCATTACAACTCCGCTATACAAACGGTTGGTCATTTTGGAAAATATGCTTGGTGATCTCACTTTTATTAGAAGACATCTCTTTACAAAAGTTCTACGTCAACGTTAAAATAGCCTTCAATATGGTCGTTTTGTTTACCGTAACACTTGTCTAATAAAAATAATATAGTTTTTCTTAAATAATAAAGTTACGGCAATTTTGTGAAAACGTGTATATTTAAGTCGTTACAAATCCGTTTTCACGTATTATCGTCCTTAGCTTCGTATCAAAGTATACTAATATATTTTTGATAAGTCGAAATAATTTATAAAGCTTAAGACTCGTTTTTGACTCGTACAAAACAAAAATAGTTCTTTGAAATTTTCGGGATATATATATTTCGTCGTCAAACTTGAAAAATTCATAACTTCTTCGTTATAGCTCCGTTTAATCCGTTCAAGCGCCACGGATTCGTTTTAAAGTATATTTTCTAAATATCTAGGCCAAAAATTTATGTCTACTGTCGGATTTTCCAGAATTACAAAATAAGATCAGACCCTTTTTAATACTTGTCGAAATGAGTTTTCTCGTACTAAACCTATTCCAATCCCTTCAAAACAACTCCAAAGCTATTCTAATCCTACCATACACCTTCTTAGGGTGTCATGGGTTCCTAAACATCATCAAGACTAATATATAACAAGGGATAAATTATAGGATGACTTATATATATATAACTCTAAAAACAATGTAAAATGGTATAAATATCCATAAGTCTTGCATGCTTTGCTCAAAAATGATGAAATAAATATGAAATGATAATGAAAGATGTAAAATGAAAATGATATGCTTACTAGTTACTTGATGAGGTGACTAGAACAAAGGATTAAACCTAAACACCCTAGGTTTTTATTTCAAAACCTTGATTAAGAGTGTAACTAGATTGTTTAAAACTTGATCTTGAAAATTTTGATGATCTTCTTCTTCACCCTTGGGCTTGGCCGGTTTGAGAGAGGAGAAAGAAGAGAGAAAAACTTTTGACTAACACTTTGAATTATTGAATGAATGTGTGAAGTGTGTTTAAGTTGAGTGTAGATCTATATATGTAAGAAAAAAATCTTACCAACCATTGATGTCATCCCCCCCTTGGTCGGTTTTGGGGTATGTATTCATAAAATATATTTTTTTTTTTTTTTATTATATATATAAAATGTGTAAGTAAAAATGTAAAGTTAGTTAAGTATAAGTTGTAACTTGTATATACATTTGTGTAATTAGGGTAGTGTTAGCTAAAAATAAATTTTAATGGATCAAAGTAAAGTATATTGAGATCATAAAATTGTAAAATACATTTCTTGTAAAATTTGAGTGATATAATAATTATCGTGTAGTTTTTAAGAAAAACGTCGTCGTAATAATATAAATTTAACAATTTATATACAAAATAAATTTAAAACACTAGGTAAACTCAAAATATTATTTTTATAAACTAAATGTAAGTATAAAAATATATCGGGATCATTTTTGGAAGTATTGGATTAAATGTTCAAAATAATAACTTACTCGATAGCGTTTATTTAATATGAAATTTACGCGTTTAATGTGAAATGCAAAATCATGAATGAACTAACATGATGAAAATGATGTTAATGAAATGTAGACTAAACTTAGTCTATATGAAATGTCCGTGATGATATGATCATGAATTCGCCGCTAAACCATTAAGGTTACGCGAATTTGGAACACGTAAACCTAGTTTACGATAAATGATGAAATAGTGAAACATGAATTGTTTTGAGAAATGACCTGAAATTACGAGTTGTCACATTCGCCCATCAAAAAGGAATTCATCCCGAATTCGGTTCGTGTTAGTCTATCGAATTTTTGAGTTTGTGATGAATATCGAGGAGAGAAGACATGGAGAAGTGTCGTTACGGTTATCGATGATTGAGAGCGTATAAAACATCATAGTAGAGAAAATATTGGATGAATCTCCATGAGTAACACTTTGACTTTGGAATATGTGAAAATTTTGCTTGCACTAAGATTTATAAATAATCGCTCCCAACATAACATGATCCTCCGAATTAGACATAGTTAGCTAGGCTATGTATAATTAAGGAACGATGACGTGACGTTCGGTTTAGTTGTTATAACTCTCAATGTTTACAAGGATTTAAACCGTGTCGTTAAAATGGTAGTTAAAGTAAAAGAATTAAAATTCTCGTAAGTGATAACAAATCGGAAAGAAAATAAAGTACGATAGATGAGAATATTTTACAACGAGTGGTTTATCAAAAGTAGTACATCTTAAGTTATAAAGATTCGGATACGATGGAAGACATAAACTTAGTACGACATAGTACATAAGGAAAAATAAGACCGTTAGTTTCGAACTTCTTTAGTCTTCGCGTCGTTGATACCTTGACGAGCTTCTCCTCCTCCTAACATGTATGCATTCCCATGAGCACCTTCAACTTGTTGACCTTGGTTTTGAGGACATTGATTCCGATAGTGTCCTTGCTCCCCACATCCGAAGCACGTAACTATGGTCTTGCCTCTACAATCCTCGGCATGGTGTCCTAGTTTTTGACACTTGTAGCACTTAACAGACAAAGACCCGTGTGATGATACTTACATCGATTACATAGTGGGTAGGTTCCAAGATAACCTCTCGCCTTCTATTGGTGCAACAACATAAACCATTGCGGCTCCTTGTCCTCTATTCATTGTTGATGATGGTTAGTGTTACGGTTTTGGTTGTTGTTATTATAACCTCCCGGTCATTTTCCCATTTTCTTTTGTTGTGGTTAGTTTGGTTGTTGGTGTTGTTGTTGATGGTGTGATTGTTGTTATTGTTGTCGTGGTTATTGTTGATAATATTTTCCCTTTTCACAACTTGAGCCATGAGTTTTTGAGTTATCCTAATAGTTTCTTCAATTGTTTGTGGATCGGAAGAAGTTACATCTCCTTGAATACATTGTGGAAGTCCTTCAATGAAATTTTCCAGTAGTTTCTCATTGTCCGAAACCATCGATGGACATAGTGCAGCCAACTCTTGAAACCTCCTGATGTAGGTCTCGATGTCATAACCAACAGTTACTAACTCGTAAAATTCCGTTTCTAATTTCTTCACCTCCGTGCGTGGACAATACTTCTTAGTTACCAGATTCTTGAATTCATCCCACGTGAGCTTATAAGCATTTTCGATACCAATAGGTGAGATACGAATTCCACCATGACATTGCGCCATCTAAGAGTGTACCGGTGGCGAACTTTACCTTGTAATCATCCGGGCAATTGCATAGAAGAAACACAGACTCCATCTTTTCAAACCAACGGATCATAGCAGTGGCTCCTTCCGTGCCTTTGAACTTTGTGGGATCACAGTTCTTAAAGTCCTTGTATGTACAATTTCGAACTCCAGACCCTCCTGCAGCTCCAGCAAAGAAGAAGAAGTCAAAGAAAGCAGAAGAAGAAGAAGCAGCAGCTACCGTTGCTCGTTCTTTCCTTAGTGCCTCGGCTATACTATCCTCTACATACTTTTGCATAGCCGCTTGAGTCAATTCGGTGTGGCTTTCTTCGGCGCCATATCTTCTTCAAAATAAGAGGAAAGGTGAGACGTAACAAAGTCCGATGTCAATAATAAACGCTCCAAAGAGATATGATAAGAAATGATAAGTTTGAGGTTATTTTCAAAATGATCGACGGTTTCCTAAGAAATGGGTTATGAGATGTCGTAAGTGCTTCAAATGTATAATGGTTTAGTGACTTAATGTGTGAATAACGTGTAACTCGACATGTTAGTGGTGAAACAAAGGAGTGAGAGTGACTTTGCCCTACTTAAAGGTTTATCTCGGCATTCGACGTTATCGGTGATGAATCAGTCGATATAAAAATTGTGATAGGGAATGACAAGGAATTCTCCACATTAGAGTATGAGGAAAGGATAATGGGATGGGTATTTAAAGGCATCCATGTGACAATCGATTTGAAATGAAAGTAAATAACTCGAAAAATGTACGTATAAATCACATGCAAAGTGAACATGCACTTATGATGAAATGATGAGATGCTATGATGATGTAGTTATAGTCTAGGGTCAATGATGCAACCTAGTTCTCTATAATCAAGCTCGATGCCAATCTGTCACACCCCAAATTACTGCTTTTGCGTGGAATGGAATTTCGGGATTGATCGTCATAGCATCACAATCACAGATTATATTGAACGACCTAAAGTGTCGTTTGGAAAGAACATCGTTTGATTTAATAAAACAATCGAGTTTACAAAGTATAGGTCCCAAATGAAAATCAACTTGTGCGGAAATAAGTTTGTTACAATTCAAACGATGTTTTAAAGTGCATAAATCCCATGAGAGACGCGTCGTCACCACGACTCTATGATAAGTCCACATGCATGCCATGAAGTGAATGCCTTAGATACCTGAGATAAAACATGCTAAAAGTGTCAACACAAAGGTTGAGTGAGTTCATAGAGTTTGTGTTGAAATGTAAAGCCTTTCAAAATCGTTTATGCAAAGAAAGGCATTGTAAATCCACCGGCCCAAGTTCCGCCCATACAAAACTTGCAACCTGTGTGTTCACAACCCACCGCCAAAATGTGTATAGTTTATGTTCAAACACATGATGTCAAATGAATTCACATAATAGTGCATGACTTAATGTATCAATAGTTACTTGACATAATTATACCAAGACATTTAGTTCCAATGTTTATACCAAGACATTTAGCTCAATGATAATACCAAGACATTTAGTTCAATGATTATACCAAGACATTTAGCTCAATGATAATACCAAGACATTTAGTTCAATGATAATACCAAGACATTTAGTTCAATGATAATCCCAAGACATTTAGTTCCATGATTTATGATATAGAATATGACTAAACATTCGATTATAGATAAACATATAGTTTGCAATTAATCATGATTGTCATAAAAATAGTTGAGCATGTATCTCCCCAAAAGTAATTCAAAACAATTAAAAGAGTAGGGGCTATGACTCACTTGGACAATGATGCGATGACAAAAGTGAGTACATCGAAATGTAGCGTGAATCTTAAAATGACCTATTATGAATGATATGATATGTAATGAGTCATGATGTAATGTTATGCATGCAATTCAGTATGTTATTTATACCACTTGTGAATTTTGAAAATAATACTCTTCGTCGAAAAATACTCTTTTGACGTCTTGACCATTCTTAAATTACTTTGCAAGTATTTACGTCAAAATGTCATCCTACAATAGTTTCTTAATGATTTATTGTGAAATTATAACTTTTCGTCGTAAAATAATGTCGTTGGAAATTTCATGAAAGTGACTAAAATGGCCTCGAAAAGCTAGTCGTAAAATGGTGTACGTCGAACGTTAGGAAACGAACTCAACGGTTTTGGAAAGCTTGTATCATAATCTCAAAGTTTTGGCATTTAAGTTTTTATCCTAGAGGTCTCGTTCATAGAGAAAAATATAGGTTAAGTATGGTGATTTTGTCCAAAATGTAGTTTAAAAGTGAATTTCGCAAAGTTTAAGCAACCGTAGTTAATTCATTACAACTCCGCTATACAAACGGTTGGTCATTTTGGAAAATATGCTTGGTGATCTCACTTTTATTAGAAGACATCTCTTTACAAAAGTTCTACGTCAACGTTAAAATAGCCTTCAATATGGTCACTTGTTTACCGTAACACTTGTCTAATAAAAATAATATAGTTTTTCTTAAATAATAAAGTTACGGCAATTTTGTGAAAACGTGTATATTTAAGTTTACAAATCCGTTTTCACGTATTATATCGTCCTTAGCTTCGTATCAAAGTATACTAATATATTTTTGATAAGTCGAAATAATTTATAAAGCTTAAGACTCATTTTTGACTCGTACAAAACAAAAATAGTTCTTTGAAATTTTCGGGATATATATATTTCGTCGTCAAACTTGAAAAATTCATAACTTCTTCGTTATAGCTCCGCTTTAATCCGTTCAAGCGCCACGGATTCGGTTTTAAAGTATATTTTCTAAATATCTAGGCCAAAAATTTATGTCTACTGTCGGATTTTCCAGAATTACAAAATAAGATCAGACCCTTTTTAATACTTGTCGAAAAGAGTTTTTCTCGTACTAAACCTATTCCAATCCCTTCAAAACA
Source organism: Chrysanthemum lavandulifolium (assembly GCA_022545495.1). Taxonomy (NCBI): domain Eukaryota; kingdom Viridiplantae; phylum Streptophyta; class Magnoliopsida; order Asterales; family Asteraceae; genus Chrysanthemum; species Chrysanthemum lavandulifolium. The sequence goes on along the minus strand of CM040240.1, from coordinate 250,880,617 downwards.
ACTCCAAAGCTATTCTAATCCTACCATACACCTTCTTAGGGTGTCATGGGTTCCTAAACATCATCAAGACTAATATATAACAAGGGATAAATTATAGGATGACTTATATATGTATAACTCTAAAAACAATGTAAAAATGGTATAAATATCCATAAGTCTTGCATGCTTTGCTCAAAAATGATGAAATACATATGAAATGATAATGAAAGATGTAAAATGATTATGATATGCTTACTAGTTACTTGATGAGGTGACTAGAACAAGGATTAAACCTAAACACCCTAGGTTTTATTTCAAAACCTTGAATAAGAGTGTAACTAGATTGTTTAAAACTTGATCTTGAAAATTTTGATGATTTCTTCTTTCCCTTGGTCCTTGGCCGGTTTTGAGAGAGAAAAAAGAAGAGAATTTTGGTCTTGACTTTGCAACTTTGAATTATTGTGATTGAATGAAGTGTGTGAAAGAAGTTGAGTGTAAATCTATACAAGTAAAAAAATCTACCAACCAAATGAGTCACCCCCTTGGTCGGATTTGGGGATGTATTTCAAAAAAATATTATTTTTTTTTTTATTAATTATATATTGTATATATGTGTATGTAAAATGTATAGTTAAGTAAAATATGTTGTAACTTGTATATACATTTGTGTATTTAGGGTAGTGTTAGCTAAAAATAAATTTTAATGGATCAAAGTAAAATATATTGAGATCATAAAATTGTAAAAATACATTTCTTGCAAAATTTGAGTGATATAATAATTATCGTGTAGTTTTTAAGAAAAGCGTCGTAATAATATAAATTTAACGATTTATATACAAAATAAATTTAAAACACTAGGTAAACTCAAAATATTATTTTTATAAACTAAATGTAAGTATAAAAATATATCGGGATAATTTTTGGAAGTATCGGATTAAATGTTCAAAATAATAACTTACGCGATAACGTTTATTTAATATGAAATTTACGCGTTTAATGTGAAATGCAAAATCATGAATGAACTAACATGATGAAAATGATGTTAATGAAATGTAGACTAAACTTAGTCTATATGAAATGTCCGTGATGATATGATCATGAATTCGCCGCTAAACCATTAAGGTTACGCGAATTTGGAACACGTAAACCTAGTTTACGATAAATGATGAAATAGTGAAGCATGAATTGTTTTGAGAAATGACCTGAAAGTACGAGTTGTCACATCCTATGCAACATGGTATGTTAAGATTCCAAGGGTTCCCAAACTTGATCCTAGGGCTTCTAATAACATACATGTGACGGAGGTCACGTACTAAGTGTGGGTGGCGAGAGAGCTCTTCTTCCGTAGGAAACTTATTGAAATAGTCATTGCCTACTTCACCTACTTCCTCGGTTGTTTCACCCTTAGGAGTTTCACTAACCTCAAGTACCGTTTCTTGGTTCGCTTCGTCATTTGTTCTATTGGGTTTCACTAACGTGATGGTATTGATGAATTGAACATGCTTAGCTAACTTACTTGGGTCTTTAATCTCTACACCGGGAGCTTCGCGAGTTGAGATAGCTTTAACCTTCTTGTCACTATTGGTTATGGCTTTCATGAGGTTATCTATCTTCCTATCCATATCGGCTTGTTGTTGGTTAAAATGTTCCGAGAGCTCAGCTATTTGAGCTTCTTGGGATGCGACTATGTGTTGCAACATCCCTTCTATGTTTTGTTGGGTAGGGCCATGAGATGGAGGCCAAGAGAAATCATTAGGTGTGAATTCTTTGGTGTATCCCCAATAGAAGTCGGGTTTGCCCTTCCATGCTTCTCGAGCGTCATTAAAAGTCCTAGGTCCGGGTGTTGTAGGGAATCTTCCTCCCGTTCCATTAATACGCGAGGATGCGTAGTCAACATAAGCTTGTTCGGGGAATCGGGTGCAAGTACGCGTGTTGTAAGGATCACTACACGGCTCATACGAGGAAGAAACTTTGTTCACATGGCGTGAAGACTTAGGATTTTCGTAGGAGCTCATTAGGAGTTTAACTTGATCTTCAAGCTCGAGCATCCTACGGTCGGAAGATTGTGAGTCAATGGGAGGCAAGGAGATTTCCTTAACGGTTTTGGGCAATTCACGGGGGTCATTCAAACTTTCGTTGTCATAGAGAGCAAGGTCCTCTATTATACCCCACGATTCTTCCGCGGTGAGATCACTAAGTTTTCCACCGGCCGCTTGGTCAATGGATCGCTTGGTGGGGAAGTTGACATGATCATATAAGAGTTGGACTTGGAGCCAAAGATCAATGCCGTAATGAGGTACTTTATGGAGTAAGTCCTTGAATCGAGTCCATGCTTCGTAGAGAGATTCACCTTGACGTTGTTGGAACATCAAGATATCATTCCTAAGCTTAGTGGTTCTCCCCGGTGGGAAAAATTAAGCAATGAAGCGAGAGGTGAGATCATCCCAACTTGAGATGGATCCGGCGGGAAATCGCTCAAGCTAATTACTAGCTTGGTCCCGTAGAGAGAATTGGATGAGACGCAGACGCGTGGTCTCCCGAGTAGTAGCATCGAGGTCGATGGAATCGACAATTTTAAGGAAACTCAAGATGTGAATAGGATCTTGAACGAAGTCCATGGAATGCACATCCGCTTTGCACCAACCGGATGGTGTCGAATCGCAGGCCGTAGTTTGGGCTTGGTCGGGAAGCTCAATGGTGTTCCTATAGCCTAGGTGGCTTGGTATCGAGTATTCACCAAGAGTACGGGCTCTTGGCAGGTCATTTGGTGGTAGGTTGATGAATGGTGGTTGGTTATCACCTTCCATGATGAAAAGTGATGGGATTACTAACAAAGGTCACGAAGAAGGGGGAACGAAGAAGCTACAAATGAAAAAAAAAAAAAAGGTCTTACTTGATAGGAATCAAGCAAGGAAACCTAAACGAGGTGGACTCTAACTAGCTATTCTATTCCCGGCAATGCTCCAAAACTTGATAACGCCACACGCGCGTCGCTCGGGGTCAAAGGAACTTCCTTTCATCAAGCAAGTTTTCAACACCCTAGGCGATGAACCTAATCGTTGTAGTGTAGTATTAGGGTAAGCCATGGAATTGATATCGTTCTCTAGGGAATAGGAATGCTAGTGAGAAGTTACTACACTAAGGTTGGGGTTGAGGAAGATTATTTTTATCTTTTATGTTTTTAGGAAATGGAAAGGTACGAATCTCGGGGTTTGTATTTGGGGGTTGGTATTTCTACCGATTACTTCTACTTATCTAATTATCTAAACTAAGGTGTATGTAGTCTATGTCTAATTATTGTGTGCTCGTATGATGATTTAAAGATGTGTTTACTTAGGTTTTATTACTCCTTAATTATCTCCTATTTATGGTTGAATTGTCATGTCCTTATTCTTAATCGCGTTGTGTGTCTAAGGTCGTAGGGTATGCGTTTATCCCTATCTCTTTGAAACTACCAAAGGTTAATGACTACATAATCTCTAGGATTTATAAACTTTAACTCTAAGGTACTCTTCGGATGGTTTAGCCTACAATGATTCTAGGTACTATAAGCTAAGGTTCATAAAGATTAATCAAGCATTAACTACACAACGGATGACCTATCACAATACTAGATCATTAACAATTAAGATAAGAGACAACCAATCAATATTCAATAATCAAGTTTCATATCCCTAAGCAAACACACAAGTAAATTAGTCGGACATGGGAAACATGCAAGCATACACACAATTAATTGAAGACATAATTAAATTAATGAAGTAAAACACTTATCTTGATGTAAGATAGGGTATGAAACCCTAAAATACTGTACAAGACAGCCTTGGTTCGGTTTAGGTTTTTACCCAAAGGACTACACATTGAAAACTAAATAATTGGATTCTATATAAGATTACAAATGCGACGGCCACCTTTGATTTGTGACGCTCGTCGCCGTCATTAGGGTTTCGTCTTGGTCACTTTAGTCTTGCGACGGCCACCTTATGCTTGTGATGCGCCCCTTCGGTCTCGACGTCGTCTGGATCAAATCTAGGCCGCCCGAGTTGCGACGACCTACTCTTTTAAAACCCGTCGTCACTTGTAAATAAGCAATTTGGCTATTGAGACGTCACAAAATTTGTCCGACGCGCCACTACTTTGTGCCGACGCCGTCCCCTTCACTCCAAAGCACTGAGTGTCTCGAGTCTTGACTTTGGCCATTTTCTTCAGATACTCGCGCCTTTTCGTCCGAATAAGTGTCATTCCAAGATTTTGCCTTCAAGATACCTAAAAGTGAAAAGGAACGATATTAAGTAATAACGGATACAAAAGTGATCAAATAAGGGCTTAAACGACCCCTCAAAAAGGCACATTTTAAAACCTTATCATGCGCGTAAATTAGTCAATCCTTTCTTTCATTGCCTTCTTCAAGCATCTTTGTTTCTGAAAATTGTAAGCACCTGCAAAATCAAGCGAATGATCCGGCCGATAAAGGAATAATCATTGTTTTTATTCAAATAGCACAATTATGACAGCACCCTATAACTTCCGGTAAGACCAATTTTTAAAACCATATTATTAGAATATATTTATATATTTGATCTAATATTTATTTTTGTTTACTTTTAGTGGACTGTTGAAGTATGATAAGTGTGTTATTTGTATCCACCATTGTTTCTATATTTCATATATTGTTATGTTATTATCTTGATTTACATACCAATGAATAAAAGTTTATGCTATTGTTAGGAAATGATGTATATTGTTCTTTCAGCTATCACAATGTATTCAGATTTAATTTTGTATCTATTTTGAATCGCAGGAGGTAATTAAATGAAATAAGTTGTAAGAAAAATTCCATAAAAGCAAACTATTTGCTTTATAAGTAATAGGATATGAAAATTTGTTATAGGAGATATACTCAGAAAGTGATAACTTCGTGTGGCTGGGGAGGGTCTCCTTATACTCATTGTCAGCCATGAATTTAATGGTCGGTGCTGTGTTTCTTTAGTTCATAAAAAACATGGGGTCTAATAAATTTGTACATCTTTACCCATGTGAATGTAGTTTAAGATATTATCCTAGAAGGTTTGTGCACAACGCCACAACAATCTTCTTCCATGTAGTTTAGTTGCACCCCATGTACATATTTTTATCTTATATACAATAATGGTTGAATTCATAATGTTAATCTATTTTGTTGTTTTGCAAGGCAATCGGATATTACAAGTAGAACATAAATCTTATTCTAGAATAGCCGAAAGCGATTCTGATGGTGTCTCCCAGCAAGAGTCGTAAACAAACACGTATCCACGGTGTCTAATTTACCGCATTTATGTTTGATGCCTACAACATTATGCTTCATTTTCTTATTTAATAAACTGTATATTACGTGCAGACAAATATGATCTTTTTGTCCCCTCCATGGGGAACACCCGAATATACTAAAGCAAGAAACTTTGACAACCCACATGACAGGTTTAGTTTCTTAACCTAAATGATTGTTCTTTAGGCTCTTCACTTTAATATTAGTTGGAGTTTGTGCTAAATATTTTTGCTCATATGCAAACAATTTCTATTGAATGACGCAAAAGAAACAGCACAAACAATAGCTACGTTTCTCTTAATAAGAAACGTCGAGACCGACCGAATTGTTTCAATGTCTTTTTATCCAATCCTTCATCTGCACTTGAGGTTTGGAAGACAGAGTGATTGAGTTGTAAGCACTACTAAAAGCTCTTCTGGAGGGAATAGGTTAGTAGTTATACCATGATATCTCTGAATTTCCATTAGACATTGTCTTTCTATCCCGTAAATAATATGTATTGTTTATCTATTGCAGAAGCGTATGATAAATTACAAGCTAACATAGTGAAGGAGCAAGATAACCTAAATAAAATATTTACATCAAAGGATGTGAAAGCAACTGTACGTGACTACAAACTGGAATCTGCTAATTTCTCTTAAAGTAGTCAAAGCAGTAGAACAAAGCTACGAATGGAACAGGTAATTTTTATTAAAGCTACGAATTCATGTAACTCCAATATAATTTGCATGTGTCCAAACAGCCTCTTAGACTGAATTTATCTAAAAAGCCCCTTAGACCGAATCATTCCAAACACCCCTTAGACCGAATATGTTGAAACAGCCCTTGACAGATTGTTGTTATTTTGCAAGAGTATGTTTATGTGACTGTGGTTATATATGTATTGTGTAATGTAGTCTAGGCGTGTTCAGAAAAACAATGCACAATTGGTTGAGTATTTTCTTGATACCGAAGCTCAGGAGCTTGAACTAGAGATTGCTAGAATGAGACATAATTAAGCACTTCTTTCCATTTCCATTTCATAATCATTTATATCTTGGCTAGATAACTAGAATTATTTTAAATTCACACTTAAAATCCTATTGACATTTTCAGGTTAGCTGATGAGTTTTTCAATCCTTTAAAGTTGGAACTAGGACAACTTCGGTTTGCTGTCCAAAAGACTAAGGTTTGCTTTCTATTTCTTACTATATATATGCCTAAATTAGATTTGTCCCATATTTTAATATGTTGTTCAATGTTCAACATCATGTGATTACTAATGATCATCGTAGGATATGGAAGACAAATTGATTGAGTTGGAAGCACTACAAAAAGCTCTTCTGGAAGGAATGCCAAATAACCATTATAGGCAACTATAAGAAACCACAAACAGTTTTGTTTATAAGCAGTCTCAGTAAGAAATCCCAAAAACCCCCCAATAATCCGTAGTTTCAATAAGCAATCCCAAACATCAATTACTTAATCCGTTGGGTGCAAGCAATATTTAATGTATTAACAGATCACCAAGACCCGAAACATTATCATTAAAAGGGTAGGATTCCGAATGATATCTCAAAATAAAAAGCTATATTGGCTACTAATCATGTACTTTTGCTTAAAGGTTTTATGTTTGTTTTTAAGGTTTCATGTTTTCTTAAGGTCTTTGTCTTTATAAGTTTCTGAATACTGCAAAACACATTCAAGCATCTGTGTCCTTTACCAGGATACCACACCACCGTATGTGCTCTTTCTAGATAGTACGTGTTTCCAACAATTTTTATTACAGGTCCAAAGTTATGCAAGACATGAATCGATATGCGCTTTATCCAAGACTCGGCGAAAACTATTTTAATTCGACCTACCGATGCTCATGTATAGTTACTATGAATGGATATTGCGGTGTGAACCTAAATATGTTGGAAGATCTGAATCACCGACCCTAATTCTTTCAAGGCGCAGTGGATTCAATGAAAGAATACTCCCGATAATTGAGGCAAAGTCGCTCTCCAGCCCATCAATATGCAAGTGTTCGCCAACATGGAATAAACAGATGATTGGTTGCCAAACTTAAAGAGTTTAAACGACGACTATGGCTCACCTGGTCTCACTTGAAGAGCGTATGTCCATAAAAATTCTGCAGACTTTGTTGGGAATAATCTGTTACTCACCGATAGTTGTGAAGACACCGCTTGATTGCACTAGCAAAGGAAAAGTATTACCACCTTTGGTCCATTATTACCACCGCTATTAGATAATAGTTAGGAGAACGTGTCTAGATAAGTATAGAAAAGATCTTGTGTATATTCTATATTGTTAGCTTTATACTTATCTTGTAAAGGACTCCTTGTACTATAAAAGGAGGTCCTAGGTCATTATCTTTGATACATACTTACATACATACGTATTATTTACAAACGCTTCAAGGTGTAACCCAATGATAAGCAAGATCACTCGTATTATTCATTAATAATATTAGAGCTTAAGTTTTGTGTTTAATCTGTGTTCACTTACATCATACAATCCATATTCTAAGTATTACTAAGTAAATTCCGCGTGCTTATTAATATTATACAAAATATCATTGACACAAGGTATGTGTCCAGATCCATCAAGTGGTATCAGAGCTTAACCTACTCACTCAAATCAATGGAGATGGAAAACAACCAGTCCAACTCTAGGATCGTACAGGTTGCTCGTGATATCTAGGATCGTACAAGGTTTTTATTGGTCGAAGAATGGCGAAAAGGTGAAAAATTTCGAATCTAAAGATTTTCGAAAAGTTTCTGCAGGACAGTTTTCAAACAACAATAAATTTTTCGTGAACCGTTGGATCGGGCTACAATTTTTACTGGAGTTTCTCTATATACCCATCTAACTTTTCACCGAAGGCATCGTCGATCTGAGCTCGCAATCAAAAGTTATTCAGTGTCGAAGTTCGCTGCAGAAACAGGTTTAAAAATTCGAATTTTAGGATTTTTTTTTTGGTTTGTTCTTCAATGTTTTTATGATCAACGTGGTTATCATGCTAAGTTGCTGCTGTGATGTTGACATGATGTGTTATAATGCTTTATTTCAATTCTTATTCATGTTAATAACTCTCGTTGTCTGAAGATTAAAGAGTATAGAATTATTGGTTGAATGGTATTTATGATCAGTAAGCATTAATTGGTTGATTCAAATAATTATGAGTACATGGGTCGGTGACTACAAGAGAAACAAATTAATGTTAAGGATACATTTATTGTCGTGAGAGTACATGATTCTTACTATTAATCATGGGTTGATGATTGGGTAGATCTTTAATGAGTAGTTCTCTATAATTAATTAGATCGATGATGACTTGAATATGCATTAATTTGTTCCTAGGTAGTATTTGGTTATCAATAAGTAGTGAATTGATGGACATGTTACTTGGTCAGTTCTTAAAAGGTTTGTTTTCAAGTTTGTACTGATGCTCGTTCATATGCACATACTGCTACGATTCGGGTTACCACTGCTAGTCATTCTCGTAACCACTGCTACCTCGTTCGTTACCACTGCTAGGTTGACGTTTCCACTGCTAGTGTTATCGTTTCTACTGCTACACGTTTTTGCAACTGCTGCTGATCTCATGACAAAACTACTGGTACTTTCGAAGTACTTTATGCTGCTATCTTGTTTTAATCTGCTGCTTGTTTGTTCGTTAATGATGTTCTCACGTGATACTACTGATGCGTTCAAGTATCAGTTGGATAGTGATTTATTTATCAATCGTTGGAGCAGATTTATGGACATGGTTGCAAGGATTTCAAGGTATATTAATGTGTGGTGTTTTGAGGTTTGATGATCTTGTGTTCGTTATGGATTTGTTAGACATCACACACAAATGATGGATCTGGGTTTTGTACGTGTTGTGATTTGTGTAGTAATGAGTTCTCGGTTGAAGTTAATGTGTTGCACGATGGTTATTATTGTTGCTGGTTCCTTCCAACAGTCGCAAGTATAGCAAGATTTCATGGTTACCTCGTACTATTTTTATATTATTGGTTGGTGATATTTGTGTTGATTGCATGGAGGCCAAACAAATCGCTTGCTGTTATTGACCAAAGATTGGATTTGAATTATATTGGTTCTTGATATCACATGGTACGATGGTTATCATTGGATTATTTCTCACATGGACCATTGGATTGATATATGTATTATTAAGTGTTGGATGTGTTATGAGAAATTGTTGTGCATCGTTGATTAAAAGAACAATATATAATGTGAATACTGAGATTGAATGTGAGTTTATACTGCTCATGGATTAATGTTGTAATGTGTGTTCGAGTTTGTACTGCTACGTATGTCCGAGAAAGATTATTACCACGGTTAGTTTTGATCGATATCGATTAGAATGTACTTTTTGGTTTTCGTATGGTTTTAAGAATGATGGACGATGTACACACAGGGGATTGGTTCACACACACAAAAGGAGTTTGGACTTTGTTCTTAAAAGGATTTAAAAAGCTCGTTTTTGGTTTTATTGAAAAAATGATTACGAAGAAGGTTAAATATCATTAATTTGATGTTGTAGTTGAGTTTCACAGGTTTGTGTTCTTATCATATCTCAAAGTGGGTGTTACACTTTGTAGATAACTTGTTCGTGCTTAAAGGATGTTGACGAAGACTTGAAAAATCTAGTTTTCATAGGTCAAGGGGTGGATGGATGAAGACCTAGTTAACTATCACTTAAAGGAGTTACATTGTAGTGCTCAGTGTCTCATTTAAGATGAGGATTTTGTCAAGAGATTGCGGTCTACTTATATGGTGTTAGTATAAGTTCAACGTCACATGGATAAACAAGACATAAGATACAAGTTTGGGATATTTTACTTCTTCATCAAATTCGTTATATTTGGTTTTCTTCACAAGTGATCATTATAAGGAGCTTATAGATTTGAAGAATCATTCGATGTTCATGCAACACTGAGGGGAAGTTTCTACTGCTTATATTCTCTATTTGTTGATAACAAAAAGGGGAAGATATGTTGAAGTGGCGTAGCACAAAGGAAGACAAGATTGTTTCATTCATGGTGAGATTTAATTATCTTAACTTCTGCTACTTCATCTAGGGAAGTTTGTACAAGAACCGTGTTTGTTTTGTCATCATTAAATAGGGAAAGATTGTTGGGTTTATTGATTTGATAATACAAAACAATAAAGAATGAAACATCAAGGGCTTAAAGTGACAAAGATGAAACCTACAAAAAGATGGAGGGACTTGCTTGCAAAATAAGATTTATTATTTAGTACTTCGTAGAGATTTGTAAACCCTAATCCTCTAGTATATAAAGAGGACATGGGGTGTAGGTTTTAATTAAAAATTTAGTCTTCCATAATGTAGTCATTAAAGGTGTGTGTGTGTAACCTAGACGTGTTCCTATAAACGTCTAGGGTTAGAGTTTGGTTAGTTTAGCCTCAATGTTAGGAATTAGAAAATTCAGTCGTTAAAGAGTCGGTCACCTCAAGTATATGTATTCGTTAGAAAGCTCGTAGTCGTAGTCTAGTTATATTATTAAGTTGTTTATCTTGTAACACCGTGGAGGATGGATGGTCTTTACCCATCAGATATGCGATCCACACCGTAGGTGGCGTTTGTTTGTAAGAAACTATAAATACCCTCTACCTCCCAAGGTAGAGGGTTGAGCTCAATACCATTTTTCTTTGTTTCACATAGTTCCCAACTCTCTTCCCTTTCTCTCTAGAACTTTCTCTCTAAACATACTTGAACGCCCACTTTGATCATGGTTTAGTGTGTTTGTGAAATCCTATATATTACAATTGGTATCAAGAGCCATGGTTTGATCACTCATCTTTCATGCTCTTTGTTTTGGTTGATTTCATAAGGTTTTTGGGGTATTAAGTGTTTAGAAGAGTTGATTCATTTGGACAAATTTTAGTGTTAAAGTTTGAATTTTGCTTGTACTTTTGTGTTTAGGATCATCATATGTCTTTATGTTTTGAATTGGAAGGCTTAAATCATTGTGGTTTGGTTGTTTTTGATTGATAAAGTGGTTATTTTTGAACTTTGTACTAAGCGAGTTGAGTCTCGGATATTTAGTTCTTCAAAGCAAGTTGCTTTGTTACCGGATCGCGAGTTGATACATGCGACTTGGCTATTTAGCGAGTTGCTTTTAAGCGACTTGGTGGTTAAGCGAGTTGTGTGCATTTGCGACTTGCTATTGCGAGTTGATTCCTAAAGCGACTTGTTTCTTTTGCGAGTTGATTGTGTTGCGTGTTGATACTAAAGCGAGTTGGCTATTTAGCGACTTGTTTCATCAAGCGAGTTGATTGTGTTATGAGTTGATTGTGTTGAGTTGATACTAATGCGACTTGGCTATTTAGCGAGTTGATTCCTTGCGACTTGTTCCTTTGAGCGAGTTGGTTGTTTAGCGAGTTGATTACTAAGCGAGTTGAGTGTTTAGCTACTTGTCTATTTAGACTTGTTACTTCTTCATGATACATTCTTACGGTTGTTCTTTTGGTTTAGTAAAATCCGTGAAAGAATCAATTTCCGGTTTAATCAAAGAATAGTAAAATCCGTAGAATTTGTAATCATGGCAAACATCGCTCCTACTATTGTTTCTTCCATAGCCGAGGATGTTCAAAAGCAGGGATCGGATACACGCCCACCTATGCTTGATGTAACCGATTATGACTCACGGCACAACGAATCCGATTGTACTATTTGGGAAAAGAAAACGAGTCAACATTCTCAAGTCAATCGATGAAGGACCTTATCGATTGAGACTACTAGAGACTTGATTGATACGTTGCGGATGGAACAATGATCTATGGAATAGACGGACCAAAGACGTAAGATGAGCTCACCGATAAGGAGAAAAGAGATTCGATGCGGATATCGTGGCTTCTAACATTATACTTCAAGGTCTTCCAAAAGACATCTACAAGCTTATCAATCACAACATCAAGCAAAGGTTGTATGGGATAATGTCAAGATGCTTCTCTCGGTTCGAATTAACTATGGAAGATGAGAATCACAACTCTATGATGAATTTGAGCACTTCAAGATGAAACCAGATGAGAGTGTCTATGAGTATTACGTGAGATTCCACAAGCTTGTTAATGACATGAGGAACATCGAATGACTATGCCAAACATTCACCGAACTCAAAGTTTGTGAACAACATGAATCTCGAATGGCACAAGTTTGTCACCGTGAAACTAACCAAAGGATTGAAGAATATGAACTATGAGCAACTCTATGCTTTCCTTCTTCGTAATGAGAGACACGCTATGTTTGAAAAAAGGATTCTTGATCGGTTCAAAACCAACCAGGGAGAGACAAGCTCATCAAATGATTCAACCGCCTTCTACTCAAACATTGGAATTACCACCAAAGCATCTCAAGTTATACCCATGGGTAATGGTAATCACAAACTCATTCCGGTCCAATGTTCAAACAAGTCGATCTCGATGCACACGTGGGAAACTTCATTAATCAACCGGCTCTCATGATTAGTCAAACATGAACTCTCTCCCACACACCAACAACAACCTCGAACAAAGATCTAATCCACACAATCAAGCCACCGCCGAGATGGAAGGTTATGGTACAACCATTCAAGAAAGGCGTATGAACAAGGGAGAGGTGGAGCCGATAGAGGATATGTGGCAAATCGAATAGGGAAGGAATGGAAATCAAGGACAAGCAAAGCGGATCAAGTATTACAACCGTGGTGGTGAGGACATATTGCAAGGAACCGCACATCGCCAAAACGCCTCGTAATGAGAGTACTTGAGGATAAGATGTTGCTTGTGCAAGCTCGGGATAATGGTGCACTTTGGATGAAGAGGAGTTGTTGTTTCTTCTTGAGGAAATGCCAAGACATATGATGCAGATGTGGATGAGCGACCAATTCGGAGATAGGACACAATCATCGAATGCCTTTCAAGTCGCCGATTGTGATGCATACGACTCGACGTTGATGATGAACCCATCAGACAAACAATTTTCATGGCTAGCATTTCTCCAATGGACCCTTCTAAAGTCTCTTCATCACCACAAGTCGTTCCATCCAAAGACAAAATCATTTCGAGGTATTAAAACTATACGATGATGTTGATGTGCAAAAGATGCATAACAAAGTACAATCAATCGAAACTATTGAGTCGATATTGAAAATATGGATAATATCAATGTTGTCCCATATGATCAATATGTGAAACAAAGTGAAAGTGAGAGTGTACCAAATGATGCATCCTCTCAAGTCAATGATGACTATGTTTTTATGAATACACCGCATGTGCCTCGATGATTCTCGTTATCTCGAACTTAATGCCTATAAAGAACAAGTTGCTATTTATGAACAGTGCTAAGTTTGAGTTAACCACACGTGAGCGGGAAATGGATAACCAAATGCGCATAACTATTCGAAAAAGTAATTTTAGAAGAAGTATTAAAACAAGAGTTAAACTCCTTACAAGAAAAGCTTTTAAAGCGCTAAGCAAAACAGAACTTCAAGAAAATGTTAAAATGCTTAAGCAAGAATTCAATGCTAAGGAATCAAAACTTTTGAATGATATTTCCAATCTAAAACTTTGAAAACAAGCTTGAAAATAAGTTGTACATACAAGGAATACCATTCAGATCGCTTCACATGATCACTAAGCATAGTGTCTTAAGCGATAAGCATAGCATTCCCTTGTTGAGGAACCGAATCCAGAGGTCATTAAAGGGCTAGAAGCGCCCATAAGGTAATTTATGATGGCAATGAAATCCTTAAGCCTAGACAGAAACCTAGTTGTCTTTGAGTAATTGAGGAAGATAGGAAATCGATGAAGTCACTAGGAAGAAATTGTATAAGAAGCTAGAAAATCCAATATGTAAAGGAAGAACATAATTATCGGACCCATGACTACAAAAAGGAAAATTGGATTTCCTTGAACATGTTTAAACCTCAAACATTGTTAACACCCGAACAAGTGTTACGGAAAAGGATCTAGATAAACAAAAAGCGAGAGAATCTTGTTGTAACAAACCCCCTCTTAGGAAAATGCCTTCACCATCGTGTATCCTCCTAATACACCAATGCATCTAGTCCCTAGAACTATTGCCACTAAAAGCAAGACCTTAATCAGTCAATAGGTCATCTTCCAATTATTTGTTGACTTTGAGAAAACTTGTAAGAAAAGGATCACACCCACTGGGATAACAGAAGGGGAAAGGGGTTTTGAGCAAACAAAAGAATGCTATTTAACTGAGGTCATGCCTTTCTTTAAACAACTAAAAGATCAATTTAAAAGTCTTAAAAAGGGGATGGATTTAGATATTAAAGAAATGGAAAAGGAATTTGATGCAATGATAGTTGAGGTTAATGACTATGAGCATGAATAAAAATATAATGAGATTGAGAGGAAGAACTTGCACACATTAAATGAGAATCTTATTTCAATGTATTGCTCAAGATGTGTTTTAATCGCTACGAATCACTCCATTATCGCTTCTCGATTTCATGAATTATCTATTGCATTGAAAGTTTCCATGATCGTGTCATTGAGCTTGAAAACAAAACTCGTAATTTAGTGAGAAAATTGATCGAGATGATCACGATAATTTGGTAAAACATCTTTCTAAACTAGAAGTTGAACATTTTGATTTGCAACTAAAATATCAACATCTTAAAGAAAATGTTAAAACCTCAAATATCAAGACATCCTCAGATGTTCCAAAGTTTGATGCGGTTTTTCAGATAAATAAACGTGATGAACAGATTCAAGCTCATTGTTGAACGATCAGAAAGTTGAAAGCCCAAAATTCTCAATTAAAGGGTGAAAAGAATAATGTGACTAGCTCCCAAATGCCTCCTCCTTTAGATTCTCAGTATTCTCAAACTTTTCATCTTCAAAACTTAGTAAACGCTTTACAAAAGGAAAACGCGAGCTTTCTAGAAGAAAATGAAAAATTTAAACGTCACTTTAAAGAGTTATTTGATTCAATGAAAGCCACTCGTGACAAAAACAACGAAAGAATAACTTCTTTACAAAAGGAAATTGAGAATCGAGGGTCGGGAAAAGGAAACCGCCACTTGTTTTTAATGAGAATGTCGCTCAAAGTCATCCTCCTGATTGCAAATATCTGTGATCATTAAATACATTCCTCCTCATCTTAGGAATAATGAACTTGTGTTTCATAACTCATGCTCACCTTAAGGATAGTCTAGAATGTCTCCGTGAGATTGTGGAGGAGGATTACCTAAATAAGCCTCTTGATAGAGAAATTAGGTTTGCGTGCATTTAGGCCAAACGATCTCGTGAACTGCTAGAATGCTTAATTGCAACATGTCCTAAACCCTTAGGTGCGAAAGGTAAAGTTGTGATGCCTGTTCTATGCCTAGTGCCAAGCATACAAACCATTCTATACCCGTTTAAGAAAGTGAACACTAATGTGCCTTCGAGTAGTTCGAGATCCTTGCACATCTAGTTCAGAGTGCAAAGGTAGATCAACCAACTAATGTTCCCATAATTCCTCTACAGGAGTAATTAGTGACATTAAAGCAAGCGGTCAAAGCCTCAGTGCAATACCAAGCAAGATAGGACCTCGCAAGCTAAGAATGCACACTGGAAGAGAGTAGAAGACCAACCTAGGAACTTTAAGTTTGAGTTGAATAAAGCGAATTGTGTTGATTCTAGTATTAGCCATAGGCGCATCGTAATTAATTCAATTTTGATACTATCGCAAACCATGTAATGATGTCTCGCTTGAATTACATTGCTAATCATGAATGTGGTGTGAATGTTTTGTCTAATGTCAATTTCCTGTGAAAATTGTTAATGCTAAAAATCATGCTAAGAAAGCTAAAGGCAAAGACAAAAGAAAGTTAGAAAACAAAGGAAACCCAGGAAGAACATTTAGTGAGATAGGTTTTCAATGGATACCTTCCGCTATAAGACTAATCGGTTCTACCTCAATCTACTAAGAAAATTCCCACTAGAAAATAGATGCCTCTTGGTAGAACCATTCCCTTAAGAAGTGAACACACTTTAAATAGGTTGAATATTGACATTAGCATCGCATCTATTTCGATGATTCTATTGTTTCTACTCCGATGTAGGTGTTCCAAGCAATCGTTACTAACCAAGCGGAACCCATTATTGCATGGGGTTCCCAATTATCTAGTTATCCATTCTTGTCAGTGTTCAACCGCAGATCGCTCAAATCGCTCAGGTACTGGACTCAGCCGTTCCAAGCATATGATTCGAGACCGGTCATGGCTCATGAACCGTGAGCAAATTTATCGGACGCTTATATTCGGGAACGATCATTTCGATGCAATTATGGGTTATGGAGATTATGTTGTTGGTGATAGTGTTATTCCGGGGTATATTATGTGGAAGGTCTTGGTCATAACTTTGTTCTCATTGGTCAATTCGTGATTACGATCTAGAAGTAGCCTTCAGAAAACATACTTGTTTCGTTAGAGAACTTGATGGTAAGGAACTTTTAAGAGGAACACGTGGTTCAAATCTATACACCATCTCTATCGAAGATATGATGAAGTCTTCTCCAATTTGCTTGTTGTCAAAGGCTTGAAAACAAAGTCATGGTTATGGCATCCTCGTCTCAATCACTTGAACTTCGCACCATCAATGATCTCTCCGAAAGTACTTAGTTGTAGGTTTACCTAGACCAAGTATGAAAAGGATCATCTTTGTTCAAGATGCCAATTGGAAAAAAGCAAGAAGTATGCCCATAAACCCAAACCTACAAACTCAATTATAGAAGTTCTTCATACCATTCACATGGATTTATGTGGACCAATGAGAGTGCGAATATCTTTGGGAAGAAATATGTGTTAGTTGTGGTTGATGATTACTCTAGATTCACCGGGTCAAGTTCTTAAGGACAAAGGATGAAACTCCATATATCATCATCAAACTCATCAAACATTGCAGGTTCGACTTAACAAAACTTTCGTAATCATCTCGAGCAGACAATGGAACCGAGTTTGTTAACAAACAACTTAGTGAGTTTTATGAAAGTGTTGGAATCGGTCATCAAAGAAGCATTCCACGAACTCCTCAACGAACGGTGTAGTTGAAAGACGAAATCAAACTCTTGTGGAAGCCGCAAGAACAATGCCGATTTACTCAAAGGTTCCAATGTTTCTCTCGGCGGCCATTGCCATCGCATGCTACACACAAAATCGATCCACGATTCACACTGCTCATGGAAAAACTCCATATGAACTTGTCCACAAGAAAACCTAATCTCATTCCTTCGTGTATTTGGTGCATTGTTTTATCCAACTAATGAGGGCCGACTTAGGCAAACTTAAAGCTAAAGCGGACATTAGAGTATTTGTAGGGTATGTACCAAACAAAAAGGGATACCGAATCTACAACAAAAGAACCCGAAATATCATGGAAACAATTCACGTTACGTTTGATGAGTCGATCGGTCCAATGGCTCTGGATAATCCAAGCTCGGACCCGACCGCAAAAACAGTCCCATTGGTTCATCCTTGTACCAAATTCCTCTCCAAGAACTCCATATGTACCTCCATCCGAAGATGATTTAAGGAAATTGTTTGATCCAATGTTCGATGAACACTATGAACCAAATGTCGATGAAATGTCAAATCCATCAATGAGGTCGCTCCTATTCCGTGAATGAAGTCAACCCTTCAGCCAATATCATTAAGTCAAGAAACGCTGCCGATCACTGTCTCATCAACAAATCATCAATCTTTGAATGTACATCATGGAATTGTTTCCGCATCAATGACGAAATTAATCCTTTGATACTCCTGCAGATGCTCCATTTGAAAATATATTTGCTCTCGAATCATCATCGAACCATCTTCATCTGGAGAAATCGACTCGCCTACTTGGTTCCTCAACAACAACCACATAAACACCTTAGAAATGGACTCATGATCATCCATTGGACAACATCATTGGAAACCCTCTCGTCCAAAGATCAACACGAAAACAACTTGCAACCGATGCCTTATGGTGCTTCTTCAACTCCGTATTTCTAAGGTCGAACCAAAGATGTTAAACTGCGATGAATGAAGACAGTTGGTTCAATGCCATGCAAGAAGAAATTCATGAGTTTGATCGACTTGATGTATGGAATTAGTACCGCTCCATTGATTGCTATGATCATTGCTCTAATCGTAATCTTCTTGGCTAATCTGCAAGTAAGAACATGGTAGTCTATCGATGGATGTAAAGACGGCATTTCTAAAGCGAGATCTTAAAGAAGTCGCTCACGCCACCAACCTGAAGGCTTTGTGAATCCGAGCATCCTACTCACGCTTATTGTAGGATATTAGTTTTACATACACATCAAACCATAACAACAAGGTGGCGATAAGTGGAATTCTAGAGAGAAAGTTAGAGGTTTAGGGAACTTTAGTGAGAGAAAGAAAATTCTTATTATGAGCTCCAACTCTACCTTGGAAGGTAGAGAGTATTTATAGTCTTACATAAATCGCCACACATCGGGTGTGGATCGTGCATACAATGGGTAAAGACCGTCGTCCTCCACGGTGTTACTTAACTAAATACTACTTAACTTAAAATAACTACGACTACGAGCTTTCTAACGATTACATATACTTGAGGTGACCGACTCTTTAATACCGGAATTTCTAATTCCTAACAATCTCCCTAAGGAAGGTCACCTCAATCATGTACCAAAATTACATTGAATACAAATAGATATTACATTAAAAAATGTTCTTGCATTCTTGATGTAGTCCTTTGTTCCTAAGCTCGTAGTCATTGATTCTTCACATTGCATGTTTGGTTACTTCAAGTGGAGGTCTTTTAACGATCCACGTGATAGTAAATTTGAGCCGACTATAGAGATCGTCAAGAATCAAAGATCTCTCGTGACATCCATTGTGGTGTTGGTATTATGTGATGTTGTGACATTCGGACCGACATGCTCACATTCTAGATAATGATATCTTCTCATCGAGTAGCGGAAGCTTTTGTTGAATCATGATATTGGCGCGGCAGAAAGCGAAGCATGGAGTGAAAATATCGAGTCGTTGATGCACTAATCATGATTTCTTTTGAGTTGAATGCGTTAAGTGAGCATGCGGCTATGGATTGACCGCTTCCTCACCGATCACCGCAAACGTCGGGCGCATCACACAACAGCAGTTAGCAATAAATTGCATGAAGGTGTCTTTGATCACTCACGTTGAATTGAGGTACACGCCCACGGTTCCCCGTTGATCGAGACAAGTACTACTTGTGATCGGTATAATTCAAGAATTTCCTTGATGTGGTTTCGCAATGCTCTAGTCGTTCTCAAACCGAACGTCTCAAAGAAGACAACACGGAGTGAGTGAACCAATAATTTTATGTCCACCGATTGATGAAAAGAGATTTGAAAACAATCGTGTATTGCTCAATAGAAATTTTTTGCAATACAACGAAGGTTTTATTGAAAATCAATTATCAATCATAAAACACCTTTTGGTTTGAAAAATTAGTACATGGTCGATGTGCTAAAGAAAAGAGGTATTAAGCACAAAGACCGGTTTTTCAAAGGTATCCGTCAATCCATAACTGAACCGTGATTGATTCAAAAGATTGAATCGCCCATCGCTTATGTTCGGTTGTCACATGGTAGATCTATTTAATAGATCTCACATGCCACCTACCAGAGCTTGTTTGATGTTGGCTCCAAGGCTTTCCATCTTCATTGTGAATATGTAGACACATCACTCGGATGTTCAGCAATACCACAAGGATAATGCGAGGACTCAAGATGTAATCTCTTTCCACATTGTGTGAAACAGAGTCATCATTGAAAGTGTCCTAATGAGATTGATTGATGATCTCGAGGCTCTAGACTCAATTTGTGCATATTTGGATCCCTGTCTTTGGAGACTAGGAGAGGGTCTCCTTCTTCAATATCAACAATCTCTAAGAGAAAGTCGATAGATATGTCGGTTCCCGTGAGAATGAAACAAGTCCTTTTAAGAGGAACTTGAGTGGTTTGGAAAGTTGAAGTGCGGTCGTCCGGGTCCATGACGTCTTGTCTTCAATACCGATGTTACCATCGATGGCGTATGAATTGAACCCGGTTTACGCCCTAAGGTTGAATAAATGGAGGGCTATTTGTTTTCACCCTTTCTCATTCAATTCTTTTAATTCTTCAACCCCTTCAAGCTTACCGAGACTTCATTGCAAGAACCTTGTTGGGTTTGTTCCGATTGCTTTGTCTCAATCGCACACTTCCCATATCTCACTTTTCTCCTTTTATCATCATACCTAAGGACTTCTACACTAACTAGTGGATTGTCCTCGGTAGATCCCTCCGGTTCGGCGGATCATGGGAACCAATACCTAACCTTATCATCCTTATATCACCGTACATAAAGTAAAGTTGGTCGGTCTATTTGGTATTGTTCATCTGCCATTGGAACCAATTGAAAACCATTTGAAAATCAATTCAGATACTTGTGATATATTATCAAAACATTTTGTACATGAATTGTTTTTGATATTTTTAGAATAAGTGCTCCCCCTCAACATGTGCATCAAATGTTTAAAATCGTTTTGCACACGGAGGCAAGAGGAAGAAATTGCTTCTTTGATTACCATTTTAAAAAAATATCACCATCACTTCCTTGATCAAATCAAGTAGATAAAGCATTTCCGGGAAGGATGAGGTTTCCATAAATTTGCTCCCTCAATATGTGCCTCGAGGTTTGAAAAGAGTTTGCACATACTAGAGGAACTCGCACATTGAGATAAATGATCACGTTTCAAATCATAGGTTTAAGATAGATGCTCCCCTCAACATGTGCATTGAAAATTTGAAATCGTTTGTCACATGTGGGAAGGATAGCATGTACATCCTTATAAAACCATATACCGAATAATCAGTTTAAATCCAATTTAAATCACACATTCTCCCCCGATCACAATTATCAAATCATTTGAGATTTGTGATCTCTTATAGATTTAAATTGATTTTGAAAGCTTTTAAGGAGAATTGTGACTTGATTATGAAAGCGTCTTAACTGATAAGGATCGGATTTTAAGACTTTAAACTCCATTGATAAAACATGCATGTACATCTTTTGAAAACAATTTAGGGTGAAGGCTGAGAATACGTAACAAAGTTTCTCAAATATACCGATGTACGTAACATACAAATTTTATTACTTTTGTACGTAAATAACTTTCAAATTATGGTCAATGTATCGTAACGTGACCGGTAACTACAAGTTACCGGTCAAAAGTTTCAAATTATGATCAATGTAACGTAAATAACTTTCAAATTATGATCAATGTACGTAATGTGACCGTTTTCTTACGTTTTGTCCGTTTTGTTCCGTTTTGTCCGTTTTCTTACGTTTTGTCCGTTTTGTTCCGTTTCGTCCATTTTGTTACCTTTGTCCCTTTTTTACGTTTTGTCCGTTTTTAACGCTTGTTCCAGTTTTCTTCGTTTTATCTGTTTTGTCCGTTTTCTTACGTTTAAATCCGTTTTGCGTTTTGTCCGTTTTCTTCCGTTTTGTCCGTTTTGTTTCGTTTTGTCCGTTTTGTTCGTTTTGTCCGATTTTCTTCGTTTTGTCCATTTCGTTACGTTTGTCCGTTTTGTTCCGTTTTCACATTTGTCGTTTTGTCCGTTTTCTTCGTTTTGTCCGTTTTGTTCGTTTGTCCCTTTTCTTCACGTAAAAAATGGACAAAACGTAAAAAGGACAAAACGAAGAAAACGGACAAAACGGACAAAACGAAGAAAAGGGACAAAACGGACAAAACGTTAGAAAACGGACAAAACATAAGAAACGAACAAAACGGAACAAAATGCAGAATAAAACGTAAGAAAACGGACAAAACGAAACAAAACAGATAAAACGTAAGAAAACGGACAAAACGTAAGAAAAACGGACAAAAACGGACAAAACATAAGAAAACGGACAAAACCGAAACAAAACAGACAAAACGAAGAAAACGGACAAAACGTAAGAAAACGGATAAAACGGAACAAAATGGACAAAACGTGAAGAAAACGGACAAAACGAACAAAACTTAAGAAAACGGACAAAACATAAGAAAACGGACAAAACAAAAAAAACAGACAAAACGAGGAAAACGGACAAAACGAAGAAAAACGGAACAAAACGGACAAAACGTAAGAAAACGGACGAAACGGAACAAAACGAAGAAAACGGACAAAACGTAAGAAAAGCGGACAAAAAGCGAACAAAACGGACAAAACGTAAGAAAAACGGACAAAACGGAACAAAACGGAACAAAACGGACAAAACGAAGAAAACGGTCACATTACGTACATTGATCATAATTTGAAAGTTATTTACGACATTGATCATAATTTGAAACTTTTGACCTGGTAACTTGTAGTTACCGGTCACATTACGTACATTGATCATAATTTGAAAGTTATTTACGTACAAAAGTAATAAAATTTGTTTGTTACGTACATCGGTATATTTGAGAAACTTTGTTACGTATTCTCAGCCTTCACCCAACAATTTAATGCCAAATAACTTTTTAATTTGATTGAAATCATTCTCCCTCTCAATCAATGACATAGGTTGTTGATTGAGAAATAGAGATTTTGACAAATAAGTCCTATTGATTATCAAAAATAGAGACCGAGTTATTTTTCAAAGCAGTTAGTTTTCAGCAGATAAATGGTTATAGAATCAGAGCATTGAATTTTGAAAACATGATAAAGTATGGCTCTGTTTTTTCTTTTTAAAACCGGTTATTGCTCGAAAATGACAATAAACCATAGTTTCTCTTTCTCCCAAAATTATTATTATTATTATTTTTTTTTTTAAGAATTGAACAACATCTAAAGTCCCGTGTCATTCTTTGAATGACAAAGACAAAGACCATAGATATTATCGAACCGAAAAACAGACAAATTGACAATAATTTTTTTTTTTTTTTTTTAAGATTTTCAATTTTCGATTTTATGGATTTTGAAGGGTTTTTTTTTTTTTTTGTATTTTGTTTTTCAATAAATATTTACAAGAGATAGATGAAGATAGACCTTTACTCCTCGTCTTCCTCCTCAAGACGTTTGAGTGTATCCGTTGAAGGCTTTTCAACCCAAGACGTGGAAGAATAAACTCAAACGTTCTCTTGGAAGAGCTTTGGTGAAGATGTCCGCTAACCGATATTCGAGACTCACAAAATAGAGTTCCACCACACCTTTTTCCACTTGTTCTGATGAAATGATGTCGAATGTTGATATGCTTTGCTCTTGAGTGTTGAACGTTGTTGCATGAGAGCAATAGCACTTTATTATCACAAGACAAAGGGATTTTGTTGAATTCAAAGCCATAGTCGATAATTGAGATCTCATCCATAAGATTTGAGCACAACAGATGACATGGCTATGTATTTAGCCTCAGAGAGGAAATAGAAGTACTCATTTGCTTCTTTGAAGACCACTCACAAGCTTATCACCCAAAACCGAGCACCTCGGATGTACTTCGACGAGTATCTTGACACCTCGCATGATCAAGATCTCGTGATAGGTCGTTAGTGACATACCGGTGTCCTTCGGGTACCAAAGACCCATATTGATGGTTCCTTGGAGATACCGAAGACCCTTTAACCGCTACGGTGTCCTTCGGTACCAAAGACCCATATTGATGGTTCCTTGGAGCACACATGCAAACAATGAACAAGATGTCGGTCTACTAGCGATGAGGTACATCGAGGATCCAATCATACTACGATATTTCGCTTGGTCAATCATGATCCCCGAGTGGTCCTCATCTAGTTTGGTTCGATCAATCATGGGGGTGTCAACAGGTCACTTGAATCAAACCCAAATTTCTTTAAGATCTCTGTTGCATATTTAGATTGATTTATGAAAATGCCTCCGGACTTTGTGAAATTTGTAATCCCAAGAAAATGACATTTGTCCCATCATTGACATTTGAAATTTTGAACTCATTTCATTATAAAACGATCACATTCCATTGGGTGCGCCGAGGCAAAATAATATCATCAATATAAATTTGAACATGAGTTAAATGTTTCGACTTCACGGTGAACAATGTAGGATCAATCGCTCCTTTGCTAAATTCGGTAGATAGAAGAAACTTTGACAAGGTATCATACCATGCCCTTGGATCTTGCTTTAAACCGTAAAGAGCCTTCTTCAAACGATAAGCGTGAGTAGGATCTTCGATCATGCAAAACCGCCAAGTTTTCTCACGCAGCCGGCCACTGTGAATGACCAATCAGAAGAAACTTAAAGCGCTAAGCACAAATGCAATTTAAGATCGAGAATACATTGGATTCCCGGTCGTTATGTCCCAACGAGCCGCATGAGAATAGTCAAACGTTTAGTGATCGAGAAGATTTGAATGGATACGTAGATTTGATTTATGATTATAACTACGAAATAGCCAACAAATTACAACGGCTTAAATGCAAATTAAAAAGATTAAAAGATAAAATCTATTAAATAAATGCTATCACTATTTTTAAACTAATGTTTTTGTTCTTTTGTTTTAATAAAACTAAATTAAAATCTACGCGACGCATAAATTAAAAAGTGAAACTAAAGCAATATTAACCCTAAAAATATGAAAATTATATTTTATAAACCTAATGATATAAGAAAATTTTAAGAAAAGAAAATTAATTTTACAACTAATTATCTAATTATTATTAATTAAAACTATTTTTAACTAATTAATAATTACCTAAAATACAAGAAAATAGGAAACAAAGCTAGAAAAATAAAATTATGAAATAAAAAGTCTAAAATATCAAACTAGAATTTTCAAAACTATTTTTGTATTTTTACGATTATTTTCTATTTTTATGAATTTTAAACTATTAAAACTAATTAAATTACTAAAAATTACCAAATAAACTATGAAAAATCTGGAAAATTACTTTTTCACTTTTTATATTTATCTAAGCCTAAGAAAATGAAAACTCATTTTTTGGACCTTTTCAATTTTTGTATTAAAAGCTAATTAAATAAGCCTAAAAACTGCTTTTAATTTAAGAAAATAGCAAAACAACTTAGAAAAATCTGAAAATGATAACGCCACACGCCGCTCGGGGTCAAAGGAACTTCCTTTCTTCGAGCAAGTTTTATAACACCCCAGGCAAATGAACCTAATCGTTGTAGTGTAGTAATTAGGTGCCACGGTATTGATATCGTTCTCTAGGGAATAGGAATGCTAGTAGGAGTTACTACGCTAAGGTTAAGGTTGAGGAAGATTATTTTTATCTTTTATATTTTATGAAAATGGAAAGGTACGAATCTCGGTATTGGATTTGGGGTTGGTATTTCACCGATTACTCTACTATTATCTAATTATCTAAACTAAGGTTGTGGGAGTCTATGTCTAATTAATGTGTGCTCGTATGATAGTTTAAAGATGTGTTTACTTAGTTTGTATTACTCCTTAATTATCTCCTATTGATGGTTGAGTGTCACGCCTTATTCCTAGTTGCGTTGTGTTTCTAAGTTGTAGGTGCGCTTTCTCCTAACTCTTTGAACTTACCAAAGGGTCTTGTCTACAAATCCACATAGAGATTATAGACTCCTACCTAAGGCACTCTTCGGATGTTTTAGACTACAATCACTCGTGTAATCATACTCTAGGGTTCACAAAGATGAATCAAGCATTAGTACACAACGAATGACCTATCGCATTACTAGATCATTAATCAACTAAGATAAGAAACAACCAATCAATATTCAATAATTAAGTTTCATACTTCCTAAGCAAACACACAAATAAATTAGCCGGACATGGAGAACATGCAAGCATACACACAAATAATCAAAGACATAATTGAATTAATGAAGCAAAGACTTATCTTGGTGTAAGATAGGTTAAAACCCTAAAATATCGTACAAGACACCTTAGGTTCGGTTTTAGGTTTTACCCAAAGACTCTCCACACAAAAGACCGAAAAATTCGGATTCTATATATAAGATTACAATTGCGACGGCGGCCACCTTATGTTTAGTGACGCCGCCGTGTCGCCGCCATTGGGTTTCGCTTGGCCACGTTAACCTTGCGACGGCGCCACCTTATGTCCGTGACGCCGCCCTCTTCGCCTTCTCGACGCCGCCCTCGATCGCATCTAGGCCGCCCGAGTAGCGACGGCCTACTCTTTCACACTAGACGCCGCCTCTTGAAAACATGAGTTTTGAGTTCGACCGTCGCAACTTTCTCCGACGGCCGCAAATATCTCCGACGCCGCCGCTTCTACATTCAAATGATCGTGAGTGTCATGATTTCGACTTTGGCCATTTTCTTCATATATTCGCGCCTTTTCGTCCAAATAAGTGCCATTCCAAGATTTTGCCTTCACGAGACCTAAAAGTGAAAAGGAACGATATTAAGCAATAACGGATACAAAAGTGATCAAATAAGGACTTAAACGACCCTCAAAATGGTACCTTTAAAACCTTATCAAATATCCCTACACTTGTTATTTGCTTGTCCTCAAGCAAATGTGCTTTTAGCCAATTGATTTGTAAGTTAGGGTCATTCAAGATTAATTCAAAACGGTCCACAACACATATAAGCCCCAAGAAAGTCATAACAAGCACGGAATTACATACTAGCACCTCACATGGGGTGTTTGGATACTCACATCTCTCTCGTGTGTATAAATGAAATATAACAATATAGGAAATGGAAGATAAACACTCATTAACCGGTCCTAGTACATAGATTACCATAGGCTTGAGAATAGATCAAACCTCCATCGCTTGGCGTAAGCACCTAGGAAAGACTATCAAAGAGGTCTTTAAAGGGTTGTAATGTTAGGCTTACGGTAGGAAATAAGGGTTTGGTGGGATAGGCTATTTAGTGGTGGTAAGTCAAAATCTTTATGTTAAATGCATATGAAGAATGGCGTTGCTAAGCCAAGACTCGACACTCTAAACTCTAGATAATCAAATAAACAAACATAAATTAAAAGATAGATGTAGGATGGTAGCCCGTATTTTTTTTTTTTTTTTTTTTTTTTTTTTTTTTCACTCTATTTTTTTTTTTTTTTTTTTTTTTTTTTTTTTTTTTTTTTTTTTTTTTTTTTTTTTTTTTCATACACTTTTACTCTACCATCCTCTAAGATAACATCAAAATACTAGGGATTTATAAGCATATCCCTACACTTGAGTTTTTATTACTCTAATACTAATTTGACCCGAATTGAAAAGATCAAAACACTTGGGGTACATTATTACGTAAACAAAGGGAATTTGAATTTAACGCCCTTCCCGTCATTTCATAAACTTTAACTTTTCCCATGAATCCCAATCATCCCAAAATCAGATACAAAGGATATGACTCGACTTAGCAACTTATGCAAGCAACTAGATAATTGAACTAAGGGTTTGGGAGATAATAATAATTTGCACTAAAAGTGAGTGCATAAGGGGTAGGCTAAGGCGATTTGGGTGTATATTTGGGGTGGTGTAAACAATGTTTTCATTGATATTCCGAAAACCGAAATATCACGAGAACCGCGAAAAGGATAGGCTCGAGGGGTTAACTAGGGTATCGTACTAAAGATGAGTACAACGAAAGGGTGTGGGGAATTACTCAACCAATGTGGAAGAAGTAATTATATTACGTGTATCAAACAAGGGTTTATCCTAATGCCTCTTATCATTTAGTTATTCCTAACTACACAAGTGTAGCCTCACTTGCGATCTCGAATGCATCACAAAACAAGTTCTAGAATCTAATATACTACCGGTTCTCACTCTAAGCATTAAAGATGAATGCTTTAATTCCTACTAATCTAAGGGCGATCCTCACATTTTGGGTGGAATTTGGGTGGTAAAGGGTTTTTTTGTGCTAGTCATATAACTTCCTATCCGTGAGACGATTTTGTTAAGACTAATGGCCCACTCTTATATGTCATAAAAAATTTTAAATTTGGTGCCAAAATTACCCTAACCGACATTTCTCATGGTTTATTACACAATCACAATTGACAAAGCAAATAGTCAAGGATAAGCATAGTTTCAAAGTTCCGCTTTATTTTCCTCCCTACACTTAAACCGAACATTGTCCCCAATGTTCCCGAAAGTATCAAAGTTATGATAAAAGAAGGTGATTAAAACGAAGAAACTAATACTCCCCGATTAGCTCGGTAGGATCCGTAAAGTGGTGGTTAAATTCTTTTCAAGAAGAATTTATGCGTGAAAAGCTCCTTCCAATCTTATGTAACTTCTTCTTGACAAACTAAACTCGCACACTTGAAGAAAACAAACGAAACCTTCGTAAAATCGGCGGTAATAATATATATAAGACTCGATTTAAACTAGGATATAATGCTTGTGGAATGAATGTTTACGAATTTTTAAGAAAATTAAGACCGAAAATTCCAAAATTTATAAGTAGCTCGTAAAACGAGAAAAGTAATCGATGTTTTACTCCTTCCCGACGACGCCAGTTGCAATCTCGACGCCGTCAGTTATCCCGACAAAACCGGTCTCGCGATTTTTCGAAAAATTCGAAAATTTACATCTTTAGAACTGGAAAATTTCGCAAAACATTCATTATGACTCGATACAAGCATTTGACTCAAACAAACAAACATATATATCTTTTAGTTAATTGTTATTCTCATGTTTACGTTTCTTTTGAAAACGTGTAATCCTCCCTACACTTATCCCTTATGTAAAATACCTTTATATGTAATTAAGACGAGGTTAAAACAAAATAAAGCATTTTCACAAATTTAAACATGAGGATAAACAATTAATAAAAGATATATGACACAAACAAGCAAACAATTAAGCATGGGTTGCCTCCCACGAAGCGCTTTTCTTTATTAAAGAGTCTTGTAGCTAGACTCATAGTCCTGCTCCTATGGTTCCTCACGCATTCTCAATGAAAATTCTATCATATTGACAAAATCTTCATTGACTCTATACCTAGGCCCTAAAGTCAAGCAATCCTTATAATAATGCCTCCTTCTTTCCCACATGAATTTATGACCTTTTCAACATCTTCCTTGCTTTTGTCCTCAAAAGCTTTGATGTTGTCTCGATCATAAATGGACAAGTGGCCATACTCATTGTTTTCCAAGGCATCCTATAGGTGATCTCATCGGTTCCTTCCTTGAACCTAACCGCCCTCATGCTTGTTATGGCTCATTCTAGATGTTTCAACAAACGGTTTCCTAGCACTACTTGGGATAAACTATAGTCAATGACGATCCTACATCTTCTAGAACCATAAAATCAACTAGGTAAGTGAAATTTCCTATAAAGACATGCACGCCCTCGACTCTTCCCACAAAGTTGCAAACTCCTCCGGGTACTTAGGGTCTCTCCTAATATTGAGTCGCTCATTCATAATGTCATTGTAGACGGCAGATGACATTACGTTGATGGGGATTCCGATTCATGTAAGCGTGGTCGACACTCCTATATCCGATCATACAAGGGATTTTTAGGTTCCGTGGATTTCTCTCCTAATCTTTGGGCATATCCTAATGATGGGTGATCGTGGATTATCGATTATGTATTGATGGTATGCAACCTCTTCCTTAGTGGGGTAAAGATTGAAGTAAGCACTATTTTCCACATCCACGTTGTTGTTTATCATGCCATTTTCCGACCATCGTTAATCATTGAGCCAACTATAGCAATACCGACTACTTTCTCAACAGCCTTCCCTAATTGTACTATCGAATATTTTTCGCAAACTCAAGGTCGGTGTTCCTACTCACATATCGGCTTCGACGGTTGTGTTGGTTATTGGGTTGGGTTTTGAGTGACATTGAAATTTTTTGTGTTGGGTTATTAAGTGGTGGTTGGTTATCATTCTCCATGATGAAGAGTGATGGGGTTACGAACAAAGGTTACGAAGAAGGGGGATAGACTAAGAGAAATCTAAAAAATGAGAAAAATTTACTTGATAGGAATCAAGCAAAGAAACCTAAACGAGGTGGACTACTAACTAGCTATTCTATTCCCCGCAACGCGCCAAAACTTGATAACGCCACACGCCGCTCGGGGTCAAAGGAACTTCCTTTCTTCGAGCAAGTTTTATAACACCCCAGGCGTGAACCTAATCGTTGTAGTGTAGTAATTAGGGTAAGCCACGGGTATTGATATCGCTCTAGGGAATAGGAATGCTAGTAGGAGTTACTACGCTAAGGTTAAGGTTGAGGAAGATTATTTTTATCTTTTATATTTTATGAAAATGGAAAGGTACGAATCTCGGTATTGGATTTGGGGGTTGGTATTTCACCGATTACTCTACTATTATCTAATTATCTAAACTAAGGTTGTGGGAGTCTATGTCTAATTAATGTGTGCTCGTATGATAGTTTAAAGATGTGTTTACTTAGTTTGTATTACTCCTTAATTATCTCCTATTGATGGTTGAGTGTCACGCCTTATTCCTAGTTGCGTTGTGTTTCTAAGTTGTGGTATGCTTTCTCCCTAACTCTTTGAACTTACCAAAGGGTCTTGTCTACAAATCCACATAGAGATTATAGACTCCTACTCTAAGGCACTCTTCGGATGTTTTAGACTACAATCACTCGTGTAATCATACTCTAGGGTTCACAAAGATGAATCAAGCATTATACACAACGAATGACCTATCGCATTACTAGATCATTAATCAACTAAGATAAGAAACAACCAATCAATATTCAATAATTAAGTTTCATACTTCCTAAGCAAACACACAAATAAATTAGCCGGACATGGAGAACATGCAAGCATACACACAAATAATCAAAGACATAATTGAATTAATGAAGCAAAGACTTATCTTGGTGTAAGATAGGTTAAAACCCTAAAATATCGTACAAGACACCTTAGGTTCGGTTTTAGGTTTTACCCAAAGACTCTCCACACAAAAGACCTAAAAATTCGGATTCTATATATAAGATTACAATTGCGACGGCGCCACCTTATGTTTAGTGACGCCGCCGTGTCGCCGCCATTGTGGTTTCGCCTTGGCCACGTTAACCTTGCGACGGCGCCACCTTATGTCCGTGACGCCGCCCTTCGCCTTCTCGACGCCGCTCGATCGCATCTAGGCCGCCCGAGTAGCGACGGCCTACTCTTTCACACTAGACGCCGCCTCTTGAAAACATGAGTTTTGAGTTCGACCCGTCGCAACTTTCTCCGACGGCCGCAAATATCTCCCGACGCCGCCGCTTTCTACATTCAATGATCGTGAGTGTCATGATTTCGACTTTGGCCATTTTCTTCATATATTCGCTTTTTCTCGTCCAAATAAGTGCCATTCCAAAGATTTTGCCTTCACGAGACCTAAAAAGTGAAAAGGAACGATATTAAGCAATAACGGATACAAAAGTGATCAAATAAGGACTTAAACGACCCTCAAAATGGTACCTTTTAAAACCTTATCAACTGTGTTGCGGGGCTCAGTGGGAAGAAGATAAGTGGAACAATGGGCGCTAAAGGAATAGTCAAACCATTATTTGACCGGCAATGTATTAATAAAAGGGGTTCATAATGCAAATTGACAGGGGTCCAAATGCACATGACTAGGCCAAAAAGGATAAAGGGTTTAAAATGACAAGGTACTAAAGTGTAATTCTTTGAAATTCAAAGGACCAATGTCGCCATTTCATCAAAGTTTCTTCCAAGGACTAAAAGTGACACTCTCAAAAAGTATAAGGACCAAAATTGCCACTTTGCAATTTTCAAGGCTATTTTGCCAATTTTCAAACTTGGAGGACCATTTTGTAATTTTCTCAAACTTTTGATATTTTTCACCAAAGGACTAAATTTGACAACTTTTGATTTTAAAAGGACCTTTGGTGACTTTACTTTTGAAATTATGTGCTCAGGGACTGCTTTTTGACAACTTTTGAAACTTGGGGACTAAACGCAATTTTGCAAACTTTGCTCAATTTTCATCCGATTTTAAACATTTTGCATCCGAAACATATAAAATGCAATTTTGGACTATTTTGATCATTTTGATGCATTTCGAGCATTTTTAGGCGATTTTAGCTCAGATTGACTCAAAATGATGAGTATTTACACACTCATCAATCCCCACATCGAGATATTGCTAGTCCCTAGCAATGATTTGAGAAAACATAATGGATTTTAATCTCTTTACCAAAAGTCATTACTTCGGAGTAGCCAAATGTTTCAGTTCAAGTAAGAACCATGGTACACCGATAACCATGTGATTTTGAGCAAACCACCGCCTTTCAACGGATTTGATTTGTCTTTACCGAAGCCGTACCTTTCCGGATTAGCCAACTCTTAGATAAATTATCAATATTATCTTTGGTGAGTGATTACCAATTATGGTTTTTCCATCGCCTTTACCACAAGCCATAAACTTATGGGCTAGCCAACTCTTCACTTTTTAGGACATGGTGAGTGAATACCATACAATTTTGGGCAAATTGCAAGCCATCAACGGATTTGAGATATCTTTACCAAGAGCCGTTTGCTCTGGATTAGCCAATCCTTTAGTTTATTAGACAAAGCGGATCGATAACCAATTGAGTAAGTGTAGAACACTTACTCCAAAAAAAATTTTGGCCAAAACGGGAATTGGTATAATTATATGATAAAATTTGTGAGAATTCCCCACACTTAGAAATGAATATTGCCTCAATATTCAAAGTAAGCGGTTATGCCGAAACAAAGAACGAAAAGGGAAATACTACGGCCATTATTTAGCAAGATGATTTTTTTTTTTTTTTTTTTTTTTTTTTTTTACACAACATGTGGGCGGGTAACTCCCACACTAGGGTGGTACACACGGTGAAAACCCATGTTTAGCTCTTGTTTTTGATTACCGAGTCGCTAGCTTGACTCGACCCCAATTCATTTGTTCTTGGGAAAGTAACGTGGAAAACCAATCTCGATCGGACTTTCGCTCACAGTGTTAACAAACATATGAACATCGAAAGTTCCACACCGACGAGACACAATCATGGTATTGTTAATAGTAAAACTATTAAGAATGATACGGGGTCAAAGATGGTGTCCTCATTCCGAAAGAGAAAAGGGAAAGAGCAACCACACCATCCGTGAAGAATGGAACAAAGATATGCATGACAATGCAAGTCCATTCCTCATCGAAAGAAGCAAATCACCATTTTTGACATTTTTAAGCTTAAATTTGAAGCTTATATGGTGATTGTCAAGAAGATGTCCGGAGGAGGGTGGGAAATGGTTCTTCAATCAACAGACTTTCCGTAAAAGGATGTCTCCTCCGGATCAAGTAAGTGTTATCAATTCCTGAGGAATTGACTCATCACTAAGAAATGCATCGACTTCATTCCAAAGTTGTCATCTTCCTCATCGGGAGTGAGGAAGGGATGGAAGAGTCGGGAATAAGACCGGAAGATGATGGATCATTTTGAGCAATTCATCAATGGGAAGAATGTCTCCCATTGGATCACAAACATCATCATCCAACTCGGATGAAACAAGAGAGTTTGGTTTCATCCACGAGTTAACAAACTCGATGCGACAAACCGACGGAGGTGGGACAAGTGGTGTGCTCTTAGAGCTAGCGCTTCCACCACTCCGATGAAGTCTCCGAATCTAGATCATCATCATCATCAAGAACACTCTTGACTTCCCAGTGCGACTTTCAAACCATTTGTTTGAACCAGGGTGATTTTCAAAGCTTTGAGCTCAAAGACGTTTTGAAAACTCCTCTTAACCGTGAAATTTGAGAGTGTTGCATTGAATCTTTCATTTTTGATCAATTGTGGCAACACTCTTTTTGTACAGAGGTTTGGAGTTCGTTGATATTCAACGTGAGCTCTTCATTGTCAACCCGTATGGTCAACTCTTCAAATAACACATCAATCGAGCACGACTGCTCTCAAGAAAGCTCTCCCAAGATGAGGGAACTCTAGAATCAGATCAAGTCTACTACAACAAAGTCAAGAGGAAAGTGAAACTTTCCCACTTTCATCACGACATCCTCGGCCATCCCAAGTGGACGAGTTATGGTACGTCCGCTAGCTCGAGTGTCATACAAGTGGATGAAAGCTTAGGAAGAGACAGTTTCTTCCATCTCGAGAGTGGCATGAGGTTAATGCTAGCCCCAAGATCGCCAAGGCGGAGCATTGAAACATCCCAAGAAATCACACGGATTAAAACCGCCGTGGTCTTCAAGCTTTTGGAAGCTTATTAAGAATGGTCAATGAGCATTGCTCATTTAGAGGGTTTCGCCATCTCGCATAACTTATCTTTGTTGCTCGAGTAAGCCTTTAAGCGTGGATGCAAATTTAGGCATTAGAACGAGAGCATCAACGAAGCTTATATCAAAGTGAAGCTCATTGAAGATTTGGAAAAATTTTCCATCGCTCTTTGTTTTGTCTTTTGCTTCTCATCATTCATTCTTGATGGGTAAGGAAGTCGACTAGACTTTGAGTAGGGATGGAAGTGTTTTCGCTCGAATGTGTCTTCGAACTTCGGGTTCCGGACTTAAAGCTTGACTACCAAGGTTGGACGTGTCTGGTGCCGTGGGCTTGAATAATGCACCTTGTCCGTTGTCTCCTTGGTAACTTGACTCATTGCCACGGAGGAGGGGGCATAGGAGTCGAAGGTCCATTGTGCGCCTTACCACTACGAGTGGTGACGGCTTTCAACTCGGCATTTGGATTGGTAATTGTATTGCTTGGGAGTCCTCCGTAAGATGATGAAGCTTGGTTCGTATTCATGTTCATGAAACCGCTCATCATATTCTTCAACTCATTTGTCTGCCGAGACATTGTGGTATCAATTTCCTTCTTCACTCAACCTCATGTTATTGATCCGAGTTTGCATAGAACGATGCTTGACTCAAGAACTTTCATGAAGTCATTTGGTGGGGAGCATGAGAAGGTTGTTGATAATTATCTTTGATTTGGAGCTTGGTAGGGTGGGTTGTAATTGTTCCGTTTTGATTGTTTTGATTGAAATTTTGTCCTTGATTCGAACAAAGCGATTTTGATTGCCATGGTTTTGCACAGAGGAAAACCGGTGGTGTCATACCGCTAGGTGCAGTAGTGAGGATCACCGTGGTCGGTATTGATTGTGGTTTACCAAGCTACGGAGCTTGGTAAAAGGAAGCATCGGTTGCTTGACAATCATAATACGCGTGTGGACCACTACAAGTTTCACACACCTTGTTTACGGCTTTGATTGGTTCCGGTTTATGAATCTCGCTTTTGATTTCCTTAACATCCTTAATCATACAACGGATGGCATCCGTTAGAGTCGCTATCGATGCTAACCTCAAGAGTTATTGGATGAAGAAGTGGAGTGTTAGGAGTATTGACTTTGTTGCAGAAATAGGAACTTTTGATTTTTGCTCGCAAATTCCAATCACATCTTTAGGCTTACGATTCAAGATATTGCTACCGCGGATGCATTCAAAGAATCTTGATCGTTACTGCTCAACCCATTGTAAAAGATATTGACTTGTTGAAGCTCCGTGAATTCATGATGGGGCATTTCGAGGAGATCCTTGAATCTCTCCCATGCCTCTCCAAAGTTTTCATCGAAATTTTGACGAAATCCGAAATTTCATTTTAAGATTAGTCGTCTTTGATGGAGGAAAGAAATGATTGACAAACTTTGAACAAGTTCCTCCCAAGTTTCGATGGATCGAGGGGTTCTTTTTCCACCAAACCGGCCGCCCCTCAGTGAGAATGGAAATAGCATCAACTTGATGACTTTTGTGGCACATCCTTGTAATTGATAGTTGAAGTCAACTTGTTAAACCAACGGATGTGTGCATACGGGTCTTCTCGATCAAACTCGTGGAATTGATTTGTAGACACAAGTTGGATCAAATGTGTCTTCAATTCAAAGTGATCGAGTTGATTATCGGTAGAATGATGGCATCTCCATAACCCTCGGTGGGTGCTCGGAGCATTTCCGCCATAGTACGCTAAATCGCCATTTTGTTTGAAATAGTACGAATCTCGGGTTCGACTATTTGGGCAAAGACGCTCACGAGAACGTCGTCTAGGAATGTCTCGCTAGATCACGAAAAGGACTCAATGATCTAGAAGAACGAAAGCGCATGACTAGAGTTAACTCTAAGGATCTCGAGTTAAGAAAGGGAATTATGAAATTGGTGAAAATGAGGGTAAGGAGAATCTTTTGGGTTTTTCGGTTCGACAAGTATATATAACAACAAATCCAATTAAAACAAGATCGAGGCAAAACAACGGTGAACTTAAACCAATAATCACAAGATGAATGGCTTCTTTGAAAAGGTACACCACTATCAAGGACACAAAGGCAAGTTTTAATCTTTGGTTCGGGAACTTATTATGGTCGCACCCCGCTAGGTAGTGCAATCGCCTTGGTTTGCGGTGGTAAGATTTTATGTTGTTATTAAATCGTAAAACGACAAATCTTTTGTATTTTTATATTTGATACATATATAGAAACAAAAGAAAATATTTTTGTGTTTTATACGCTTTTAGTTGTTTTTGGGTTTTGGATTTTTATAGAAATATATATAGATATAGATAGATGGTATGAACAGAGTGAATATTCAAACTACTAATCTGCTAGAAGTAAGACTATTAGCATCGCTCCCCGTGGCGCCAAAATTTGATCTCGCAAAACCTTCAAGTTTTCTCACGCAAGTTCGCCACTGTGAATGACCAACCGTGAAGAAACTTAAAAGCGCTTAACACAAATGCAATTTAAGATCGAGGAGAAGTACAAGGATTCCCGGTCGTTATGTCCCAATGAGCTATGCGAGAATAGTCAAACGTTTAGTGATCGAGAAGATTTGAATGGATACGTAGATTTGATTTATGATTATAACTACGTAAATAGCCAACAAATTACAACGGCTTAAATGCAAATTAAAAAGATTAAAAGATAAAATCTATTAAATAAATGCTATCACTATTTTTAAACTAATGTTTTTGTTCTTTTGTTTTAATAAAACTAAATTAAAATCTACGCGACGACATACAAATTAAAAAGTGAAACTAAAGCAATATTAACCCTAAAAATATGAAAATTATATTTTTATAAACCTAATGATATAAGAAAATTTTAAGAAAAGAAAATTAATTTTACAACTAATTATCTAATTATTATTAATTAAAACTATTTTTAACTAATTAATAATTACCTAAAATACAAGAAAATAGGAAACAAAGCTAGAAAAATAAAATTATGAAATAGAAAAGTCTAAAATATCAAACTAGAATTTTCAAAACTATTTTTGTATTTTTCTCGATTATTTTTCTATTTTTATGAATTTTAAACTATTAAAAACTAATTAAATTACTAAAATTACCAAATAAACTATGAAAATCTGGAAAATTACTTTTTCACTTTTTATATTTATCTAAGCCTAAGAAAATGAAAACTTATTTTTGGACCTTTTCAATTTTTGTATTAAAAGCTAATTAAATAAGCCTAAAAACTGCTTTTAATTTAAGAAAATAGCAAAACAACTTAGAAAAATCTGAAAATTACAGGAAAAGTCTAAAATTATACTAGGAATATAAGAAAATGGAAAAATAGGTGCTTATGTGGATGAATATAGAATCATATGGAAGTGCTTATTTGAAATAAGCACTTAATAAGCCAAAAGCTCACAAAAGCTACCAAACTGAAACACAAGCTATGATAAGTTAAAATAACTAAAATGGAACAAGTTTTAACAATCTAATACTACTGATTTGCAAGATTAAACCGATTTGATGTTTGAACTTTTGACCCAAAACAGATCCCGGTAGCAACTTTAGTCGATGCACAAGCTTAACAATAAGCTC
The DNA here is from genome assembly GCA_022545495.1 of Chrysanthemum lavandulifolium. NCBI lineage: Eukaryota > Viridiplantae > Streptophyta > Magnoliopsida > Asterales > Asteraceae > Chrysanthemum > Chrysanthemum lavandulifolium. The sequence continues at coordinate 250,842,588 of CM040240.1, read as the reverse complement.
AAATGGAAACTATAAGTTGTAACCTAGAGAAGACCTAAGTTGAGATTAAGTGTACCAAAAGCAAACCAAGAAAAGCTCTAATAATCCTCGTGCCTTAGTCCAAAAGTCGAGAAAAAACTCAAGATTCATCGAGTTTGGAGCAGGCATTATGGGCCCGAAAGATGAGCTTATTTGGAGCTTTTATAAAATTTGTAAAATCAAATAAAATGATGAAAAGTAAGAGCACCAAGTGAACTTTTGAAATGCCAAGATTCACTTGATAAGACCCAAATATGAATCCTAGAAAATCCTTGTAATTGGGCTCAAAACAGATTTAAGCACTTTTGACTTTTCAAGATATTGATGAACTTTGACTAACATGAACTTTAGATCCAATTTTAAGACCGAGATTGATGTTATGAGATGTTATAAACCTAATGCAAGCAACATTATTGATTTCTAAACACAAATTGATGAATTGCAATCCCAAAATTACAACAAAGGATTAGTTTAGACAAATTAAGGTTGAGATTTGACTTTTGTAGTGTTGCATCCAAACTAAGACTCAAATGAGTTTACTTCTACTTAACAAACATGAACCAAGAGAAATTAACCATTGCATTTGCTTTCGAGATGATAACTAAGCGAACCAAACACCCCTTTAATAAGCGTTTGTGAATCAAAGATGATCTAAACACCTAACTAGCACATGATAATGATCCAAATCGGTTTAATTAACTTAAATACTTCCTAAATAATGATTAGAACCAGTTGTGAATACAAATGAAGATTATACTAAGAACCTTGAAAATCACTTACATAGGTCCCATAGCCACCGTGGCTTGAATCCAAGTACCGAGAACCACTAACCTAAATAGAGCACCCATTAACTCAAAATCAACCCAATTCCAATGCTCGCACCACCAAATTCCTTTTCATACCCATTTCCTTGTTCATTGACTTTCATTGACTAGAATCCAAAATTGTATGAAATTTAAATTGAGCTTATAAAAGCTATAGCAAGCTAGTTTAAGCTTGTTTGAGCTACAAATAAGCTTATTGAAGCTTATACATAAGAGTTTGAATTTGCAAAGTGTAACAGTGAGCTTGAAATAAGGATTCTTTGAATAAGCTTGAATTGATACTTAAGAAAACTTGCAATACACCAAAATACTTGTACTTAATACAATTAAACTTGAAAATACAACTGAGAACCTTTTAAGACTAAGAAATTAAAATTACGACATACATGAAAATAAAAGTTAACTAACGGCTTGGTACTTGCTTCTTCTCCTCTTTTATAGTCCCATTTAGCTTACACGTGTCCCAGAGCAGATCCCACTCTTTTGTGGCCAATGGGAGTGTTTTAAGTGTTATCACATTTTGGCGGAAATGGGATTTTTGAGGTCGTGATATCTAGCTAGGGGGGTGGCATTAAATGTGGAGGTAAGGGTAGGTGAGTATGATGAGGAGGAGGGTGGAAAGGTGATGGGAATGGTGGGAATCTTGCTGTGTCATAGGCTCAAGTGGGAAGAAGATAAGGGAACAATGGGCGCTAAAGGAATAGTCAAACCATTATTTGACCGGGGTCCGGTGTATTAATAAAAGGGGTTCATAATGCAAATTGACAGGGGGTCCAAATGCACATGACTAGGCCAAAAAGGATAAAGGGTTTAAAATGACAAGGTACTAAAGTGTAATTTTTGAAATTCAAAGGACCAATGTCGCCATTTCATCAAAGTTTCTTCTAAGGACTAAAAGTGACACTCTCAAAAAGTATAAGGACCAAAATTGCCACTTTGCAATTTTCAGGCTATTTCGCCAATTTTCAAACTTGGAGGACCATTTTGTAATTTCTCAAACTTTTGATATTTTTCACCAAAGGACTAAATTTGACAACTTTTGATTTTAAAAGGACCTTTGGTGACTTTACTTTTGAAATTATGCGCTCAGTGGACTATTTTTGACAACTTTTGAAACTTGGGGACTCGAAGCGCAATTTTGCAAACTTTGCTCAATTTTCATCCGATTTTAAACATTTTGCATTTGAAACATATAAAATGCAATTTTGGACTATTTTTGATATTTTGATGCATTTCGAGCATTTTTAGAACGTTATATGTTTGCACGACTTCAGGTGAACAATGTTGATCAGATTGACTCAAAATGATGAGTATTTACACACTCATCGATGCTCTTGATTTACAAATCCTTCAGTTATCGACATGAGACGACTTCTTTAAGGTCTCCGTTCGTAAATGCCGTCTTCACATCCATCCGATAGACTATCATGTTCTTACTAGCAAGATTAGCCAAGAAGATTCTCGATTGCCTCGATTCGAGCAACCGGAGCAAAAGATTCTTCAAAGTCAATACCTCCTCTCGACGGTATCCTTTAGCAACTAATCGAGCCTTGACCTTCAACACATCACCATGCTCATCAAGTTTCACTTTGAAGATCCATTTAAGAGCAATAATCATAGCACGCCTGGAGCAGTGTACTAACTCCCATACATCAAGTCGATCAAACTCATGAATTTCATCTTGCATGGCATTGAACCACTATCTTCATTCATGGCGGCTTTAACATCTTTTGGTTCGATCTTAGATAGTACGGAGTTGAAGAAGCACCATAAGGCATCGGTTGCAAGTTGTTTGCGTGTAGATACAGACGAGAGGGATTTCCAATGATGTTGTCTAATGTATGATCGTGAGTCCATTTTCCGAGGTGTTCATGTGGCGCTTGTTGAGGGATCGAGTAGCGAGTCGATGTCTCTCAAGAAGATGGTTCGATGATGATTCAGAGCAAATATGTTTTCAAATAGAGCATCTTCGAGAGTAGCAAAGGATTAACTTCATCATTGATGCCGTAAACATTTCCATGATGTACATTTGAAGAATGATGATTTGTTGATGAGATCAAGGATCAGCAGCAGCGCTTCTTGACTTAAAGATATTGAGACCGAAGGATTGCCTTCATTCACGGGAATATGAGCACCGTTGTAGGAATCGACACCTCATTAGTACTTGGATCATAAAGTTCATCAAACATAGGATCAAACAATTTCATTAAATCATCTTCGATGGAGGTACATATGGAGTTTCTTGAAAAGAGTTTGGAACAAGGGATGAACCAATGGGACTGTTTTGAAGTGCGGGTCCTGAATCGGAGTGTCCAGAGCCATAGGACCACCGCGATAGAAACTCTCTCGACTATCTTTATCAACCCATATGTAGACAATTTGAAGTGACCATCGATGAAGAAAACCAAATATACCAAACTTGAAACTCAAGAAGAATTCTCATTTGCATCTTAAGCTTGCACTAATGTTGGAAGAACAAAGTTCGAGAATTTATGCTTCAAGCAAATCTCTAAGTACTCAATACTAAACAAAAGTATGAGACTTTAACACCTCTTGCGATTATCCACAACGCCATATTCGTGTGTCATCGAGTAAAACTACGTAACTCCTTAAAGTGATAGTTAACCGATCTTCAACCATCCATCCCGACACCGGTAACTAGATAAACCAAGTCTTCAACATAAAATTCTTAGACCGAGCAAGTTATCAAATAAGAACACGCCTTTGAAATTTAACTTCAATCCCAAATAAGTGATAATTGATTAACTCAAGTAATCATGTCAATGCCCAACACGTGAATAAACGTACAACCGGATGTACGCCGATCCACCGAATGAACCGAACAAATGATTTCTCGACATTAATGCATTCTTCCTAAAGGTATACATGTAGAGACCGATCCGAAGATTCACCACAAATGTCTTCGAGCGAATAAGGTAGTCATTTTCCTTAATGTTCATGTGGTTGATTTATAGCGACAATGAGAGGACATGAGAGGAACAATAATCCGTAAAGATTTGGCACAGAATACCAAAGAGCGGATCATTATTCAATAGTGCAACTTACAATATCATGATAGTCATTATAAACGCCTTGTGAAATAACCGAGATAAGGTTTTGAGAATTCCAAGAAGTACTTCTTAGATGGTGAACCAGTTGAGTCAATAGAAACCGGAGCATGAGCTTGTGGTCGGATGATCAACATTCCTCGGAGGTTGAAAGTACTCATCAAACATATCTTTGAGAAACAATGAATCCCAAACATTGATTCCCATTTATCCTTAGTAAGTGAAGCATTAGGCGTTGGAGGAGAGTCATCAAAATCAAAACAATGAATCCAGTTATCCTTAGTATATTCACTCTTCATCAAAAAGAATATACACTTATCATCATCAAAATTAAGTCTTATAACCATTATTCAAACATCCATCATCATGTAGTATATTCACTCTTTCCCCTCAAAAATTGCCATTTTTGATTTAACAAGTGAATAAGAGTATACACCAATGAACATAGATCCACTTGATGATTGAATGAGCGTGGAAAACATGAAGCTTGTTGATGAAGAATGTAGATGAGTATGGCCATTCATGAGAGAATTTCTCATTAGTAAGATAACGCGCATGTAAGAGCGCACACTTTTCTTTTCTATGAGGAACGGCCTCAAGTGTTATCTGCAGACGCCATAATGATGAAGTACGAGGCCCGAATCGATTTGAACAGACGTCATTGTTAAGAGCCCAGTCATATGTTTAGAGCCACCGAATCCAAATACCAAGAGACGATTTGTACGACTGCTTTGGACAATGACGAAGACAGAGAATTGGAAACATTGGATCCTCACGTGTCGATGGGTTCCTTTTGGTTAGCACAAACAGTCTTTGAATCACGAGAAACCCTAGATGCAATGGCATTATCCCTAGGAGTCGAACTAGTAGAAGCATCGACTTAGTCAAATGACATTTTGTGCTTAATGGGATTATTCTACCGGTTGGCTTCCAAACCTTAACAGCACTATTCTAGGCATAGTGGATCTAGCTAAGGGTAAGGTTTGCCATTCGTTAATATTCGACCTATGGGCTTCCACCGAAATCCTACATTTGTAAACACATTCCTCGAGGTTTCAAGATTGCTTAACTGCTTCGCCTCCAAGCTTTCTTAACGGGTTATGAATTTTAGACCTCGTAAATAACACATCACATTTATCATGATTACCATAAAATAAACATTTTTACATGTTTTGCGACAAAGATGAGGCCTCGAATTAATTTTGATAGCTTAGAGCTAATACTAGAACTAACACGATTCTTTTGTTCAAATCAAACTTCTTGTCCCTATGGTGTTCTTTAACTTCCTTATCATGAACACTTTTAGTTTATGTAATCCTATCCTTCTTTGCATTGCTTCTAGGTTTTGACCCGCTAACTTTAGTGTCAATCTTAACATCCAGAGAAGGAACGATGGGAACATTACATGGCTTCACTACTTTCGCATTTCGGTCTAGAAGTGCTGGGATCCAAATTCTAGGAGGCACATCAAAGGTTGCTTGCTTGAATTTTGACATGGAACAAGGCATATCAAGGGTCACATGCTTGGCTTTAGGCATAGAAAAAGGCACAACTATTATATCTCGCCTATTGCTAGATTTCGGACTTGTGACAATTACATACTCTAAGAGTTCCCGAGATCGTTTGGCATCCATGCGCATAGGCTATAGTACTATCAAAAGGTTTTTCTAATCTTTCATCTTCAACAATCTCACGGAGACCCTTCAAACTTTCCTTAAGGTATGAGAGATATGCTTTATGTGCAAGTTCATTATTCCTAATGGGCGGGGAATATATAACATATCGATAGCATATTTATCACAAGCGAAACCTTAGGAACAGAGTATTTGCAATTTGGGATTGGCAACTTTCCTTTCACCTCACGCTCTGATTCTCAATATCGTTAAGTAAAGAAGTTATCTTTTCAATTTGTTTATCATGATTAACTTTAAATGAATCACATAACTCTTTGTTTTGATCATTAACCTTTGAAATTTCAAACTTTAAAACAATCATTTTCCTTTGCAAGTTATCAATTATGTTTTGAAGTTGGAAATTCGAGAATCTAAAGGAGGAGGCATATGGAACCAACACATCCTTCTTTTCACCTTTCGGCCAGAAATTTGGGCTTTCAATCTTTTGATCGTGTTATAATGAGCTCGAATTTGTCCATCACGCTTGCTAATTTCAAAACGCATCAAACTCGGGAGCATCGTGAGGATGTCTTGATATTTGAGGTTTTAACATTTTCTTTGAGATGTTGATGTTTTAATTGCAAAGCAAGATGTTCAACTTCTAATTTAGAATAATGTTTGACCAAGTTATCATGATCATCCTGTTCTATTTTCTCAAGCAATTTTGAATTTGTTGTTTCAAGCTCAATGACACGATCATGGGAGACTTTCGAGCAACAGATAATTCATGAAATTGAGAAGCATTAATGGAACAATTTGTAGCGTTGAAAACACATCTTGATCAATACATTCGAAATCGATTCTCATTCGGTGTATGCAAGTTCTTCCTCTCAATCTCATTATATTTTAATTCTCTCATAATCACTAACCTCAACAATCATTGCATCAAATTCCTTTTCCATTTCTTTAATGTCCGAATTCATTCCTTTTTAAGACTCTCAAAATGATCTTTTAGTTGTTTAAAGAAAGGCATGACTTTAGTTAAATAACATTCTTTAGTTTGCTCAAAACCCTTTCTCCTTCGATAATACCATGGGTGTGATCATTTTCTTGCAAGTTTTCTCAAAATCAACAAATAGTTGAAAGATAATATATTGACTAATTAAGGTCTTGCTTTTAGTGGCAATTGTTCTAGGAACAAGATGCATTGGTGTATTCGGAGGATACACAATCGCTTCTAGGCATTTTCCTAAGGGAGGGTTTTACAACAAGATTCTATGCTTTTGCTTATCTAAATCCTTTTCCGTAACACTTGTTCGTGGGGTTAATAGAGTCCGAGGCTTAAACTTGTTCAAGGAGATCCAATTTTCTTTAGTGTAATTATGGGGTTTGATCATTATGTTATTCTTTTTACACTCGTGATCTTCTAACTTCTTATTCATTTTCTCCCTAGTGACTTCATCGATTTCTTATCTTCCTCTGCACTCAACGCAACTAGGTTTCGCTTAGGATTAAGGATTTCATTACCATCATAAAGCACCTTATGAGCATTTCTAGCCTTTTAATTACCTCCGGATTTGGTTCCTCAACAAGGGGAATGCTATGCTTATCGCTTAAGACTCGATGCTTAGTGATCATGTGAGCGCTTGAATGGTATTACCTTGTACGCATAACTTATTTTCAAGCTTGTTTTTCAAAGTTTTAGATTGGAAAAATCATTCAAAAGTTTTGATTCCTTAGCCTTGAATTCTTGCTTAAGCATTTTAACATTTTCTTGAAGTTCGTGTTTTTGCTTAGCGCTTTGGAAAGCTTTTCTTGTAAGGAGTTTAACTCTTGTTTTAATACTTCTTCTCTAAAATTACTTTTTCTAATAATTGTACGCATTTGGATATCCATCTCTTGCTCACGAGTGGTAAGTTCAAACTTAGCACTGCTCAGATATGGCAACTTGATCCTTATAGGTATTGAGTTCGATGGTCAAGGAATCATCAGCACAAATGCGGTGTACTCATGCAATTCATAATCATCATTTTGAGAAGAAGATGCATACCTAGGTACCGCAGAAACTTTCATGCAACTTTCTCTCGCATTAACGCACAAAGTTGTGTCCGTGCATCTCTATCTTGGGTACATCCAAGCTTCCATGGAGCGCCTTTGCATTAGCTTGCATGGGTTGTGATGGTGCACCTCTCTCTTGTGAACATGAGCATGAAGATTCTATTTTAGCATTGTCCGACTCATCATTATTTGTTTTCTAACATTCTCGCATTCAAGAACACCCGATTCTTCCACGTATACATTACCCAACTTATCACAACAATCTCTCATCTCGCACCGACACTCATTCACATTTTCATCCTTTGTGCGTTTCCTCAATGTACTTTTTCACATTATCCATGAGTTGGATAAATGTCTCAATGAATTCTCGAATTTCCATTCCAAGATGTTTTTGAAGGAAATTCCACCAAGTGTTGATCAGAATCAGATATTCCCCATCGATGAATGGTGAAATTGTTTGTAGATTACTTGAAGAGTCTGACCGAACCATCCTTTTGAACTTCTTCATTGGTAAGTTGCGCTTTAAATGCTCTAATTTCAACAAAGAAGCTTCTTGTCAATGTAGGTAAGTCCCGGCGGAAAAGAGCACTACATGTTCGATCCCCACTATGGATAACAACCGTATGAGGTGCGATGAAGTAGTTGATAGGCTCAATGTCGCATTCCATTTGCATGGCATTTCAAGGTGTGCAATTCATTCTCATTGTACTCGTAACATGAAGATCTCACATCCTCGTTGTTTAATTCAAACATCTTTAATCGCTCGACAGTAGCATCCATTATCATTATTATCCACAAGATCATACAATTTAAGCACTTTCAAATCGAGGGTCAAGAGTAAGACATGATGTGGTAGAATGCACGGATTTTACAAGTCTATGATTTAAACCGAGAAATAGAATCTTTCGCGGATTTTACTAAAATCAAGACCAAACCGTTAAGCAATGACCAATGGAATGTGTTAAGATGATCGATGGATTGACACAATGATAGACAATTGTGTGTTAGGTCTTATGATTGTTTGTGGATAAGCGAGATGTTGTTTGGTTGTGATTTGGGTTGGTTGTTGCATGATTTTATGGAGAAATTTAGGTCTAAAACTTAAAAGCTCAATAACTTCCTTTCGAGAGGATTTGGGCCTCGAAAAATTTGTTTCACGACATCGTGTGAAACCTCACAATATTCAGTCGTTCGGTCGCTTTGATGTATTTCACCGAAACGGAGTTACGGATCAAAAGTTATGGCCGCTTGAAGTTTTGACGTAAAAGTCAACTTTGGTCAAACCTCTTCTTCGTAAAAATCAACCAAGTCGCTATAACCCTTGAACCAAGTCGCTATAACCCTTGAACCAAGTCATACACCAAGTCGCTAACACCTAATTCGCTATACCACCAAGTAGCTAAAGTCCCAAGTCGCTAAACAAAGGCAAGTCGCTAAAAGTAACTCGCTAAGCCTCAAGTCGCTAGCAAAATTTGGCAAGAATTCGCTAATCAAGTCGCTAAAGATTCAAGTCGCTAAATAGCAACTCGCCATCGACCAAGTCGCTAACACTGTCACTACCCGTAGTGGAGAGTCCACTACTTGTACCGTAAGTCGCTAGGCCTAAGTCGCTAGTTCAAAAACCGCAACTCGCTACAAAATTGTAAAGCAAGTCGCTACTAAGAATAACAATCCGTGGCTCAAGTCGCTAGCAAGAAAATCTCAAAACACCACTTTTCAATCCAAAACAACCCAACCACGATGATTCAAGCTACCAAATCAAAACATAAACACTTGTGATGATTCTAAACACAAAAGTACTATCAAAATCTAAACTTTAACACTAGAAATCACCCAAATGATGCAAAACCACTAAACTTTTTCAAACTCAAAACCACCTAAAACCACTAGAAATCCAAAGATGTGTAAGATATGATCTAACCATGGCTCTTGATACCAATTGTAGGATATTAGTTTTCACATACACATCAAACCATAACAACAAGGTGGCGATAAGTGGAATTCTAGAGAGAGAAAGTTAGAGGTTTACGGAACTTTAGTGAGAGAAAGAAAATTTTATTATGAGTTCCAACTCTACCTTGGAAGGTAGAGAGTATTTATAGTCTTACATAAATTGCCACACATCGGGTCATGGATCGTATACAGGTGGGTAAAGACCGTTCGTCCTCCACGGTGTTACTTAACTAAATACTACTTAACTTGAAATAACTACGACTACGAGCTTTCTAACGATTACGATACTTGAGGTGACCGACTCTTTAATACCGGAATTTCTAATTCCTAACATTTATCGCTTAAAGAAGGCTCTTTACGGTTTAAAGCAAGCTCCAAGGCATGGTGTGATACGCTATCAAAGTTTCTTCTATCTACCGGATTCAAAGAAAGGAGCGGTTGATCCAACATTATTCACCGTGAAGTCAGCAAACATTTAATTCACATTCAAATTTATGTTGATGATATCATCTTTGCCTCGACCGACCCCAATGAGTGTGACCGCTTTTCAAATGAAATGGGTTCTAAATTTCAAATGTCAATGATGGGACAAATGTCATTTTTCTTGGGATTACAAATTTCACAAAGTCCCTGAGGCATTTTATAAATCAATCTAAATATGCAAATGAGATTTTAAAGAAATTTGGATTTGATTCTTGTGACCGCTGACACTCCCATGATTGAGTGTACTAAATCGATGAGGACCACTCAGTGGATCATTGTAGACCAAACGAAATATCGTAGCATGATCGGATCCCCGATGTACCTCACAACCAAGAGACTCGATATTCGTCATTGTATGCATGTGTGCTAGATACCGTGCTAAGCCTACCAAAAGCACCTTGAAGCGGTTAAACGGGTCTTCGGTACCTCCAAGGAACCATTAATATGGGACTTTGCACCAAGGACACCGTATGTCACTAACAAGATATGCGATGCAGATCATGCAGGTGTCAAGACACTCGTCAAGTACGCCGGAGGTGCTCAGTGTTTGGGTGATAAGCTTGTAAGTCGGTCATCAAAGAAGCAAATGAGTACTTATTTCTCTACAGAGGTCGAATACATAGCCATGTCATCCTGTTGTGCTCAAATCCTATGGATGAGATCTCAATTAACTCGACTATGGCTTTGAATTCAACAAAATCCTCTCATCGCGTGATAATAAAGTGCTATTACTCTCTCATGCAACAACGTTCAAGACTCAAGAGCTAAGCATATTGACATTCGACATTATTTCATCGTGGAACAAGTGGAAAAGGTGTGGTTGAACTCTACTTTGTGAGGTCTCGAATACCACCAGCGTACATCTTCACCAAAGCTCTTCCTAGAGAACGCTTTGAGTTTATCCTTCCACGCCTTGGTCTAAAGAGTTTACAACCGAACACTCAAGCGCCTTCAAGAGGAAGACGAGGAGTAAAGGTCTTTATTCATCTATCTCTTGTATATATTTATTCAAAAATCAAAATATAAAATTTGAAAACCCACAAAAGAAAATATAAAATATAAAATTCCCAAAATCCATAAAATGAGAAAATCTTAAAATATATATATTGTTATTTTGTCATGTTTTTCCTTATTCGATACATCTACGGACTTTGTGTTGACACTCAAAGAATGTCACGGGTTTTTAGATGTTCTTCGAATGCACATAGTTTAAAAAAAAAATGAGGCGGAGAATAATGGTGGTTTACTGTCATTTCAGGCAGTAACCCGTTTTAAAAAGTAAATAACAGAGTCATGCTTTATCTTATTTTTCAAATCTCATACTCGATTCTTAAAACAAATGTTTGTCATCTAAAAGACAAATGTTTATCCTTCCAAATATTTTTTCGCCTAATGATTCTTCCGAAAAATATTTGCCATCTAATGAAAACTAAATTGCTTTGAAAAATACCTCGTACTTTATTACCCGTAAATCATTTGTGCTTTTAACTGTCAAAATCTCTATCTCTCAATCAACAACTTGTGTCATTGATTGAGGGGGAGAATGATTTTATTCGAATTAAAAGGTTATTTTTCAAACAATTGGCACGTAAATGAGCAAGGTTTATTGTTGAAAAATCAAAAGGAATTATGTTTATAATAGTTGATTTAAAACCTTCGCTAATATTTTGTTTTCAAAAGACAATCATGCATGATTAATCAATGGAGTTTAAAGTCTCAAAAGCCGATCCTTATCGCTTAAAACGCTTTCATAATCGAGTCACAATTCTCCTTAAAAGCTTCAAAATCAATTTAATTCTGAGAGATCACAAATCTCAAATGATTTGATAATTGTGATCGGGGAGAATTTGTGATTTAAATTGGATTAAAACCGATAACTCGGTAAATGGTTTTAAGGATGTACAAGTTTCCTTCCCACATGTGCCAAACGATTTCAAATTTTCATGCACATGTTAAGGGAAAGCATCTATCTCGAAACCACTAAAATTTGAAACGTGATCATTTTAGTTCAATGTGCGCCTTTTTTCCTCTAGTATGTGCAAAACTCTTTCAAACCTCGAGGCACATATCGAGGGGAGCAAAATTTTGAAAACCTCATCCTTTCCCAAAATGCTTTATCTACTTGATTTGACTAGGGAAGCGATGTTGATGGAAATCAAAGAAGTTAATTCTTCCTCTCGCCTCCGTGTGCTAAACGATTTCAAACATATGAAGCACATGTTGAGGGGAGCTCTTGTTCTAAAAATATAAAAACTTTTCGTACAAAATGCTTTGATAATATATCACAAGTATCCGGATTGATTTTCAAATGGTTTTCAATTGGTTCCAATGGCGTATGAACAATACCAAATAGACCGACCAACTTTATTTAATGAATGGTGATATAAGGATGATAAGGTTAGGTATTTTGTTCCCATGATCCGCCGTAACATGAGGGATCTACTCAGGACAATCCACTAGATAGTGTAGAGTCCTTAGGTATGATGAAAAAGAAGAAAAGTGAGATATGGGAAGAGCGGATCGAGATCGAGCTAGCATCGAATAAACCCAACAAGGTTCTAGTAATGAAGTCTCGTAAGCAATCAAGGGGTCAAGAATGAAAAATAATTAAATGTGAAAAGGGTGAAAAGAAATAGCCTCCATTTATTCAACCTTAGGCGTAAACCGGTTCAATTCATATGCTACCGTGGTTACCAAGGTAACACCGGTATTGAAGACAAGACGTCATGGACCCAAAGGACGCACCGCACTACAACTTCCCAAGCCGCCAAGTTCCTCTAAAAGGACTTGTTTCATTCTCACGGGAACCGACATTATCTATCAACTCTCTTAGAGATTGTTGATATTCAAGAAGGAGACCCTCTCCCTAGTCTCCGAAATAGGAACCAAATATGCAAAAATTGAGTCTAGAGCCACGAGATCATCAATAAATCTCATTAGGACACTTTCAATGAAGACTCTCTGTTTCACACAATGTGGAAAGAGAGATTATATCTTGAGTCCTACGTTGTATCCTTGTGGTATTGCTGTAACATCCGAGTGATATGTAAACATATTCACAATGAAGATGGAAAGCCTTCGAGCCAACATCAAACAAGCTCCCGGTAGGTGGCATGTGAGATCTATTCAATAGATCAACCATGTGACAACCGAATGTAAACATTGGGGCGATTCAATCTTTGATTCAATCTCGGTTCAGTTATGGATTGACGGATACCTTTAAAACCGGTCGTTGTGCTTAAAAACTCTTTTTCTTTAGCACATCGACCGTGTACGAATATTTCAAATCAAAGGTGTTTATGATTGATAATTGATCTTCATTAAAACCTTCGTTGTATTGCAAAACAATTTCTATTGAGCAATACACGATTGTTTTTCAAATCTCTTTTATCAATCGTGAATCTCAATTACCGGTTCACTCACTCCGTGTTGTCTTCTTTGAGACGCTCCGGTTTGAGAACACCTAGAGTAGCCGTGAAACCCCGTCAAGGAAATTCTTCGAATTATACCGATCACAGCAAGACATGTATCGATCAACAGGAACCGGGCCATGTACTCAATTCAACTAAAGTGATCAAAGACACTTTCGTACACTTTATTGCTAATCATTGTATGCGTACGCCGACGCTTGTAAATGATCGTAATGATGCGGTCAATCCATAGCCGCATGCTCACTCAACACATTCATCTCAAAAGAAATCATGATTAGTGCCTTAATGACTCGATATTTTCACTCCATGCTTCGCTACGCCGCCAATATCATGAATCAATAAAGCTTCCGCTAATCGATGAGATTACATCATGATCCGTAATGTGAGCATGCCGGTCCAAAAGTCACAACATCACATAATACCAACACCACAATGGAAGAGTCAAAGATTTATGTCACCGATGATCTCAATGTCGGCTCAAAGCTCATCATCGTGTGGATCGCTTAAAGACCTCCACTCGAATTATCCAAACATGCAAAACATGAAGAATCAAAGACTACGAGATCGAGCAAAGGATTTAATCAATAATCCTCGAGCAATCTAATGTAATATCTGCTTGTATTCATTGTAATTAAGGTGACCTCCTAGGGGAGATTATTAGGAATTAGAAAATTCATTCGTTAAAGAGTCACCACCTCAAGTATATGTATTCGTTAGAAAGCTCGTGAGTCGTAGTCTAGTTATATTATTAAGTTGTTTGTCTTGTAACACCGTGGAGGACGGACGGTCTTACCCACTGTGATGCTCGATCCACACCCGTAGGTGGCGCTTGTTTGTAAGAACTATAAATACCTCTACCTCCCAAAGTAGAGGGTTGAGCTCAATACCATTTTTCTTTGTTTCACATAGTTCCCAACTCTCTTCCCTTTCTCTTTCTCTAGAACTTTCTCTCTCTAAACATACTTGAACGCCCCACTTTGATCATGGTTTAGTGTGTTTGTAAAATCCTATATCTTACACTCAAGGATCTTTTGATCCCTGTTACAAGTTAAGTGTAACCGTATTATTCTGATCAAATATTATTTGGGGCTTGGAGTGTTATGAAGAAAAACCTTGTTCGTGATAACGTTAATTATTTTATTGAATATTCCGCTTTCGTTATTGTGTTTCCTAGATAATATGACGTCTAAACAACCTCGAGCTACAACGATTCATCAAGTGGTATCAGAGCGAAGGTTCTGATATTTTGTTTTAGAAGATCCAAGGAATAAGCTTAACCTACTCACTCAAATTAATGGAGATGGAAAACAACCAGTCCAACTCTGCTGCTAAGCTTCCAAAGCTTAAACTTAATGAGTTTGAGATGTGGAGGATTCTGATTGAGCAATACTTTCTCATTCAAGATTATGCTCTATGGGAAATCATTTTAAATGGTAATTCCTTCCAAGTTAAGAAGAATCGAGAAAGTTGGTGACACGAAGTTGTAACATTTATCGCACTGAAACTAATGATGAAAGAGCAGAAGAAGAATGACTGAAGGCCGTAAGTTTGTTGCTAATGACTCTTCCAAGAGACCAGATCATTGCCTTCAGCAAATTCCAGACAGCAAAAGAACTCTTTGAAGAGATTTGCTCAGTGTTTGGTGGCAATGATGCTACAAAGAAGACACATAAGACATTGTTGAAGCAAAGCTATGAAAACTTCTCTACTTCAAGCAATGACTCTTTTGATAGTATCTTCACCAAAATTCAGAAGATTTTCACACAATTGACTGTGTTTGGAATTGAGGTAGATAAGGAAGACCTCAATCTGAAGTTTCTAAGGAGTTTGCCTTATGAGTTTCATACTAATGTTACAGTCTGGGAAAATAAAGCAGATATTGAAACTAAGAAGCTCAATGATCTTTTCAACAACTTCAAACTTATTGAACAAAGGTTGAAGAACGCAGGGAAACTTGGTACAAGCTCTAATAGCTTGGCATTGTTGTCAACCTCTGTTGACAATGATGATTTTGATGCTGACAGTGATGATGATTTTGCCCCTGACGGTTCTACAGTTTCCACTGGTAATGTTAGTGTTACCACTGCAGGTTCAAAGAAGAAGGTTGCTGGTATTGGAGATCCTACCTTTTATGCTTTTATCTCCACTCAAGTTAATGGCTCTATATTAACTCATGAAGACATAGAGCAAATTGATGAAGATGACTTGGAGGAGATAGACATAAAGTCGCAGATAGCTCTTCTTAGCATGAGGGCTAGCAAATTCTACAAGAAAACTGGCAAACCAATTCACATCAATGGTGGTGAAACTGCAGGGTTTGACAAAAAGAAAGTAGAGTGTTTCAACTGTCATAAGATGGGACATTTTGCTAGAGAGTGTAGAAGACCAAGGAAGCAAGACAACAAGTCTACTTGGTACAATCAAAAGAAGGAACCAACTGTGGAGGAACCAACGGCAATGTTGGCTATTAATGGTGTTAGCTATGATTGGAGTTTCATGGCTGATGAACACGAGGAACAAGCTTCAGATGGTGCTTTCATTGCTACAGAACATGCTCTCATGGCTTTCTCTGACTCTGAGGTACAAAATTTTGAAAGTTGTTCTAAAACATGTAGAGCTGCTAGGGAAGTTGAAAGGCTTAGTGATCTATATTCTAATGAAAGACAAGAGTTGTATATCGCTAATTATACCGTGTCAAACCTTAGAGAGGCATAGTCAGATTAGAAAACCAACTTGAGCATTATAGAGAAAATGAGTCAAAATATAATGATGATATGATTATTCTTAGGAGAGAAATAGATCATACAAAAGTGTGAATGAAGCTTTGAAAGAAGAGTTTGAAAAGCTTAAAAATAAAACTGAGAATGTTAATTTATCTGTTGACACTTTGTATTATCAGTCAAAGTCAATTGATAAAATTTGGAATGCTCAAATCATTAGTAAAGCTAAATCTGGTATGGGTTACAACACAGCTCCCCCACCATTAAGAGGTGTTCCATCACCTCCAGGCATAGATTTCAGGATCTTGAACGTGAATATGGTCCTCTTAAGAACACATTTGTGAAAACTGAGGAACAGGTTAAGCAAGAAACTAATGTTTTTGAAAGTGCTAGTGACTCATCTGTTTTTGATGAGAATGTTAAAAAGAATGTAGAAGCTTCAATCCCAAAAGTTGTTAATACTGTTACAGAGGAACCTAGGAAACCAGTTAATAAACCTAGATCACCTGTAAGGTATGCTGAGATGTATAGAAACAAGCCATCAGCTCCTAGGGGTAACCAGAGGAGTTAGAATCGTGTTAAATCTCAACAACTTGGTAGTGATTTTGTGATGTACAACAAAGCATGTTATATCTGTGGTAGCTTTTATCATTTACATGCTAACTGTAACTATCATTTTGGGAGAAGGGAAGTTCATGGGAACAAAAGGGTGGAGTCTAACAAGTTCCAAAACAATTTACACCCTAAAAAACACAGCAACATGGTACCGAGAGCAGTCCTATTAAGAAGTGGTCTTAAAACTTTTGCCACTGCAAAATCTGTTAACACTGCTCACTCTAAGTCACATGTTAAAAGTGTAAAGTCCAAAACAATTTTTGCAAAATCTGCACAAACAGGGAAAGGAACTTTTCAAACTAAAAAGGTTCATTATAACCAACAGTGGGTACCTAAAATCAAACCAGCAGTTTCCACTGCTCATTCAAAAATTTCCACTGCAAGGGTTGTAAAGAAGAAAAGGGAGGACATGGGCAATGTTGTGAAGGCCTCAGCACGTTGGGAATGGAAACCTAAAAGAATAACCTCATCAACCAATCCCAATGGTGTATCAATGACCTTTGATAGATTTAACTATATTGATACACGAGGCAGATCCAAGTCAATCATGGCTTGGGTCCCCAAAAGAAACTAACTCTTTACTTTAATATGCAGGAACATCCAAAGACAAAAAGGTCAGATCAAGGATATACAGATAGTGGGTGTTCAAGGCACATGACTGGCAACAAGTCCTATCTTTCTTATTTTGAACATCATGATGGACAGTACGTCAGCTTTGGAGGTGGTGTTAATGGAAAAGTTGCTGGTAAAGGAGTTATTAAAACTGGTAACTTGGAATTTGAACTTGTGTACTATGTAAAAGAGCTTAAGTATAATCTCTTTAGTGTGTCACAAATGTGTGACAAGAAAAACAATGTTCTTTTTACTAAAGATATGTGCTGTGTTCTCTCTAAGGATTTTAAGATGCCTGATGAAAGTCGGATTCTTCTTAAGATTCCTAGGAAAGGCAATCTACATAGCTTTGATATGAACAATATTGTTGCTAAAGATGATTATGCTTGCTTAATTGCAAAAGCCATAGTGGATGAATCCATGCTATGGCATAGAAGACTTGGTCATGTTAACTTTAAAACCATTAATAAGATTGTCAAAGATGGTTTGGTGAGAGGATTACCTCAGAAAAGATTTGAAAATAATCAAACTTGTGTGGCTTGTCTTAAAGGCAAACAACACAGAGCTTCTTGCAGGTCAAAGATGGTTAACTCTAGTGCTCATCTGCTTCAAATGTTGCATATGTACTTATTTGGTCCTACATCTGTGAGCAGCTTGAATCTAAAGAAATATTGTCTTGTAGTGACTGATGATTTTAGCAGGTTTACATGGGTTTTCTTTCTTAGAACAAAGGATGAAACAACTGGCATCCTTAAGATCTTTATCACAGAAGTTGAAAACCAATTTGATATGAAAGTTAAAATCATTAGGTATGACAATGGGACAGAATTCAAAAATAGAGTTATGGATGATTTTTACAAAGATAAAGGTATTAAAATAGAATTTAGTGTTGCTAGAACTCCTCAACAAAATGGTGTTCTTGAGAGGAGGAATAGGACACTTATAGAGGTCTAGAACCATGTTGGCATATTCAAAATTGCCAATCACTTTTTAATGGGCGATTAACACCGCATGTTATGTGCAAAACAGGTTTTAGTGGTAAAAACAAAGAACAAGACACCTTATGAGTTATTTAGGAAGACCACCTATCCTTGACTTCATGAGACCATTTGGATGTCATGTATCTATTCTCAATACCATAGATTATCCGGGAAAGTTTGATGAAAAATCGATGAAGGGTATTTTGTTGGGTATTCCATGGTCAAGAAAGCTTTTAGAGTATTCAACTTAAGAACCCAAAAGATTGAAGAGAATCTGGATGTTGAGTTCCTAGAAAACAAAGTGAATTTCAAAGGAATTGGTCCAGAAAGGCTGTTTGATCTTGATACTCTATCCAATACTATGAATTATGTGCCTATCTCTACAGGTGCATCTACTCTTGATTTTGCAGGTTCAGAAGAGTTTCTTGATGATAATTAACCTAGCAAGGATCAAGTAGATGATCAAGATGAATTCAGTCTGCCAATTTGGGACTATGCAGATAATGATGATATACCAAAGATTGGAGATGCTCAACCTTCTAATGATATTAGAAAGGAAGGAAGTAGCTACTTGAATACTGAAAACTCCGAAAGCAATGGAAATTGATTCCATCGCTAGGCCGAAGTTTCCACCGCAACACCGTAAGTGGAAATTACAACCCGATTCATGAGGAAGCTCAAGCCAATGATGTTGAAATCTCAAATATGCCAAGTGAGATTGCGCCTCGCACTCCCACACTTATTCATAAATCACATCCTCTTGAAAATGTGATTGGGATGTTCATTCACCGTGAAGACTAGAAGACAAACAAAGTTGCATGATATTCATGGATTCATTAGTAAAATATATGAATCTAAGACTCATGAAGGCAAGAATGAATGTCTCTTTATGTGTTTTCTGTCACAAATAGAGCCAAAGAATGTTTACAAGGTGCTTGAAGATGAAAGTTGGGTGGAAGCAATGCAAGAAGAGTTTTTCTAATTTAAGCTTCAAAAGGTTTGGGTGCTTTGTGATTTGCCTTCTGGCAAGAAGGTAATAGGTACTAAATGGGTGTTCAGAAACAAGAAGGATGAAAGAGGAATTGTTATCGTAAACAAAGCTAGGCTTGTGGCTCAAGGATACACTCAAGAGGAGGTATTGACTATGAAGAAGTGTTTGCCCCATTTGCACGAATTGAAGCAATCAGGCTGTTCTTAGCCTATGCATCCTTTATGGGATTTAAAGTCTATCAAATGGATGTAAAGAGTGCTTTTTTATATGGGCAGATTGATGAGGAGGTATATGTTTCTCAACCTCAGGTTTTGAAGACCCTGACTATCCTAATAAAGTGTACAGGGTAGTTAAAGCTTTGTATGGCTTGCATCAGGAACCAAGGAAATGGTATGAAACCTTAACTACTTATCTTCTTGATAATGGGTTTCATAGAGGCAGAGTGGATCAAACTTTGTTCATCAAGAAAGACAAGAATGATATCTTGCTGGTTCAAGTGTATGTTGATGATATCATTTTTGGATCTACAAAGACAGAGATGTGCAAAGAATTTGAGAAACTAATGAAAGAAGAATTCAAGATGAGTTCTATGGGTGAACTCACATTCTTTTTGGGACTTCAAGTACAACAAAGGCCAGATGGTATTTTCATCAATTAAGATAAATATGTGGCTAAGATACTAAGGAAGTTCAAGTTCACTGATGCAAAGTCATCCAGCACCCCTGCAGACAAGACTACACATCAACTATTAAAGGAAAATAGTGGTGAAGCAGTTGATGTACACATGTACAGGTCTATGATTAGATCTTTGATGTACCTTACATCATCTAGACCAGATATTATGTTCGCAGTGTGTGCATGTGCAAGGTTTTAAGTCACTCCCAAGTTCTCTCACTTGACCGCTGTGGAAGAAGATTTTCGATATCTTAAAGCATTTCTACTCGGATTGTGGTACTAGAGATTCCCTAGATGTGGTTACTTACTCGAGATAGTGACTATGCCGGAGCTAGTTTGGATAGAAAATCTACAATGTGGATGCCAATTTCTTGGCAACAGATTAGTGTCATGGCGGTAAAAAACAAACTATGGTGGCTAATTCATCAACCGAGGCAGAGTATGCGGTCACGCAAGTTGTCGTGCTCAAGTTCTATGGCTTTTAATCAACTTTTAGACTATGGGTACAATTTCATGAATACCATCATTCATATTGACAATAGCAGTACCATTTGCATTATTAAGAATCCAAGACAACACACAAAGACTAAACATATTGAAATTAGACACCATTTCATAAGAGATCATTATGAAAAGGACTAATTCAAGTTGTCAAAATTCATATTGATGACAACTATGCCGATTTATTAACAAAAGGACTTGTTGTGGGTAGATTTCAAGATTGGTAACAAGTATTGGAATGATAAATCCATAAACTTTTGTGTCAAATTGTCTTTGGTGTTGAGTGGAAGTTTCGGGTACTAATATTGTTGTATAAGTTTGTATATGTTTTGTGCTTGTGTTTTGCTTGTTCAATAACTTTATGCAAAGATAGATGGAGTTGATCTTAAAATGTGTATAACCGAGATACACAACAAATGGTTATTGATTCACCATGTCTAATCCACATAAGAATCAACTAGTCCGAGCAAACGACATCTTGGTAAAGACTTGACAAATCCGCTTATGGTTGATAGTTTACCAAAACTATATGGTTGTCAACTCACCATATTCTTTATGATTAAGACTTGGCTAGTCCATAGCAAACGGCTAATGGTAAAGACATATCAAACCGTTGATAGTGGTAGTTTGCTAAAACTATGATAAGAGCAATCTAGTTTTCATATGTTTTTCTTTACCATCGCTCTTTGAAATTTTGTGAAAAATTACCACTTTGCTAGTTCACAGCTTCCATCGACATTGTATTTTTACCATGTTGATCTAGCCGTTACAATCTGTTGTGTCAAGAATAAATTTTTACTAGCCGTTGTAGAAAAATTGTTTCCATATATATAGGGTAACTTCTAGAGAATTATCTACTTTCCTATTTGATATTTATCCTCTAAAGATAAATACTTTCCTTATATAATCTTTCTTGCGCTACACTCTTAAACCCTACCTCTATATATCTTTTGTCTCAATTGGCTAGTTATTCCTTCAATTATTACCGACCTAATATCGCTTTTCATCAAAAGTTTCTATGGAACCATTAAAATTTGCGATGAGCACAACCAAGTGGCCTACCCACAAAAGTCAAACGAGAAGAGTGGCCTGTTTTCATCGATTGTGGACTTTCTTAATACTACCCATATAAGGTATGCTTTGCTTTTAAATCCCACAATCTATATCTCTCAAATCAAACAGATTTTGGACTTGCTCACCCATAACACTTGAGAATAGAGATACACATGAAACAGTAGATGCTCTTAGAGCCACTGTGGACGGGGTAACTACTGATGTTACTGAGGCATTCTTGAGGATAGTACTCCAATTGGATGATCTCAATGGTATCATCACATTACCTATGCCTGAAATACATGAAAACTTATCATCCATGGGGTATGATACCACTGATAAAAAGGCTACTTTCAAAAAGAGTGGTTTTTGTCCCCAATGGAGATTTTTGATACATACTCTTTTGCATTGTCTTAGTCTAAAGAAAACATCTTATGAGCAATTTAGTTCAACCATGGCTTACCCTTTGGTTTGTCTAGCCACTGATAAGAATTTCAACTGGTCAAAATATATTTTTACAAGTATGACTGGCAATGTAAAGAGTTCAACAAAGTTTTTAATGTATCCAAGGTTTGTGCAAGCAGTGCTAAATGAGTTTCAACTGCAACCCAACAAAAGTATTTACAAAATCCGTTGCCTTAAGCCTAAAGTTTTTCAAAACATGAATAAAGATGGCAATATGGATTTTACACCTCTGTTTCCTCAAATGCTTGCAAAGATTTCACAAGTACAAACTACACCATAATCACTGTTCCACACATTGATTATACTCCACCAGTTTCTCACACCTATGAAAGGAGGCAAAAACAGACAATTCCTCTCATTACAACACATCATGTACCTGATCCTTTTGGTTTAGGCACAAGCAGTGGTGGTTCTAGACTTCAACCTAGTCCAACTAGGGAGGAATCTGAGCCATTGTTCCATGATTCACCTCTCCCAACAGGTCACACAGTTGGAAGTGATGAGGGCAGTGGGAAACAATTGGAATTGATGGTTTTGTGTACAAAGTTAGTCAAACAGGTCAAATCTTTGGAACAAGACTTGGCGCAACTTAAAGAGCAACATGCCAAGGATATTACATCTTTGAAGGTAGAGATTCAAACCTTGAAGGAAGAGTTGCAGGGGTTCAAGCAACGAAGAACTGCAAATATTGTGCTATCATATCCATCTTCACCTTCCGTGGTGATTCAAGACTTCAAGGCAGATTGGGTAATTCTCCCAAACAGGGAGGAAAACAGTCCTGAAACTCGGGGAGGAAAATTGATTTTGAAGATGAAGGTGTTTCTAGTAAAGGTGCAGAGGAAGTCGATACTCAAGAAGAGCAACTAGAGCAAGATATTTTCGATCGCAACCGATTTTACCATCGATCCAATTTCCACCGCAGAGCCAAATATTCCCATCGTTGAACATGATGTTGCTACGCAAGTGAAAAAATTGATAAATGTAAGAAAGACAAAGGTAAAACTGTTATGCAAAGCAATGAGCAAACAAGAAGAAAGATTTCAAAGAAAGAACAAGTTCAGATTGCTCTTGATAGAGAAATTGCTGAAAAGATTACTGAAGAACAAGTTGCTGAAAAGAAAAAGATTGAAGAATTGGAAGTTGCAAGCTTTATGGAGGCTAAAAGGCTGGATAGATTGGGAAATCCAATTTCCACTGTTCAACCTACAATATTTAGAGAGAAGACTCCAGAGTTCAGCTATGTACCTACTGAAGAAGAAATAGAGTTCTTGATTGCACATGATCCAGTAATCAAGAAGAAGGCAATTGACCTTGTAGTCGATAAATCTTTAACCGAGGAACAAAGAACTGCTCAGTTGAAAGATTTTATTCAGATGAAGAATAATCAAGCACTTCAAGAAGTAATTGCTCAATCAGAAAGGGTCAAAAGAAACCAAGGCAACCAACTAAGGCACAAGTTATTGCATACATGAAGACTTATTGTTGCAATGATGGTGGTCGGAAAAGACATCAATTCAAAGGAATGTCTCGATGATAAAGTTGAAAGTATCTACTACGAGTTCAAAGACAAGATAAAGATTTCATTCCAATGGACTCAAAAGAAGCAAGAAGGTATCCTGTTTGAAGAGAAAGGCCAAAGACGGTGATTCTCGATGTTAAGAAGACAAAGTTTGTCAAGAACAAGAAGTTCCAACCGAGAAGTTCAGCGAAGAACAACTGATCGATATGATTGTGATTGAAGAAGAAGATTTTTATCCAAAACCACTGCAAGTCATACATCCTATCATTGATTGGGAGGTTTACACTGCTAGCAATTTTGCTCCAACATGGAAGATCACAAGGCTAGGTGGTGCAACTTCCTCATTCATTCAGTTTGAAGATCTCATCAAAGCTTTTGACAGAGATGATCTTGACAAATTGTGGAAATTAGTTCAAGGAAGGTTTGATGCTCAAGATCTCAAAGATATGAAGGAGATGCGTTATGGGTTAAACTTAGAAGACTCTATGAACCAGATGTTAATGATTATTTCGAAATTCTCATGTTCATGTCCGGTACTAAATGGTTTTACTATGATTCATGTGAAGTTCACCATGTTTCTACAAAGAAATGGAGTAGATGCATTTATGCTTGTCGAGAAAGAATATCCACTCAGAGCTGAAACTCTCACAGTAATGTTATGTACAACAATAAGAGTTCATGAAGACAATGAGAAGGTCAGAGCATTGTTACATAGGCTTCAAGATCAATGTTCAAGAGCTATTCAGAATTTAAGGAAGAAGTGAAGTGTTTGGTTGAATTCCCAAAATCCTTGAAGATGATGCAGATTGAAGAAACTTATTGATTTGCAAAGAAATCATAAATTTAGGGGAGGATTGTTGTGAATAATCTATTACCACTGATAGTTGTGAAAGACACTGCTTGGATTGCACTAGCAGTGGAAAAGTATTACCACTGCTGGTACATTATTACCATTGCTATTAGATAATGGTTAGGAGAACGTGTCTAGATAAGTATAGAAAAGATCTTGTGTATATTCTATATTGTTAGCTTTATACTTATCTTGTAAAGGACTCCTTGTACTATAAAAGGAGGTCCTAGGTCATTGTCTTAGATACATACTTACATACATACGTATTATTCACAAAGGCTTCAAGGTGTAACCCTAGTGATAAGCAAGATCACTCGTATTATTCATTAATAATATTGGAGCTTAAGTTTTGTGTTTAATCTGTGTTCACTTACATCATACAATCCATCTTCTAAGTATTACTAAGTAAATTCTGCGTGCTTATTAATATTATACAAAATATCATTGACACAAGGTGTGTGTCTAGATCCATCAACCTTATATGAACAAACTCGGAGTCAAAGCCCTGGTAAAACTTTCTAATATAAAGATAATGGCAACATACGACTTACATGCAGTTTATCATTTGCTTATTGTTGTATCGTTATAAGAAGCTTATGTGGTCTGCCATGAAAAAATGTTTAATTGCTGTAATATTTTTTACGCTAAAGGTTATTAGATTCTTTTCTCTCTGGTGTTTGGATTAACTTATTTTCAGGCCTTATGGACCTATTTGAATTAAATAAAGCTCATTGGCACAATTTTTCAGACTTATAAGCTTATTGTTTATTCAAGTCCATAAGCTCAGCGCGTCGGCCTAATAAATCTATAACATGACCCGACACGTACTTTTAGTGATTTTGTATCTTCACTGACGTCTGCTCATGATTGTTTCTAATAGAGACACAATTCGGACGAGAATAGCTCAATGGCAAGGATCCAAACCACACGGGATGCGGAGGCTGATCGCCATTCGGATCAACTATAGATACCGTTGTGTAGACAGTAAGGAATCCATGTGCAGTTGGTATCATGTTCTCAGTCGATCCTTTTATTATTTTCTTTCAGCTCAATCATGTTCCCATAAGTTTGCCTGGTATAATTATTCTGTCTCCTAATGATCTCAAGGTCGGTAATATCCTCCGGAGTGTTTCAACTTTTTATAGCTAATTTTTTTAATGCATAACATGCTATAGTGAATATTTTGTTTAAGAAATGTTAATTAACTTAGCCAAGTTCTTAGTTTGCTCTAAATTAGTATGTAGAAACATAGAAACATATTACCGAATTAGGTGATCTTATATTGACTATATTAGTTGAGTTCTCGGTTTGCACCAGCATACTCTAAGCTAATTTGTCAAGATTTTCATTACAAAGGAGAATTCGAATATATCATCAAATGAGTCAAATCTGATATATAAGTTAAAAGAAAATCATTGCCCTATGGTGTATTTTAGCTTACAAATAAGCACATACGACCGTGCATTTATTTAATAGGAAAACACATATAAATTGTTATAGGGGAATAATGACATGCTATGCTGTTTCTTTTCTCTAGAAAACACATCAAAATTATCTATAGGGTTGAGTTATTAAGCGGCCTTAGATTTATCGAGACCCCTAGTTTTTTTTTTTTTTCTTATTTATTTTTTATTTTTTTATTATTTTATAATTTTGTTTATATCAAAAGCTATAAACCCGAAAATGCGAACTCAGAAATATAAAGTTTAATAAGTCAAACGCTTAATACCGCCGTAAATACGAATGTAAACCGATAAAAACCGCGATGATCTTGAAAAAGTGAGTGACAAAGGAATATTAAAATGACGCCACCCACTAGGGGTATTAATAGTATCCCTATCTATATTTGACGAACTTGATATACTTTCATGAAAGAAGACAACTCGAGACAAAATTATCTATATTTGACGAACTTGCTTTTCTACTATATTTTGGTTATATATATTGACTTAATAAAAAATTTAATATCAACTTGAGCTTTAATTTAATTTGAGAGCTTTATATGTTTTATATTGAGGTGTTGACTTTAATTAACATGATTTTGCAGAAATCTTGTGAAGCGGATAAAGAAATAAAATTCAGTGCAAGGAAGACATTTAGTAGTGTTTTGTTTTATATTAGTTTGTGACCTTGAAAAAACATAACCTTGTCAATGAACATACATTTCTTTATTCAATCCACGTCTTCTTATGTTATGTTGTAGTTTTCATGGTGACTTGGTTAATTGGATTTAAAAATTTATGTTGTCAAACTTCAGCAATAAAGGAAGGTGGTGTTGTAAAGATTGTTAGCTATTCCACATTTAAAAACAATTATGCATTTCGCACCAAGAGTTTTGATTGAGGTATTCATACTAAGTTTGTTTACTACACTTCTTTAACAGTTATTTTGAAGTTAATCGAGAAAGAAGCATCAAATTATTTTATTTGTATCATAACAAGCAAATATCAAACAAAAGATCATTAATCGAGAATGAATTTTTCGGATACAATTTCGGATATTGTGGTTCTTTCGGATACATAAACTTATCTCTATTGTAAAGATTATATTAAGTTTAACGATATTTTAAAACTACGCTACTAATTTTATCTTGAATAAATCTTGAACTTTCAATACCAAATTCCATTCCATTCTATTGCCACTTTATTTACTTGAATGGAACTCTTTAATTTTAGATCTTGCAGCTGCAATTTTTATGTTGTCTTCAATGTTTTTTATAGCTATAAACCGGAAACATTTGATGTCATTGTTTTTTATACTTCTAAACTGCAAACATGTGTTTCTTTTTTATAGTCTAAGGATATCTTAAAAACTTCTATTATATTTTATCTTGAAGATTGAAGTTTGGCCGCCAATGTACGAACTCAGAATTAATATGTATATATAATAGTTTGTTATAATATTTATTTATTCTCGTCATACGAGAGCAATAAATATGTGTTAATTAAAGTGGAAAAACTATCAAAAGGGTGATGATTAGGATCACTGTTGTAAAAGCTGGCTGTCTGGCCGATTAATCAGCGTTAGGCGAAAATTAACCGTCGAATGTATCGATTAATTGGATAAAAAACGGTTAAATCAGTTAACATACCGATTAATCGGATAAAAATCGGCTATAAATCGGTTAATGCGGGGCAATTTTTTTCAAAAATTAAAATTAAGATTTTTATATCAATTTCCTTCTGTTTTTCACAAAATCATAACAATTTAGACGCATTTTAAGCAGTGATTTAACACAAAATTTGAAGATACGTTCGTTTTTCTTATTTCAACTGAATGTTAATGACAATAATTAAATTTAGAAATTGATATTTTAAAATTATTTGAACCATTTGAACTTCTTAACCTTAAAGTATTTTGAATATTTTGTTTATGTTATATATATAATTTCAAATTTTTTTAATTAGAAATATAAACTCAATCTGATTAATCTCTAATTAATCACTGCCTAACCAATTAATTACTAGGCATTACTCGACTCCGTCCGACTAGCGTTCAACGATTTTTAGAACCTTTGATAAAGATAAAGAACGAGTATATTTTTAACATTTCATTAAAAAAAAATAATAATAATAATAATACTCAAATATTGATAGAATTTAGACTGATATTTAAATGATTATTAAAAATATTTTGTACTCTTAATAAAAAAAACTTTTTTTCAGTAAAGGAAACGGGTCCGGTTGCAAACCCGAGAGATAACGCACCGAAAATACAGATTCTCGCAAAACCCAAGTACAGATTTTTTTACTTTTTTCTTTCTTTTTTTTTTAGTTTCACTCCTGTTAATAATCCAAATTGCAAACGAGTCCCGTACATTTTTTATTGACTCTTTATGACGGTAAAAATTGCACTTCAATAATCAGGGCAGTTTGGTGAGTGGTTTGGATTAATTCATTTCTTAAGTTCAATGTTTGGTACATATTTTAGACTCAAGTAATGATTTGATGACAAATATTCAATCCTTATTCATTCAGTGAGTTTTTTTCAAAGTACTTTGTTTTTTTATTTCACAAAAGTTATCTACCACATGTTTTTCAATTCATTTTTTTGGTACTTTTTTTATTTAAATAATATGTTTTATTCTATTATTACAATTTTTCAATAAAATAAATGTATTTTTTAAAATATAAGTGTGGAGGGTGTTATGAGAAGTTTTCTCTCGTCACATCTTTTCTCTCCTTTAAACATTTTTCTTCAACTTTTCCTCAATCATCATACACATTCTCTCTCTTCATTTAACTTTTTATCATTTTTATCATTTAAAAATATAAGATGATTTATGTTTCCTAACGAAACGATCGAGACATTTAATTATTACATTGGACATTTATACCTCACGCTTATCTTTACACTTTCACTTACGCGAGTGATAAATGTCCAAACACAACTAATTAAATGTCCCAATCATTTTATTAAGGTTATAAATAAGCGACGCAGAATAGCATGGTAAGACGGTAGTCAAGACGCACTGCCAAGGCCTTTTCGTTTATAACGCGACAAAATACGAAAATATTTATATATTTACATCATAACTCATATATCGAGCTATATAAAAACATGTCTTATAAGCGCATGGCTGGCACGACGCCAAGCGCTCACGCCTCATGGTATTCGCAGGCCTAATAAGCAGTGCATTTTATATAGTGTGCAAACCTTTTAAAAATACCCCTAATACACACATACCCACTATACAATACACACACAATAAATACAGTAATATATTAATTCTTTTCCTTGGAAGATAGTGATTTTCATTTGGGAGTAGAGTCCCGCTAGTCATCCATTTTTTTCTTTAATTGCACTTTCGCGTGACCTTTGAATTGGTTTCCTTCAAAGAAATGGTTTTCTTTTTATTTTGCCGCTAATGTGCACCTTACACCCTAATAAATTATTTTCTATCTCTTCATTTCTTTCGGACCAAATCCAAATTCAAATCCAATTCTAATCCCACTTACGAACCAAACGAACCCTTAATGTCAAGTTATACAATGATTTTTGCGGGATTAACTAAACTCCAACATGTTAAGAAAACATTTAAATACTTCTGCTTCATAACTAACTAGCATATGAATTGGATAAAGATCTATCTCATATTATTATTAACATGATAGGTCATGTTATGTGGCCACGGAGGTTCATCTGCAATGACTTCAGGCTATCCAAAAGAGTAGTCACTCTGCGTTTAGTTGAAAAATCACATGGCGAGACCCAGTGGTTTGGATTCAGTCTCCTAAGTGGGTAACTCCCTGGAGGTCCTGAGTTCAAATCTTGGAGAGAAAATTAATCCTGATGTAGCCACGTGATTCACTTTTGAAATGACTCTGCGCTATTTAAAAAGTAATCGTCTTTGAGTAGAACTGCAGATGTCGGTCGGGCTGAAAAGAGAAAAAATGCTTAGTCATGTTGTCTGTATTATGAGAGGAAAAAACATAAATGAGCCTTTAATTTTTATTAAAAAGAATATTATCCATTTAACTTGTTTATGATTGATTAACATGACTTATCATGTTAAAATCAGTTTTCAGGCAATCAAGCTAAAAGCTACTCTATTTCTTAGTATAATAATTGTTGATTGACAACCAATTAAAACTTAGCTCTAAACAAATAATGTAACTTTCTAAAAAGTTAAAATAAAAAATGTGTAGATTTCTAGACACAAGGATTATGTTGGCTAAAAGTGAAAACCACAAATCATGGGTTTTTACCCTTTTTCGCTTTTATCTTACAAAGCTCAACATTTCGTAAGGTGAATGCCAAGAATTGGGATACGTCATACGTGGAGAATAGTAACATGGTATGCAAATAAAAAATAAATTTCTCATGATATCAATGGAGAAGCAAGCCATGCCTTTGCTTTCAACTTTTTATATCACCGTAGAAACACATATGATGTTACCCATTTAACACGCCATTCGCGATACCATTAAGTGAGCCATCATAACCTGCCAACACGTCTAAAATCGAACCAAACGATGATTTGAAGTTAGTGAAACTACTCGCCCATTCGGTTTTTGTGCTTTTCTTATTTTTATTTTGTGTATTGTGAATGGTGAAGATTTTAGTGGGGTATTTTGTGGGACCCAATAACACGTTAGTGGTGTGTTATGAGGAATGAGTGTTTTAGTTATTGATGTGTTATTGGATGTAGATGAGATGGTACCGATGTCAGATACCAATAATGCTACATCGGATAACACCATACTTAGTGCTCTTATTATCATATCATATCTTACCCCTACCCAAGCAAAGCGATACCATCGCTTTTAACTTTATGTATCAACTTATTATCTTATCACCTACATCTTACCTCCCGCATACCTTGTTTCAACGAGATTAAGTATTGTGATTGTTGCTTTATCATATCATAATCATTTACAAGTATATAACAATTTGCAAAAAAAAAATTCAAAACAACAATTTTGGAAGAAAAAATAAACTAGAAGACACAACAATATGTTTGACAAAAAAAGAGTCGAGTCTCTAAATGGCCCAATAACTAAAAGATAATCTCATAGATGCCCTAAACAAAATAGCAAGGCTACATTCACAAATAGTTTATAAAATAATACTCACACAATGACTTGTCAATTGTATTGATCTAATTATATTGCATCATAATTTCTCTTTCTTTGTTTTTACCCTCCAAATTTAGTTGCCAAGTCATTATCTAAATACAATTTTGTAATATTTTTGTGAATCAAACATTTCTCTTACAAAATACCTCTTCCTAAAATAGACTTGGGGGACGGGGTGAATGGGCGACTCCACGCAAATATTGACACGTGACACATTTTTATTAATAAATTACATGAACGACTGAGCAACTCCACTATAATTTTGACACGTGTCACATATTTTATTGATAAAATAAAGTAGGCCGGTCGTACTAGTCGTCCAGATCTATGTTTTGGGAAGTGGTTTTTTTGGGTGTCTATGGGACTAACTTTTACTTTTTTAAGCATTTAGGAATTTGCTCTTAATAAAATTAGTTGAGGCTAGCTAAAAGCCTAAAACTGAAACTTGAAATAGAGATGAAGATGAAGCTTTTAAGTTAATAGAAGGCATTCGATTTTGAAGCTTATGGAAAGTTATATTTCTAAAAGCTCTCAATCTTTGTCAACCAAAAGAACTTACACTATGTTCCCGAGTTTTAAGATGAAAGAAAGAAGAGAAGATACAAATTGGATGAAAAGAAGAGGAGAGTAATGTATTTTTTTTTAAAGTCGTGTTCTTAGTTGAGAGGAAAAGAAGATAAACTGCTGATTTTACAATTTAACCCTTTGTTAGATACAAAATTTATTTTTTATTCTAAGGCGTTTAAGTCATTGTTTAATTGAAAGTTTCCATATATACTTTCCTCCCAAATCATCCCACTTTTGGGAAGAAAGTTTTGAGAGAAATATAACCAAATTTCTCTCTCTTCTCTCTCTCTCTCCTGAAAAACTTGGGAACACAAATTTATTTCGTTTTCATCCTACTTCTTTTCTCTTCTTTCAAAATTAAAACTCAGGAACACAGTATTAAAGTAGCTAAACTTTTAAATTAAATAAGCTTAAGCTCATTGTAAGGTTGCCCAAACATTCCCAAGTATTATTATGGAGTACTTCTAATACTCCTCACTTAATAAGGATGCATCTTATTGGAGATCCTTCAGCCCGTAGTAGCCTTAACGGTAAACAGTGGACATTATATATTCCCGCTTCGACGTCGTCAAGTTTCAAACCTTCAACAAGAATGATTTCCTGAGACCACACAAAGTATTTAGCATGTTATAACAATGCTGGGTGCAGCTTCTTATATAGGAACATATCTCGGTTAGAAAGTGTGAAGGTCGATCCGTAAAGACTTTGTTTACTTTTAGTTAGATATGACAAGAAAATTTAGAAGAGTTCAAGTTATAACAAACTACAGTATTTCTTTACATTTTTGCTAAACTAGTTGAACGGTAAAAATGAATGTTTGTTATATATGACAAAAAAACGCAAAAAGTTGTCACATTTTTGTGCAGTATTCCCTAATCAGATTATTTAAAACCTACACCATTACAGTATTTTGAGCCAATGTTACAAAAGGTAGAGATATGGCTTACCCTGCTCTCTAGGAAGACAAGATGAGAAGGAATCAGATCATCATATGCAGCAACCGATAAGTAATCAACACCTACACGACGAGAACAAATGACTCTCTATGTCTCAATATTAGTTCAGGATGATGCTTTCGCATAACCAAGCTAAGGTTGTCGTAAGTATATCAAAAAAAAAAAAAAAAATGTGTTTTACCAACAAGTTTGATATCAGTGTTGTCCTTCAACCATTGAGCTCCATCCTTCATAAATCCCACATAGTTTGTGACAAATCGCTTTTGCCACATTAGGCGTCTGAAAATTAATAACCCAAAAATTACCAAAATAAAAATGAAAATTAGACTAGTAGAGTAGTAGGTAATTAAGTAACAAGCATCATATAATTGTTAATCATATCTTTGAAAAATTAAGGTATAGGAAGTTACCTATCCGTGTTTAATGTTCTGAAAAGCACGCGCCTTACTCCCTTGTGAATGTTCAACGACTTCATAACTTCAGCTGTGATAAGTATACAAGTAGATCAAAATTAAGCTGGAATTTACAAATAAAAGCAATGACGGGCCAATTATTTGAAACAATAAGATATGGTTCACTTGATTAGAAATTAGAGAGCTCAAGTACAAGGATGTGTGATTTATTGACATCTACAATGTCATATTAAAGACAAACAACGATAATCGACCAAGTACCTGTTATGTTCTTGTCCCTTGGAACGTCAACCAGTAATGCCGGGCCTAATTAAAAGAAACAAAAGAGCACTAAATTTACCATTTTCTTCTAAAAGAGTTGTTATATATATCCTTCTACATTTATATCGTGTTAGTCACTGAACAATTTTTTGTACATTCCAGGATATCTTAGTGTCCCGTTTTAGTCAGTTTGAACAAAACCTTGAAACTCGCTTTCAAAAGTGATTTTTTTTATATAAAAAGGCTAAATTTTGCAAGAAAAAATGTATTTTATATATGGGTTACAAAAATGACCCAAATGGAAAACAAAGCAATTTTATCATTTCACATGTACAAAAATAAGTACAAAGACTAAAACGGAACAAATGAAATAGTTAGTTGGGATTCTTTTAAACTGATAAAAATAGGAGTAATAGTTAAGGTCAGTTTAATACCGTTGAGTACGTCTAAATCAAGACTATCGATATCAAACCCTGCGTCATAGTAATTTTCAAACACATGTCCAGGTGCGTCAACATGAGTACCAGAATGAACAGGTAGCTTTAATTCCGAAAAGTTATACTCGGTGCCATTCTTCATGCTTATATAGAGTTTAAGGTACTCATCTCCAACCCCATCATCAGAATCCCACGAGCGTGTTTCAGAGCTAATCCTATGTGTAATATCAAAGATTTTCCCATTTCCGTAAACTTCCCTCCTTAAGGGCTTCAAGTCACTACCACAAGAATCCTTATCGTCACCATACGGAGAAGGGTAGGCGCTATTTTGCGATGACAAAGCTATACAAGGCAGAAAAAGCATCAGAAATATCAGCTGAGGGGTGATCATGGTCATTGAGTTAAACATGTTGCTAACGCCTTTGAAGGGTCTTTGAAAGTGGTTCGTATGACATTAGTGAAACTGAACATTTAAAAGCATACATTGGACTGTTGGTAAGGTTAAATAAACACATTTCGTTTTCATTCGTGTGTCATGGATGAGCAAATTATATTAGATCAACGGTAAAGTCATACAAACAGGAAGTTTTAGATAGGAAAGTCCCATCAACTTTTAAATAATTTATTGTAATCAAGTTGTACAAATTTGACCCTTAGAACAGTGACAGTTTGAGTGATAATTTCCAGGACTTCAAAGATTTATATTTCATGCATGTTTGGCGAAATGGGTTGGGCTGAAATTTCAGTGAGTTGAGCTATATTATGTTTTTAAACTGAGCTTATATTTTTAAAAAGCTGTTTGGCGAATTAGTTACAGCTGAAGGTTATTAATGTAAAATCATATAAACCAACGCTTGGTTACCAGCCCAGCTCTTTCAGAGACTTGAGGGAGTTTACTCTGCTGGTTCAAGTCTCCGCAAACGACAAAATCAAGGTTTTCCCCAAGACGAAACCGTGAGTTTAAGGGTTTCCTTCATGTCTCTCCAAGTAGTTCGGGTCCGGGCTGCCGCCTTGAATGTTTTAACTCGGATTCGGATTTGAAGTATGGTCTTAGTTAAAAATAAATAAATAAATAAATCATATAAAAATACATTAAGTTAATATTTAGATATATTTCAAGCTTTTGCATGTTAATCAATCATATTTTGAATGAAATTTAAGTAATTTAACCAACTATAAGCCCTCATAAGCCCGTTTTAATGAGCTTAGGCTTATGACTTATAAAAGCTTCCATAAGCTTGTGTGACAAAAGCTTCCATAAGCTTGTGTGACACACAACTTATTTTATAAGCTCAAGCTCCTATAAGCCTCTTATAAGCCCACGCCAAACACAGCTGAAATCTTGAGAGTTTGAGTAGTAATTTACACCCCAATTACACAAACAACAATTTTGTCATATACACTTCTGGCTACTTGTGTCAAGAAGGTCAAAGAGGGTCTTAGGCTTTTAGCCCAAGCTCCAAAATTCAACTAAAAATAGCAAGAGGGTAGAGATACATCAGGTGTATTTCTGTAAGCCAGTCATTCATGGCTTCCTTTGTGTTTTCTGGCTAAATATTATTTGGTTCACTATACATCAAAAAATATTCAATCGGCATGCCATTTGGGCAAAAGAGTACACTTCTGTCGAACTCATTTACCCTTTCTGTACACCAAAAAATTGTTTACATTACAGTTTCTTGATCTTAACTAACCAGATGAGCAAGAATCTCTAAGAGTCGATGACAATATGATGATGACCCCTCATGTCCCTTTGGACATCCAAAAGAATGAAAACCGAATCTCTTTTTACACATCAAGAAGGATCAACTGACTTTATGCGCACCTTCAGTTCTATAGAAGCCAAATGTAGCAGAAAGCAAGCAAATCCAATACCAGCAGGTCTGTAGTGCGGGCGGTTTGTGATGCTTCAGCATAACAGATACAGCTCAATCCTTAAACTTGATAATCTGACCATCAACAATCAGATATTAGATATCGAAGAGGTGCAAAGAAAGTCAAAACGTATGATACTGGTGACAAAGGAGCCAATAACCAAAAGTTAAAAGTAGTTTTTGTCAAAAAGATGCAACTCTAAAGATGACATAAAGCTGTGGTCTCTTATTGGAGCCTCCTACCCATAGCCTCCACCTGTCCCGGGAATATTCTTTGTCCATTTTCCAAGTCTGTGCGGTTTTGTCGGTTTACATTAGTATTCAGCAGTTTTAAGCGTTTGAACATTAAACTTTATATTCTGATTCGCATTTTCGG
Organism: Chrysanthemum lavandulifolium; assembly: GCA_022545495.1. Taxonomy (NCBI): domain Eukaryota; kingdom Viridiplantae; phylum Streptophyta; class Magnoliopsida; order Asterales; family Asteraceae; genus Chrysanthemum; species Chrysanthemum lavandulifolium. The sequence continues at coordinate 250,806,697 of CM040240.1, read as the reverse complement.
GTTTATAGCTTTTGATATAAACAAAATTATAAAAATAAAAAAAAAAAAAAAAATAAAAAAAACAAAAATCTAGGGGTCTTAATAAAAATTAGGAGGGTCTTAATAACTCAACCCAAAACTGTGACATGAAGGTCAACTTTGTTGGTATAGTTGCATGCATTGTACAACCATATAAGCAACTAAGCACTAATCAAAGTATCAGACAATCTAGTATTGAATTCCTGAGATTCATTTATAACTTTTTTTAGCAATGATTAAATAGTAGTATGTAGATAAATGACCCACTTAAGAGTTTTTTGTTAAAACATGGTTTATCCATTCTGAACATTTAAGCAATAGAGTTCCACTCGGCCGCCTATTACATGAAACCTTCAAGTTCATTCTTCTACTTAGGAGGTGTTTGGCAGTGTGTTTTGAAATTAACTATCTGCAAATCTGCTTATGGCGTTTTCAAGTTGTAGCTAATCAGTTTCTAGCATTTGGCTATAGTGAAAGTGATTCTGATTATCTGATTGTTTAGAGGTCAAAATAATCAGATTAGAAGTAGCTGCAGCAAAACTGATTCTTATTATTTAACTATTTAGGGGATGTCGGAATTTGTCAAACACTTAACAACTAATTAATCTATCATCACAACTTCAAACAACAGATCACTGTCTCCCGCAGTTCTTTTTGTGTTGCACAGGGTCTGCCTATTGCCTATTGCCTATCAAATAAACGCTTACAGATTAAGTCTTATTAATATGTTGGAAATCTTTATAAACTCTTTCTAATCGATCTATGCTGACTAACAACTAGATCTTCAAAAAATCATCTTTCTATAATTTTATTTGAGCCAATATAAGAGGCACATACATTAATGACTCTAATAACTACCTCTTCACCACTAGTTTACCACATTCTTATCGGCTACAACACTGACCCCATTCCTATTCTCCATACTACTTGACAAGAACTGAAAAAAATAGATGATTGAAACACAAAAACATCTAACCAACAAAAAATAAAAAAATATACTAGCGAAGTGTACATTCTAGCTTTCGTACTTTGTTTCAACTCTCATCTTCAGGTATAAACGACCCAAATATATGCATACACAAATACATGCACTCATGCGTACGTACATAACATTCTCACATGATGGAACTCACCTGATAAAAGGACTAATTTTGCCATTAACGAACCAGCACTTGGATTTCACTCCATGTACATGTCCTTTTTTAGCATGGCTGTAAGTAAATCTCATGTCTCCTAATATATCCCTTGAATCTTAAGTTCTTAACCCTGGATTTTACACATATAAAACAAGATAAATATGAAAGACAAGAAAGATTCAAGTCTATTATACACATATCAAAAGTTCCAGAACAAGGCTTGCCTTTTCAGATAACTCTGTAGCAAATCGCGACACTCCTTGGAGTAAACTCAACACGTTGATACACCCCAGTGCACTGCAGCATACTAAGAAATTTCACAAGTTTATCATCTTCCAACAGCCTACATGGATTATGGTACTAAAGTTGTTAACTTGTTACAAACTTTTAAGGGGTAAAAGAAAACAGAACAGGTCATTTCTTAATTTATAAACAAAACAAGGAAACTGAACAATGAAACACGATAATATTGAACTTTCTAGGCTAGGCGTATTTCAGATTTCATAAAAAACATCAAACTATAAGAAATGATTATCATAAGCGAGGACTTACAAGAACACTGGAATATGCTCATATTTATAATCAGCAAAAAAAAAGGTCAGCTGTGTTAATTCCTGTGAATATAAAATAACTTTTTTACCCTGTCTATGATATGATGCAAAGCAAACACAAAAAACAAATATCATATTCACAACTTTTTTTACGTCTTGTTTCAAAAGTACATTTCATATAAGCTGGTTACATTCTACTAGCTACAACCTGCTTATGATCAACAATTAGCTTGTCCAAGTGTAATCCGAATCGAACAAAGTGCAAAATAAGTGTGTGTATTTTCATCCACTTATGAAGTGTAAAAGATTACAAAAAAAGAATTTAAAAAAAAAAAATTATCATTCTAAAAATCTCATCTACAAAAATTTTGAGGACCTACCATTAAGTACCCCTCGATCATTCTTGTTCTTTAACAGCTGATTTCAGGCTGCATCCATGAACTAAACTAGTGTATGTTATTTCATCTAAATCTACACCTCTTCGAGACATGTCTTTAAACAGCCGAAAAGCTTCCTCAATCTTCCCTTCTTTTGAAAACCCGTCTGCAAGTGCATTATAAGTGACAACATCGGGAACGACTCCCTTTTGTTCCATCTCACCAAGAAGCTTAACAGCTACTTCTGTTTGACCAAGTTTGCAATAACCATCAATCATGACGGTATACGTTATTTTATTAGGGTGTATGCCATACGAAGACATTTCTTCCAAAATCGTTACCACTTTATCCATCTGACCCATCTTACAATAACCACTAATTAATGCTGTATAACAAACAACGTTTGGTGATAAACCTTCGTCCCTCATTTCATTTATAAGTCTCTTTGCATCGTCAAAATAACCATTGTTTGAGTACCCGTGAATTAAAGAAGAATACGATACGGAAGTTGGTTGAATACCTTTACTTTTCATTTCGTTAAAGAGTCTAACGGCTTCTGCTATATCACCATTTGCGGAATAAGCTCTAATAAGCGTATTGTATATAAAAGAGTTGACTTCCATATTCTTATTGATCAGCTCGTTATATAAATCTTTCCCCTTTTGTATTTCATCGTTCTTACAAAACCCTTCGATTATAACTCCATAAGTATAACTATCAGGAGTCAAGCCTTGAACTTTACACTTTTCCAAAAACATTATGGCGTCATCCATTTTACCCTTTTTGCATAAACCGTTTATAAGCGAAGTGTAAGTCAAAGTATCCGGTGAAATCCCTTGTTTGACCATTTCTTCACTTAATAGTAACCCTTCTTCAAATCTAGCTTCTTTACAATGCCATGAAATCAACGTGTTATATGTAATCCTATCCAAACAAAGCCCTCTTTTATCATCTCTTTAAGAATTTTATCGCCTCTACAATATTCCCGGATTCACAAAGACCATGAATAAGGCGTTTAGCGTCACTATATTTGGAAAAAAGCGTTTTCGAGTAGTCTGAACCAAAAGTCAACAGCTTCTAAATGCTTACCCTGCTTACAAAGCCCGCTGACTAATGTAGTCATCAAACTATCATTTGGCCTAAGATTTCTTAATAACATTTCATTAACAAAACGAAGAGCGTGGTCCATATTTGAGCACTTACAAAGCCAATGAATAACAGGTGTGAACGAACCTGCGTTTATTGTTATACTAGCTGATAACATTTCCTCTAAAAGCTTTTCGGCTTCAGTCATTTGATTAGTATAACAAAAACCCTTGATAAGTGTGTTAAAAGTAACCGAATTTGGATTCAATCCCTTGGACAACATATCGTCTCTAACATCCAATGCTTTCTTCATATCACCCATTTTACAATACCCGTTAATTAACGTGTTATACACAACCTCATTTGGCACAAACTCGTTATCCGTCATCTCACTCAAAACCCTACCCGCTTCATTATACTTTTCCATTTTCAATAAACCGTTAATAAGCACACTATATGTCACAACACTAGGACTCACACCTTTCTCAACCATTTTCTCCTTAACACGAAACGCTTCATCCATATCCCCAATCGTACAAAACCCGTGTATCACATTATTATACGTCACAACATTTGGCAAAACACCACTTTTCTCCATTTCCAACAACACCCTCATCCCCTCGTTAACTTTCCCATCTTTACACAAACCATTAATCGCAGTCGTGAACAAATAAACATCCGGTTCAACCCCTTTTCTTAAAACATCAAAAAGCTCATAACTTTTCCTAAAACGACCGACTTTCACAAGCGTACTCGTAATAAAATTACACGTATTCAAAGACGGAAACACACCCTTTTCACTAATCAACTTAACAACATCACACGCGTGATCAAGTCCAAAACTTTTAAACTGGGTACAATAAACATGTACCAACATATCAAACAAACGAACCCCATTAGCCCCGTTAACCCCATCACCCAAATTCGCCGCAAAATAAATCTCCAAACACCCTTTCGCAATCTCGACATGTTTCATCTTAGGATCATAAGTACCATCATTAAAAACTAAAACAGGCAACTTATCATCTATCAACTGAATCAAAAGCAACCTAGCAGGATGTTCGAGATTCGCCAAAACCAACAAATGAATCAAACAACAATAAGACTGTAAACTAAATTCAAACTTGCAACTTTTCGAGGCGAAATAAAAAAACTCCAAACAAGTTTTTGGCCTGAGGTTGACAGTACTAAAAGATGGGTTTTTTATAAAATCTTGAAAAATGGTATTAAAATGGTGTGGTGATAAATGTGAGAGTAAAGACTTGGTTTGAGATGAATCCAGAGATGGGTTTGATAGAACTGAAGAAACCCATTTGGGTAAGTCATGAATCTTGGATTGGTTTGGGTTTGAATGGGAGTGTTTGGGGAATTGGTTTGGGTTTAAAGGTGGGATTTTTTTGAGGGTTTTTGTTGTTAAGGCCATTTGAGATGTGTGTGATTAGGGTTCATGATGTTTGGGATGATGAAGATGAAGAGGGTGGTGGTGATGTGGTGGCGATTGGTGGTGCCATGAGTTTGGGTGTGAGTGAAAAAAGGCCACGAGATCTTGGGTAATTTTGGGTTGAAAAACCCTGGAGTAGGGTTTGGGCGGAGGAAGCCAATCAAGAATGTAATTTTTTGCTTATTTGGGAACTATGAACTTTCTTTCTTTTTTTTTTCTTTTTTTTATTAGATTTAGAAATGGCTTACGCTGGACGCATTCGATAGGTTTCGATCGGTTGGGCGTCAAAATTTTAAGTCCTCAGCGATGTTAAGATCGGTTATGTCGAATCTGACTTCGGTTGCCACATCGGTTGGCATAGCGAAATTTGCGATATCGGTGAATTTTCACCGATGTTAAATCGTCCAAATCCACTTTCTCAACCACATTTATTTGACCGTTTGGGTGTTTTAAAACTATCTCATCTATATTCAATCAACCATTCTAACGAAATACCCACGAAACACAATTTTTAATATGTCGTCATTCGAGCATTTATTCGGTTCTTCTTGCGTCTTAGGCGAGGAAGAAGTTTTAAATGAGTTTGTGGAGTTTGCGGATTTTGCTTGGAAGAAACACAAGCATCGGTAAAAGCCGATGAAGGTACATCGTAGGGATCATGGGGTGCTCATAATCGTTTAGTGGCGGCATACTTCTCAGAAAACCCATGATTCGTGTGAACATTCTCGGCGGTTCCGTATGGCCGAGAGCTATTCACATAAATTGTTCGAGAGATAACCGATCACTCTACTTATTTTCGACAAACTCTTGATGCTTGGGCGTACCTAGTATTAGCCCATTGGTCGAGTGTCTGCGATCGTTAAATCGATTGGGATGGCGGTCGTTCACGATTCTCTTGACGAGAGTGCAGCCTAGGTGCATCCACGTCTCGTGAATGTCTTCGTAAGTTTTGCGAGGTTATCATGGAGTTATATGATCGTGGTATTTGCGAAGGCCAGCGTATTCGACCTTGAAAGAATATATGCTCGTCACGGCATAAGCGTAGCTTTCACAGGGATAATGTGAAGCATTGATTGTACAAGTTGGGGTGGGATAATTGCGAATAGTGAGAGAGCTCAACATTGTAGGGGTGATCACGGGCCACATCCATTCATTTTGTTGGGCGGTCGCTTCCAGATTTATGGATTTGGCATGCGTTCTTTGGTGTCTCGGAATGAATAACGGCGTAAGCGTTTCGTCGTTCACTGTTTTTCAATGATATCAAATGCGGAGAGCACGGACCTTGAATTTGAGGCTAACGATGTGGCTTATAAAAGGGATATTATCTTCTTGATGGGATATATCCACTGATGGTCCGTTCTTATGAAGTCTATTTCAAATCCTCCCGGGTGATCGTAAAGAATATTTATAGAAGCGCGAGCTGACGAGGAAAGATGTGGAGCAGGCTTTTGGTGTGTTGAAGAAAAAGTGGAAGCAGCTTAAAGTTCACTTTCGAGGGTTTTAGAAATGATATCAAGATATTATGTATTGTAAAACCCAAAAATCGTGAACGCGTTAAAAGACCATAATGCCCCTCGTCATGATAATTCGTAAGGTAAATCAAAAGTTGTTAACTACGTTGAAGACTCAATTTATGAACACTATATACTAGACAATTAAAAGTTTAACTTTACATAATAAATAAAACACAATACTAAGTCAAATAGACTAGATAAAAATTCATACACTAGTTATTTGAATAAATGTGGCACAAGTAAAGTAGGCAAGTGAATTAATAGATGATTTGGTCTTTATTGTTCCCCCATAATCGGCTAGGAAGAAACGCCCAAGGCCCCAAGATCATTGCCTCATTTACCTCATTCTTATCTCCATTTATAGCACCATATCTCACTCAAAATAACACAAACAAAACCCTAATTCATCTAGACAAAAGTGACGGCAAAACTTCTTCCTACCTCCATAATTCCTGTCGACAACAAACAGTCCAAGAAAGGCTGGTACAAGGTTCGTATAGGGTTGTAGTCGTGTCTTTGGTGCAAGGTATTACTTGGTTGGGGGCGTTGGTTTGTACTTCTGCTGCTGTCGTGAATACTTGGGCACACAAGGGGCTCAGTTGGCTGGTTTTTGTCCATTGTTTTTCCTCCCCTCATTCACGCTACAAGGTATCAAACGACATCCTTGATCTCGTCTTTTCTTTTCATTCATTTTCTGGTTTTAGTCGCATACTTTCGGTCTTCGAAGGCACATATATTCATGACTTAAAGCATGTCACATGGAATGATTTATAAGGTTACATAAAATCTGAAATGGTTAAACGTGTGTCGACCCTCTTAAACAAACATAAAATAAGCGTGTTTTATTAATATACTTGATGTAGATCGAATGGTTAAACATTCATGTGGTAAGCTAATAGGCGTTAAAAGGTGATGAAGATCTGGAAATCATTGAAATATTATTATCGAGTGTAGCTTTGTTTTGACGTTATTATTTCATGGGATTATGGTGTATTTCGTGGAGGTTTGTCATCAAAAGAAAAGAGCATGAGTTGACTTCGATAACCAACTATTGTTAAATGAGTATGAATTTAAAATGAGTCTAAAATGTATGACATATGATCATGTTTTAAACAGTGATGCCGTGTGTATATTTGTGCATGATTTTATGCATGAGTTAAAGTGAAGTGTATAAATGCATGTGTGTGTCCAGGTTTCTCATTCAGTTACATTTGTGAGTGTGTTCGAGTGTGTTTGAATACGTATTCTAGAAGGTGTGTACATTGGTCGAAATGGAGTATGGGTTGATGTGAAGACGGGTCTCGTTATGATTTTTCACCCTAAAGTATTTTAATTCGGTCCATTACTAAAAATGAGAATACGGTTAATAACTCTAAAAATATTAATACGATTCATATAACCAATAAACCCGTTATGACTTAAATGAGCTAATAAGTATTTTACGAACCGTAATCCGTGTAGATTCGTTGAAGAAGACGTGACGTTATTTCTTGTGCTACATTTCCATTGGCTTTCATTGCTAAAGTGCGGATATTCTATCCCTTCGGAGGATTTCTCATGACTTTCGATCCTTCGACTTTGTTCGCTTATGATATTTCTTTGCTATTTGACCATTGCTATTGAACCATTGCTATTGAATCTTTGCTTTGACCCTACATTATTGAACCATCATTCTTGAACTTCCGATTATTGAACCCATTGCTCTTGAACCTTTACTCTTGAATTGTTGCTTGTGACTGTGCTATTGAATTTGTGCTATTGAACCTTTGATATTGAAATATTGATATTGGACCTTGATATTGAACTATTGTTATGAACCTTTGAATTGTGAACCATTGATATTGCACATTTGCTTATGAAGACTTATATATTGCTGCACTTTGGACCTTTTGTATTGACCTGTCAGTTTGATACCCGAGCCATTAACTAGGCATGGGGGTTCCATGTCCGTGTCATTGATGCACCAATGGCATGACTCTAGTGTGTCTGAGTGATGTTACACCGTCCCGTTATTGTATTGATTATTGCGGCAGCGGATATTGTATTGGCCACTATTGTATTGCGGGTATGGATGCATCCTAGATTTGTATTGTATTGGATTGATATTGATATTGTATTGGTGATGTGGTGCGTGTGCAATACACCCTCACATCAGGAGCTAGCTACTCCATTGATTCTTGAGGTCTCCCCATATTGGTTTGGTATTCAGGGTCACCCTAGAATACAATGGTTACTATTAGTTGCTTGGTTGCTATTGCCCTTATTGATATGGTTTGTTTTGTTGGCTGGGATAGATTTCGACAACCCTTACACTTTTGATATACCTATATTGTACCTTCGGATTCCCAGCTGCACCATATTACGAATTGTTGTCCTTTACCCAATACCCATATATGACTCGCTCTACTACCAAGATATATATGTTCCATTGCTTTGATACATTACTCTCATTCAGTTACTTGAGGACTATCGTTCCATTCACGTAGGGTTATTATATGTTTATTAGATTTGATTATGCTATTCATGTCTTATGTGACTATTGATTTCCTACTACGATATGACTAATATGCGGTTATCTGCTTTACTGTTTTCATCGATGATATGTGATCTCGTGTTATGTGACCTCTGAAATGTCGTGACCATGCTAGTGTGTGTCGATAGTTTTTGTATGTTTATCATGTATACTTCATTCGATTAATTTTGTGGACTATGATTACGATAGTATCCTTATCACGCTTGTTGTTGACTGCCATGTTTGCATTTACATTTTGCTACGGTTTGATTAGGTAAATGGTTCGACTTGTGACGTACGGCTTGTTAATTTGTTTAGTTGCCCTTCTATGTCCTTAATTCATTTAATTATATCGTTTATATTGTATTCCTACTTATTACTTGTATTTACCATTGTATTGAATCTTGTTAGCACTTCGCTATTATGATATTGGTTATGTCTTCAACTAAGGGTTTGATATGTGTGGTGCCATGCTCACTTATTAATTAATTGCTTAGCTTTCTGTAGATATTTGTTTGGCTTGTATGTCTTGATTTCCTAAATTGATTGTATGACATATATGTTGTGTTGATCTGACCTTTGCTATGTTTGCTTATGTTTCGATTCTTGTATGTCGGTTTGTATGTGCTTGTTTATATGTCATCGGTTCTTTGCTTTGCTTCGTTCTCCTTGTTATCATTCGTTTTGGATATCAAGTATAATTTTGTTCCGGGATCTCATTGACTCATTGTTCTCATTTCGCTACGACTTTGTTATCCGTTTCCTTTGTTTCATTTGCATTTAGATTTTCTTTAGCTTTCATTTTGTTATATCATTCCTTGAGCTTTTTAAGCGTTAGCCATTCTTTTTCTGCGGCGGGTTTTAGGTTGAAGATGGGCTTTGATGGGTTGAGAGTTGGATTATTCAGTAGACAGGCCTTGGTTACCTTATCATTTTGGTTTTAACTTGAAGAGTTATTGTTTTTATATTTTATTTTATTTTGGGACATATTGGTTTTGTATTTTCTTTGTAAGTCGTTCGTTTATATGACTTGGTAAATTATTTTATAAGGCTTCGCTTGTAAAATTTTAAATGTATATTACGATATGACACGAGAATGTGACACCTACCCTTGTCGGGTTGGGTGTTACATTATATATCATGTATCATATTACATAATATGATCGTCAAACCAGTTGACAATGGCGATATGTCTACGTGGTTTGAAGATGGGGACACCAAGATCATGATCCCCAAACGCATGAAGAATCGTTAGTGGTTACTTTCGGGAGCTAATGGACTCGTCAACTCATCAAACTTAAAATATGATTTGGTCGAACACATTTGGTGAAATCGTCGCCATCATGTCGAAGCAGTGAATCAAGTCGATAGTGACGATGACGAAGACGATGAAGAGTTTTTGTAATGTTTTTAACGTTATTTGAATAAGTTACGTAATGTTTATTTGAATTTCGTATTGTAATGTTTTTTTTTAAATTCGTAGTGTAATGTTTTTTTTTTTAATTTCGTAATGTAATGTTTTTTTTAATTTGAATGAAATTTAAATTTAATGTTAAAATGTTTGAATTAAAAAAAAAAAAAAAAAAAAAAAAAAAAAACTTGGGTCTTATTTGAGGCATCCGGGTCGTGTCGGTCATTTGGAGAGAGAAAATGGCGTGGTCTTTGGATGGCAGTCGTCCAGTCATGGCGGGACTAGCCTTATGAATTTTGGAAATATGGTTTAAGATGGTTTTAGGAAGGCCGAGCAGCGAGAGGAAAAATCAGCCAAGATCAAAAAATCGAGTTGAACCGATCTTATCAAAATGGAACCGATCATATTCGATTAGATTTTCGGTTCTATATATTTATGATTTTTGGTTCTGATTTAGATTGGTTTAGTTCGGATTGAGCCAAAACCGAGAAAAACACACTCAAATCATATACATCGAACTAAAACGACCGACACAAAACCGAACCGAGTCACATCACTCGGTTCGGTTCTCGGGTCATGTCTTCCACAAAATCGGTTTTTAGTTCATTTTTGATATAATGATCAACTTTTAAGTGGTTGTCTAGTGGGGGTAATTTTAGTTAGCGGGTTCGAGTTGACGAGTTGGTAAATATGAAATTATGAAGTATATGGTCACTTGGATCGAGCATTACTTTTGGATGGGCACTGCTACTATTATGCTTACAAGACATGGTATGTGTCTATCATACCGTGGTAAGAACCACGTCATAGATAGACTAGTGGGTGTGATGATGTATATAGCCTTTCGACCTAAGTCTTATTATCAAACGAGTTAATTAGGAGTGGCTTAGGCACGTGTCTTTCGGAGGTAGGGTCATCACGTGGCAAATAGGTCTCATTACATTTGTCTATACTCTATACTAAATGTGGGTATCCACCCTCGTTTTGCTGGTTGTGATCCCTTACTTTATCTCTCACATAAATAAATCGTCTCCATCGGTATTGAACGTCGAAGGGTGGTATCTGGGGCTTTGGTCATAGACCCGTTCTAACTAGTTCTCTCTCTATTTGTTGCTTGTTTTTGGCTTGGGGTGACGACGAGCGACATCATAAGGGCCGTTGAGGAAATCTCGACAAAAAATTTGTTTCAACATAACTCGAACTGTTTGTTAAAGTTGTCGAGTAATTAGATTTGTGGTGTTAATCCAAACTCGAATATAAGATTACATTCATACGAACCCTTTGATCCATTTAGATATATTTACATAGGTTAAATAACTTGATATGTCTAACCCATTACAAATTTATATGTCTATCCGTTTTTATAAGCTTAAACAAGTTACCGAGTCGGTCTGTTTAATTCATCTTAACCCCAAACATGTCATATTAATGAATAGGTTAAGGTGGTCTACCAAAACACGCCAACAACTTGTTTAGACTTGATACTAATCTGTTTATTTTTATGTCGTTGCGGGTTATGTTTCATATCATTATAGGAATTGCTAGATTTTACTATGTTTAAACAAATTTGTCTTGTTTAAGTTGCGATTTGATGAGTTGATCACCTCATATAACTTAACCTGGACTTGATCTAATTAGTCAGTTGTGTGGACAAAAATTCAACCAAAAGTCAAACACGTCTATTAAACAAGTTAGCGATATCGACATGCTCATATGATGAGCATCTCTACTATTCATAACTCAAGTACAAAAGAAATTAATGAAACCCAAACAAAGAAACAAAAAAATAATAAATTGAATGACTAACCCATTACAAAGTGAAAATTTTGTTAAGTTTTACTAGGCATGTTCAATTGGATGATTTAGTTCGAACTCAACACATTTTAAAGAAAGTATACAACAGCAATAATATTAAGTTAATTTGTCCAAGTTCAAATGAAGGCGTGAGGATTAAGACACTAGTGTTACTGGATGTTAGTTAGTGTTCAACATTGTTGTATTGGGTCAAGCCCATCTAGTCATGTTATAAGTAGATGGACAATGACTAGACGAGCTATCCACTAACAACTAGTTCTGATATAGTTTTAGTTTAAGAATCGAGATGTTACAAAGTTTTGAAGAACATTTCATACAATTCTTTAAAATTACGAGAAAAAAGGGAGCATGTACAATCATGAAATCACATAGTCAAAATTTAAATGCATACATAACTTATTATATAAGCGTTTTATACATAGGTTGGATCATTGTCGATTTCTTTACTCATTTCCATAACTCCATTTGTATCTGCACTCATCATCCTTTCGATTTTATGCTACTAACCGGTGTTGTTTTCCAATATGCGCGACCTCCATTCATTTCATTTCTTCCTTTGGGATTGAAAACCGCGTTTCTTGCATTCTTTTGTGAAGTTACGGGCCATTGGCCGCAACTTATTGCCATGTCCTTTAGATCCTGAAGGGCTTCAAGGGTGTGGATTATCTCAGTCATTTTTGGCCTATCTTTAGGATTCAAGCTAACACAACCTAGTGCTAGAAGAGCCATCTCCCTGGTTCCCCTTACCGAGTATTGTCCTGATAATCTTGGGTCGATGATGTAGCGCAATCTTCGAGTACTAGTCAAGTATGGTTTAACCCAATCAACAAGATATTGTTCGTTCTTGGGCCTGGTTTTGTCCATTGCTCTTTTGCCGGTTAGTAGCTCTAGTAGAACAACGCCATAACTGTAGATGTCGCTCTTTGTGGTCAAATGGCCTACAATTTTAAACATCAATACGATCGTTACCAACAAAACTTAAGAAAAAAAAAATACATAGTGTTTAAGGGGTGAATTAGAGTAATACCAGTGTTGACATATTCAGGGGCTGCATAACCATAAGTACCCATAACTCTAGTGGTCACATGAGTGTTTGATCCTTCAGGGCCCATTGTTGCCAGCCCAAAATCTGATAGCTTTGCATTGAAGTCCTATCAAAAGCCCAAAATTGATCAAATGTTTAGTATTTCATTGAAGATTTTATATAATCATCATAAAGTTTATAACAAAATCTGTAATGGCTAGCTATATTTTTGTTCTCCTATAGGATTGAAAGAAAAGAATTTACTGAATCAAGTAAGATGTTGGAAGTCTTGAAATCGCGATATATAACAGGGCTCTCAGCACCATGCAAAACATAAGCCCTTTGGCTGCACCAATTCGATTTTTAATCTGTTTCCCCAAGGTAGGCAAACCGAGATTCCTGTATGACAACCATCATTGGAAAAGTTGCAAGATATAGCTATTAATGATTAAGAAAGTTACGAACAATATAGGAGCTTACTCTTGAACAAATGATTTTCCAAGCTTCCACGAGGCATGAACTCGTACACAAGGAGTCTTTCTTCTTCTTCACAGCAATATCCGATCAGTTTTACTAAGTTAGGGTGCCTAAGTTGCCCGAGAAATATCACTTCCGCCTTTAATCATGTCCATAAAACAAACAACAATTAAACATATAGTGTTAGTCACATTATTTAATCATCATAAAACGTCGTTCATTCAAACTTACAAGCCATTCACGATGTCCTTGCAACCCTTCAATGTCAAGAAGCTTAACCGCAACAGCTTGCTCCTTCAATCCAGACCTCATGTTATCATCCAAATAACCTTTATGAACCGTACCAAAGCCACCTTCTCCAAGCAAGAAATTGCTTGAGAAATTTTGAGTTATGGCTCTCAACTCACTAAGTTTAAAGTCAAACAAATCAGGACCAAGCGTCGCTATGTCTTCATGTATACGTATAGAAGAAGATTGGCTAATGCCCGAGAAAGACAAATGCCTAAAAGATGGCGACGGAGTCACACTCTTAGAACAATCAGACCTCGGAGTCCTACACCTGCTAAAGTTGTCGAAGACCGCATGATCTTCTACAGAACAACAATTAGCTATAAAGGGTTGCCAAGATTTCGACGAGTCTTTCATAATTATCAATGAGAAACTATGAGATATCGAAATGAGGGTGCATTGGAGGACTATAAGTATAGGACATAAGAATTTTTTTTTGGCCAAAAATGTTTTTTCTTTTGGTGTAACAACTCTCCAACCACTATACCAATTTTGGGTGTTTTGTTGCAATCTTTAGAAATGGGGTATTGTTTAACTTGCTTGATTTTGGCATCTAGGTGATGTCTACATTTACAAGTAGACCATGAATATTGTGTGTATAGTACTATTTGATTTTTGTGACATATGGATGAAGAAAAACCATATTGGTTCATATGGGGAGTGAATCCTACATAATCAAATGTCAATGATTGTACAGTTTGTTGTGTTGACTTTCTAAAATGGTTGATATTTGTAGAAGATATGTACATTTTTATAACTTAAACTTTATATTCGTATGTTATTTTTTCTTACTTCGAACATTCAGCGGACAGTGGCATCCTTTCCTTACATGATGACGTCCGATTGGACGGTATCTGCGGTGGCAGGATCTAGGGGACCAATGGAGTCACAGGAACCACGGGGAGGAAAACCACTTAGCGGCCGTGCGCAAACGACAACTTAGTGGGAGAAACCTTTGCCCGTCAAGATTCGACACTGCGTGGGCGAGCCAAACCCATCACATGGGGACTTGAGATCTGGCGGGGTATTACCCTTCGGTATTTTTAAATCATACATTTAGCTAGCTTCTCATTATTGGATGGTGTTTTTAAATCATATATTTAGCTAGCTTCTCATTATGCAAACAGAAACCATGCAACATGTGATGAGGCAATGTGAAATATAATATTGAGAAAAGTCATCTAGGAGTGGTTTAAAACTTTGAATGGATTGGATCATAATGCTACTATGGATTATAGAATCTTGACCACATTCCTAATCCACTTTCAAGTTCCACAAATATATCTTGGATCCCAATTTCCATTTGCCTAATAAGCTTAATGCCATTCAATTATTGTAACAATCATGTTGTTCAATAAAAAACAATAAAAATATTAATATTATACATCAAAAAGTTGTATTAGTATTGTACATTAAGGGTCCGTTTGGTTTGTGGGGGTAGGATTAGGATTTAGGGTTGATGGTTAAAATTCTTGTTTGGTAGGCGTGTGTGGGCCCCCAAAATGGGGATGAAGGAAAATATTCGGCCATATACAAAACCTGAGTAATGTACCATCTTTTCCCATCTCTTTTCAGTATAAGTGGGACCTCATTTTACCTCAGCCACTTGATTTTCTTTTTAAATAATAAAATCAATTTTAAATACATTAATTAATTATTAAAATGTACCTTTTTTACTTTAGTTATATTATTTTATTATATCATTTTTTTTTCTCTCTCTTACATCAAATCCAAATCCAAATCTTAATCCAAATTTAAATCCAAATCCAAATTCAAATCCTAAATCCATCTATATACCAAACGGGCCCTAAAACTTGTACTAGTATTACTGTATTAAAACTTGTTTGTTCATTTGAATGCAATCAAGTAAGTACATGAGTAGATCAAGCCGTATCATCATATAGTGGTTGACCTTGGACCTAATCTTTCAAAAAGTTAAGTAGAGCATCATCAAGGTTTAAAACAAGGGTCAGTCATGTTTGTGCTTGTTGAGATTTTAATAGTACAGTTACTTATACATGAAAATGTTTTTAGCTTCAATAAAACTTGGAGTATAAATACGACTAAAATACACGTTGGTCCCTATACTTGTAGTGGAGGATCGCGATGGGACGGCAAGGCATATTCATCGTCGGGGTCCCTATTTGAGGTTTTCACTCATTCAAGTCCCTTTGACCATTTCTTAGTTAGTCGAGGACATCTCGGCGTTACATTTGTCTTTAGTCAAGGGTAATTTTGACATTTCCATATTTTAATTAAAAATTTCTTAATTATTAGCACGGTAATGTAACCTCTTCGCCCAATAAACACATAGTCGTATTATCAATCGTCCCGAACTTTCGTTACAAAATTATCGAATTCATGACCACAATTGCGTGTCACAAAACCCTGTTTATCGATCATAAAACCAAAGGCATGGAGTTTACCCTATGGAAAGTAAGAAGGCGGTCGGGTTATCAGGTTGATGATCACGTCTATCGACTCTAAGAAGAAATCTGATCTTGTTTTTTGTTGATTCTGATCATTGGAATTTGTAATTGTGGTATTTATTGTTTCCCAATTAAGTTTATAGAATGCTTCAAACATATATTGACATGTTTTCGGTGGTAGATCTAAAATGTTTAGTATGAGGTTCATCACAATGGTGTCTTTAAGTCTTGGCACAGTAGAATATCGTTGGAGGTATGGAAAGTTTAGTTGATTTGGTTGATGTTGATAGTGTGTCGGTTGAAGAGTTGGATGTGCTTATGTATGAATTGGGTTATGGTGGGTTCAAAAATTACTATTACTTTGTTAAGCTGGTAGTAATTTAGATGATGGTTTGTATAGCTTAAGTGAGAGTGCTAATTTAGAAATATTAAAAGATCTTGTTGATGACCATAAGATGATAGAGGTTTATGTTGAAAATGGTAAGACAACATTAGGCGTTGATCAAATGTCACCAAAGTCAATTAGGACGATTATTGGCGATGTGGATGCAACAAAGAAAAAGCGACTCTTGCTATTGTTCCATATTGCTCAAAGAAATTGTTCTTAGAAAACATTGTTAATAAGTGCGTGGTAGAGGACTTATGTGAGGTTCTGAGATCAACCTTTGGAAGTCAATACTTTGGTACAATCTAGTCGGATGCCGAAACACAACCCTTGTTTCCGGTTGTAGAGTGCATCATCTTGAAGATGTTGCGGTGATGTCAACAAGCATATAGATAAACATATTGAGCATATCCAAATAGATAGTCACGAAGAGGTATCTCAAAATGATCAAGAGTTTGGTCATCATGAGGAGGAAACATGTAATCATGGATCATATCCAAAAGGCAAATCATGCGAGGTTAGTGAAATCGATGAAGGCGTAAGTGATGAGAATGTGGTGACACGAGACACTTATATAGTGGCGATGATGATATTGAGAACAATGGTGATGGAAACACGGTTGTCGATGAGGCTAATACTTTTGAGGGCTGATTTTGATGTTAATCTGTTCAAAGTGACCGAGACTACTGATTTACCATCTATAGGTACCACCGACCGACTACCGCATGATTTTTAAGAAAAATGAGTTGGATTTGTTAGATGATAATGATTTTGCAAGTGGTTACGAGAATGAGGATGAGTATGTTATTAGGAGGAACAAATTGAGGGCATACAAGAAACAAAAGTTAAGTGAGGCGGACAAACAGGAGGACGAAATATATTTTTACGTGGTCAAAGTTTTGTAGCGCAAAGAAGTGAAAGATAGGATCTACATGCTTTCAATAAAGACTAGGAGGAAATTGCAACTAATTAAGAATGACAAGCAGAGAATTAGGGTTAGGTGTCTCGGACAAATACTGTTTGTGGAATAACAGAAGGTTGAGTGAGGAAAGTCCCAAAGAGGAAAAATGGTCCGATAACTAGAGGCCTCGGTAGGGATGTGTATTCTGCAGCCTTGAGGAGCAAGTAACAGTGTCCATGGTTGTTGTATGTAGCCAAAAATACGAGATAAAGATGTATGGATTGTTCGAACTTTCAAGGATGAACACGGATGTTTGCAATCAAGAGACATTAAAGCTTGTGACTACAAGTTTCTTTGAAGCAAATAGTTGACCAAGTTCAAGTCAATCCGGATATTCCAATCGAGGATGTTCAAGATCATTTCGATAAGCAGTTTGAAGTTCGGTGTCTATGCAAAAGCGTTAAGGGCAAAAACAAAGCGAGAAAATGAGATTAGGGGTGACCATAGCGGATACACCCTTTTAAGAGACTATGTTGAAGAGTTGCGAAAACTAACCCGGATACAACAGTTAGGATAAGTGTACAAGCGCAGCAGATGCAACAAGTCCAACGAGTTTTCAAGAGAATGTATGTATGCTTAGGCGCATTGAAGGAAGGATACAAAGCTTGTCAAAGAGAGTTGTTGGGGTTAGATGGTGCTTTTATGAGGGTCCTTTTCACGGCGACTTCTAACGGTCGGTATAAACGACAACAATGGAATATACCACAGCAGCATCTGTGGTTTGCAGAGGTGAAAGCAAAGACTCATGGATTTGGTTTCTTGAATGTCTAAGAGATGATCTTGACTTGCAACGAAACTCAAACTACACTTTTATCGTGACAGGCAAAGGTGATGTTACCATTTTGTTGATTAGAATCACTTGTATTTTCCTTATATGCAAATTGTATTAGTAAGGAATTTATGTTTATTTGTGCGGTATCATTCCGGCGTTAGCGAAGTATTCCTAGTCTTTGAACACAGATATTGTTTGAAGCATCCATGATAATATGAAATTGCAATGGAATGCTAAAGCATACAAGGAACATTTGTGGAGATGTCGCGACAACAACCGTCCAACAATTTGAGGCGACCATCTTTGGAATTCAAGAGTTTTAGCGAACTGCCCATGCTTGGTTAAGTAAGATACCACCAACTCATTGGTCAAGGTCGCATTTTGGTACCTAACCTAATCTATGTCTACTTGTACATCTTTTGTTCTCGACATTTTAAGGAACCTAACCAAACAAGTTGTAGGGAGGCTCATTCGATGTGCTACTTAATAACATGTGTGAGGTGTTCAATGGGAAACTAGTGGGAGGTAGGCACCAACCGATCATTCTTGCTTTGGAATACATTAGAAGTCTTGTATGAAAAGAATAGTGAGCGTTGTGAATGTGATTCAAAATGTCTTGGAACATTAACACCAAAGGCAACACTCATGTTAGATGCAATCAAGAAAGAGGCTTATAAGTACAACGCTACGGGTTGAAGGAGAAAAGTATGAGGTCGGTGGATGGGGAGACAAGTGTGTTGTGAATGTTGAAGCTAGGGCTTGTACATGTAGAAGATGGGAGCTTACAGGCGTGCCATGTAAACATCTTTGTTGCTACCCACGGTGTATGAGGTTGAATGGAATGCAAATAGGATCTGTTGAATCATGGGTTCATCCATGTTACTTGCTTAAGACTTGGGAAGAAACTTACAAACACCACATCCGACCAATAAGCGGTTATGAGCATTGGTATAAGTCACAGTGCCTACAACCATTCTTCCACCTAAACATCATAAACCATTAGGTAGGCCACGAAAGAAAAGAACCGGGGCTTTCTTGAAAATGATAATTGTGAAAAACCGGTAACTTGTCACGGTCTGGTAAGAGTGTGGTTTGTGGTATTGTGGCAATCTTTGGTCACAACAAGAAAACATGTCTTGGGCGAGGAGGTGTTACGGAAGTCAAGGCACTACACAGCGGTCTCAAAAGCAGGTTCATCGGCCAAAAGTTACATCAAAGAAGAAGGCAAAGGTTACGGTGACAACTATGCGGTAATGATCAACCAAGTGTGGTCGGTCTCAATCACGGAAGTCAAGTTGATCTTGCTTACGGTGGGTCTCAAAGCAATTACGGACTAAGACCAAGATTATAGCGACAAAGCTTTCTTCACCACAAAAATTCTTTGGTTAAGCATATGAAAGCCAATGTTATCCATCGAATATGTATTCCCCAAACAATATTTCTTTGTGTTTAAACAATGTATGTTTCGAACTTTGTAGACTCCAAAATGTTATGCATTTGGAAATATATCCATTGCGTTATGTATGAAATCATGTCATTTTAGTGTATGGGTTTAATTGTATTTTATTGTATTGTTTTAGAGTCTTCATACATACGTGTTTTGAGTTGGTTCTTGTTATTGTATTATCACAAAGACTAATGCGGATCAAAGATGGATGGACAACACCATATGGGTTTATGTTGATACTCGAAAGTGGTGTCGGTCATCCATCCTTGAGATTTCATATGTCTATGGTTCTCTATGGTTCTTGGATCTGTTGAACTTGGATTTGTGTTTTGAGTTTGGTTCTTGTTATTCTATTATCACAAACACTAATGACGGATCAAAGATGGATGAACAACACCATATCAAGTTTATGTTGCTACTCGAAATGGTGTACATTCATCAATCATCGATCAATCATCCATCTTTGATACTTGGATGCGGGTTTCGAGTTGGATACGGTTATTCTATCATCACAAACATGAATGAAGGATGAAAGATGGATGAACAACACCATACATCAAGTTTAAGTTGATACTCGAAGAGGTGTCATTCATCCATCTCTCATCATTCGTCCATCTTTGAAACTCGTATCTACGTAATGAGTTTGACCATTTGTGTGGCAAGTGATATATATATTCTTGGGGCAAAGCGTGAGTATAAGGACCAAAGCACAAAAGAAATATATTAAACCTTGTACAAGGACCAAACATTATACACCAAAAGACTATTCTTAGTCAACGTGCTCTAAAACTTCTTAAACACAATTGCACCATCTACCACCGATTCAAAACACTAAAACCGGTACCTATCTAAACCCGGTAGAAGAACCATAGAAATACCAAGAAGATTACCATCAAGACAACACACAAAAGTTCACGAGGCGGCAAACTTTCTCCTTCTCAACAAGGAGATCGGCCAAGGCTGCAGTAGCGACCTCTAGCTCGTTGCCGGTCACCGGCGTTGACCGCCTCCATAGTCTCGAAGCGAGGCGGCCGTATTCTTGTAATCCGCCTCATTCACTGTAGATTGTTCTCTGCAGTAGATGATCACATCTCTTGCTCTCCTTTCGATGGGTGGATCGTACCACCCTATGAATGGACATGTTGTAGCCTATAATTGATAATCAATATGTTAGCATCGCTTGCCTCATAAACACAAACTAAACCCACTTGTATAAAATCACAATTATTATAAACCGGATAGACTATCATAATCAACACATTTTAAGGTCAACCACTACATGCAAACTTTAATCTGATATGAAATAAAATTAAGCATCCCAACTGTCTTGGGCAGGCATAGAACCTCTGCTGGGGTTCATGTTATTCAACATGTTCTAATGGCGGCCCATACATTGCATGAACACACCACCATTTTTGATTTTCTGGTCGGTGAAGAAGATAGGATTTTAGTTGTTAGGAAAGATAAAGGATGAGTGGTGATAAAATGTTCCTTTTATTAGAGAGGTATTCTTGTGGCGTAGATGGTTAAACAAGTGGGTTGGCTCGGTAATTAATGGACGGTGCTAAAATGTCAAAATTACCCTTGGACTAAAGACAAATGTAGCATTGAGATGTCCTTGACTAACGGCAAATGGTCAAAGGGACTTGTAGCAGTGAAAACTTGAAATAGGGACCCCGACGATGAATATGGCGGTTTCGTCCCATCGCGATCCTCCACTACAAGTATAGGGACCAACGGTGTATTTTAGTCTAAAATACATTTTTAAATGAAATATGTGGGTCAGGACGTCCTTTCGTGGTCAATGTCCCCAATGGCTTTTGACACATGTTAGAAAATCCTTTTAGAAAAGCGATAAACAGGTCTTTGATACAAGTCTTGGTCATTAAATTAGATTTGCATTAAATGAATCAAGTCTTTAAGACTTGATGCATTGTAGATGCTCTTATAAATCATTTAGTACCCTCTTTCCTAAATTTTTTAAAGATGTCATTAATGTGTTTTTTTAAGTATTATAATTTTTAATACATAATCTATACTACTATATAAAGTGTTTGGGACTTTCTTTAAAAGGAAGTCTTAAAAAAATAAGCCTACACACTTATTATAAAATCAAGGCTTAAAATTCAATACATCACATTATTCAATGCACATAATTTTCGGACGTACAAGACAAGAATCATAGTGTACACCACTTTAATGCACATATTAAAAAATAAAACACCACTATTTAATATAGTCAATTAATTTACTGGTCAATAAATACAATTAATATATTCCCTCCGTCCCAAAATTATAGTCCTCGTTTGACTTTTTCGGTCTTTCTTTCACAACTTTGAGCTTAAGTATTTTTGTTTGTGTTATATAATACTTGATGTAAATTATATAAATGGATTGTTTTTTAAATGTATTTTCATTTGGTATAACTTTCATCAACTATTATATAACACAAACTAAAATATTAAGGTTAAAGTTGAAAAGAAAGAAAAAATCAATAAGATATAATTTTAGAGACAGATGTGTTATTAAACACTCATATAAAAATACAATTATCAAGCGTATTGTACAACTAAATTAAATATAATTCATGCATTAAATGTCACTAATACAAATAATAAAGCACATTATACAAATATTCAATCTCGAGCAGACAGCGGGCCAAATGGGCTTGAGCCCGACCAGCACGAACTAAACGAAATTCTTGATATCTGTAAATTTATTGTCGAAAAGAAAAAAAAAAAAGAAGATCGGAATTAGTCTTCTTTGTCTTAAAGGTCACATGAAAAGCGTTTGTTCATTATAAAAATAGTCGTGACTAAGATCGTGGCATTCTTGGTACCCTTCTAGTGTACACAATACATAGTTTTACTAATTTATCTTCCACAACATTTTAATACTTCATTTATTATTTCTTTTTAAATTAGTTTAGTTTTAATGCAAAAATGCACATATAAATGAATATGATTTTAAAATGCATGCAAAACTACAAAGTTTCAAAACTATTATTATATCGTAAAAGTGTTTCGAGAAACAATTTAAATAAATTTTGAATTATTTTAAAAAAAATTAACCATAAAAGTAAAAAACGATTTTTTGTAAAAGTCATGACAATTTTTAAGACAAATGATGCAAATGTGCAAAGTGCTAAGTGCTAATTCAATGATTAATATATTAGTATATTAATTATTATACTTTTCATGGATAACTATAAATGATTGCTTAAACATGTAAGTTTTCTTTACATTATAAGCATTCTTTTATTTATATCTTCTATTTATGTAGGACAAGTGTTATAAACAATATTAATGATTCAAACATTTTCATAAATATATACTTTACAAAATGTAT
Source organism: Chrysanthemum lavandulifolium (assembly GCA_022545495.1). Taxonomy (NCBI): domain Eukaryota; kingdom Viridiplantae; phylum Streptophyta; class Magnoliopsida; order Asterales; family Asteraceae; genus Chrysanthemum; species Chrysanthemum lavandulifolium. The sequence continues at coordinate 250,783,705 of CM040240.1, read as the reverse complement.
ACATTATAAACACTCTTTTATTTATATCTTTTATCTATATGGGACAAGTGTAATAAACATATTAATGATACAAACATGTTCAAAAATATATTTTATTTACTTATTACGAGGTGTTGATTATTACATATATATTTCATAAAAAAATGTTTATTTACTTTGTATTCTGAATACTATCAACTAATTTGACTATAACTCATAACATTATTGACTACCGCAACATAAAATCAAGCCACTTTCAATTGTTTTTATATGAATTAGTTTGATATTATCCATCACTTTTTAAAGTTACTCAAACTCATTATGTTTTCGCTATTAGTAAAGTTATTGTAAGAGAAAACATAAAATTGAAAACATTTTTCTTTGAAAATTTTATTACTTGATACCGTCGTCATAGCATACGGTACCCTACTATTATATTCTAAAGAGTTGAAATATCGACATGAAACTTTTGGCATCCACAAATTTATCATCACATAAAGCGTTTGATTATAAAGCATGTTTTATTGAAATTTTTTATTTCATGTTACCGCCTTCGCATCATGCGGGTCCTCTCTAATCTTAATAAATTATGCATGTATTAACACCTTATTGGTATTCAAAAAGGGTTGTCGTTATCAGTTTTCTAGTTAAACCTAAGGTTGATCACCGTCTGAAAACTGGCCAAGACCGGACCGGACCGGACCAAAAACCGATTTTTTTCAAAACACCGGACCAAAAATCAGACCGAAATGTTCGGTTCGATTCGCCGGTCCAACAAGCCATAATGACCGTTTTGGCGTAACATCAATAGGACGAGACGAAAGACCTGATATGAGGAAAAGGGTGGACCCATGACCGGACCGAAATATGTTAGGTCCGGTTTCTCAGTTCATATCCGATCCAATCCGGTCCGTAGTCTATTTATGCTCAGCCATCATCCAGACTGGACCAATTTATCCCTATGAATCTATGATTGAACCCTTTGATCATATGCAAAGTCCGAATTTGAGACGTTTTAGGCCCTATGAATCTATGATTGAACCCTTTGATCGTATAATTGCATAAACCGTATGCCTTAACAGAACGCGAAAGGAATAAAAACATGTTGACTTTCAATGCACGATTTTTCATGTTTTGCCACTTTGTATGAGGTAGCTTTCAAAGCAGCATGTCCCACTGTAAAAAAACCACGAGAGGAGAAACCCCGGTTAGATCCAACAATCATGTTTCCCTCCAACCCATCAAAAACGAAAATGTCTGCCGGTCTGAGTGTGGATCTTCCATCTAACGGGTCAGTCAAAAAGTTCACATGTGCTTCTTTCTTGGCAGAGATCCCGGCATGCCTTAATTTGGATTTACATAGAGTTGTAAGCCAAACGAGCAACGAGCAACAAGCTGCGCCGCTAGCCTTTTTTTTATTTCAAAATTGATTCACTTAAAAACAATATTTGTATATCTAGGTGTCATAATATTACTATGCATAACACGTTAAACTATGTTGAGAAGCTCCACTGCCTCAGTTGAAAGAAAACCAAAAGTATCAAACGCGAAAGAAATAAAAACATTTTGATTTTCAATGCATGATTTCTCGTGTTTTGCCACTTTGTACGAGGCAACTTTTAAAGGAGCATGTCCCACTGTAAAACCCCGGCTACTCAAACCCACGAGAGGAGAAACCCCGGTTAGATCCATACATGCATGTTTCCCTCCAACCCATCAAAAAATGAAAACGTCTACCGGTTTGTGTGTGGATCTTCCATCTAACGGGCCAGTCAAAAAGTTCACAGGTGCTTCTTTCTTGGCAGAGATCCCGGCACGCCTACATACGTTAAAAAGGACGTCCCTAATCATATCGTGTCTTTACTTGAAGCCTGTAAGCTCTTCACAATGAACCGCATGTTCCCCAAATGAATCCAAACATGCCTTGCGACAAAACTGGGCATATCTCATCAACCGAAAATAAAGGAATCATAAGGCGATACTTAAGGATTGTACGACATTCCACAGGTGACATATGTTGACCTAGCCCATTTATGAGGATAGTTAGAAGAAAATGTTGGGCATGTGGTGCCCGCAGACACTCAAAAAATGCTTTGTCTCACAGTCATGTCGAAGTGGATTTCCATATCTTTGAAATTTTTTACTAAAAAGTGCACTCGCCAATGTTTGTTGGGGTTTAGAGGGGGCGGTCCTTATTAGTGAAACCACTAAAATCAAAGCTTGGAATCGTATCACGAAGACAATGCAGAGCACAAACATAATCATCATCTATACCACATATGCCACTTTCCCATAAGATGTGGTCTTGTAGCACCCAAGACTGGGTCCTCAAGGACACAAAAGCATAAGAGGAAACCACTTTTGCCGAGTACAAACCGAAACCACCAAATCGAATAGGTAAAGAAGCGAGTTGCCACTGTAAGTATCCAAAGAAAGGCCCTCCACAAACCACTATGTTCTCGATCGACTACGCAACCCTTTGTCAAAAACAAGGCTGCCTCTTCCATGTGTACAGGTTGACAAGTTCTTAAACCAAAAAAGAGTTTTGCAATACCCATACATGATCGAAGAAAAACGAGCTCACTCTGCGGGGTAGCGTAACTGTGAAAGAAGACTCATGAAATCAACAACATTCGCAGCTCTCCTCATAGCCAACCCACTAATAAAATCAGCGTCTCTACTAACAGCTCCACCAAGAAGCTTTACACCTAATGACGACCTTCAACAGGGAATAAACCCTCGCGAAGCTCACGAGAGCCAAAATATCTCTGTTTTCAAATGTATTTTACAAATTGCTCAAATGATTTTGGTTCCATGAATATACCCACTTTCGCATATTTGCAAGTTTTTCTAGTTTTTGTAAATAAGTTCATGTTTAGGTAGCGTTTAATTGTAGAAAAAAATTCTTATGTTTTGTTTCTAGATTTCTTGATAAATGAATGGTTTTCTTAAGTAAAAAGAGTCGTGAATTTTGACAACCTGTTTAGATAGAGTTATATATATATATATATATATATAGGTTTGAGTTATTATGTCACAATTCTCATTTTTTTGGTCATTTCTCAAACTCTACATTCATCATACTAGTCATGCATGGGTTTTGCATTTCACATTAAACATATAATTTCTTATTAAATAAGCGTTATCGCGTAATAAATTATTTTGAACAATTGATCCGTTACTTCCAAAATTTATCACAATATATTTTATACTCATATTAAGTTTATAAAAATATTATTATTAGTTTACCGGTGTTTTAAATTTATTTAGTATATAAATTGTTATGTTTATATAAATTCTGACGGTTTTCTTAAATTCAACCCGATAAATATTTATTCACTCAAATCTTTCAAGAAATGTATTTTTATAATTTTATGACCTCAATATATTTTATCTTGACCCGTGAAAATTTATTTTTATCTAACGCTACCCTAAATACTCAAATGTGTATACAAGTTACCACTTGTCTTCAATTAACTTTACTTTATTATACTTATACAATTAACAATATAAAAAAAACTAATTAATCTTTTATTTTTAAACCTCCTTGTCGACACAAGGAGGATGACTCATTTAGTCTTTACAAAATATCTACACAAATATGTATTATACTATTATAATATCACACATACACATTCATTATCTCAAGGTGAAAATCAAAAAAATTTTCTCTCTCTCTTCTCTCAAACCGGCCACCATAGGGACCAAGGAGGATCATCCAAAATATTTTCAAGACAAGGTTTTAACACTCTAGTATCACTCTTTGTATAGGTTTTGAAATAAAAACCTTGGGTGATTAGGAAAACCCTTTGTTCTCATAAACCTCATCAAGTATTCTTGTAAGCATCTCATGTCCATTTTCATCTTTCATATTCATTTCATATTCATTTCATCATATTTGAGCAAAAACATGCAAGTCATATGATGTTGTACCACTTTTCATTGATTTTAAGAGTTATGATATATATAAGTCATCCTATAATTATTCCTTGTTATATATTAGTTTTGGTGATGTCTAGGAACCCATGACACCCTAAGAAGGTGTATGGTAGGATTAGAATAGCTCCGGAGTTGTTTTGAATGGGTTAGAATAGGTTTGGGCGAGAAAAACTCATTTCGACACGTTTTAAATAGGGTCTGTCCATATTTTTAATTCAGGAAAATCCGACAGTGGGTATAATATTTTGGGCTAGATATTTAGAAAATACACTTTAAAAGCAGCGTGGCGCTTGAGCGGATTAAAGCGGAGCTATAACGAAGAAGATATGAATTTTTCAAGTTTGGCGATGAAAACTATTAATTTGAAATTTCACATGAAAATGTCACTCTTCTGAGTCAAAAATGAGTCTTAAGCTTTATAAATTGTGTCGACTTATCAAAAATATATTAGTATACTTTGACACGAATCTAAGGATGTAGAAAAGCGTGAAAAGCGGACTTGTAACGATTAAATTACGCGATAAACCAAGTTGCCGTAACTTTATTCTATTAGCAAAATTAATATATTCTCTATTAAAAACATACTACGGCAACTAAAGGACCATGTTGGCGGACGTTTTTAACAATGATGTAGAACTTTTATAACGTGATGTCTTCTAGTAAAAGTAAGTTCGCCTAGCATATTTTCCAAAATGTCCAACCGTTTGTTGAGCGGAGTTGTAACGAATAACATATAGTCACTCAAACTTGGCGAAAACCACCCTTAAACTATATTTTGGACTAAAGTACAATACTTAACCAATATTTTTCTTTGTGATCGAGACCTCTAGGATGGAAACTTAAATACTAAAACTTTGAGATAATGATACAAGCTTTCCAAAAGCTGTTGAGTTCGTTTCCTAACACTCGGTGTGCACCATTTTGCGACTATCATAGGAGGTTGTTTCAACATAACTACATGTAGAGTATTTTTATATCTGACGGGATGTCATAAACATATATTTTGACGATAAACATTATTTCCAAAGCGTACAAGTGGTATGGATATCATATGGAGTTGCATGCGACATTGTATCACGCATTCACGACAACATATCATAACTCAAGTCATGACATTCATTTTAGGTCGCGGATAGTTTCGAGCCTCATTTTAGTGCACTTCATTTTGTTAGCATATCAATCATACCGGTGAGTTCATACCCGCTTTTACTCGTTTAAATTCTTACAAACTCTTTGGGGAGATACATGCTTAAATACTTGTTTTACTCTTGCGAATACTCAAACCATTTATACAATTGTGTTACACTATACTTCTTATACTCTTTGGACATTATGTGTGGTTTATTGCGATATGTGCCTTAATGTGCTAAACTTGTTTTCAATTATGCATCAACATACATACATTAGCAGCTGGTTAACTCTGCGGGGCCGGCGGAGAGGTATTGATAGTACTATCGGTGGCCCCCCCTTGGGTCCTTGATGGCGTGACACAGGGTGAATATAATCTGTTATTCAATGAAACTCAACAAACAATTTAGACTTGTCAAGAGGTTCGATTGGTGTGATTCTTTGCATTAAGTACATGTATATATCGTATGCACCTATGTCCTACTTACAAACAAGATTGACAATTCCATATTTTGGCAATGGGTTGTAAACACACGGGTTGCAAGTTTTGTATGGGCGGAACTTGGGCCGAGTGGATTACAATGCCTTTCTTTGCATCAACATTCTTTATAGACTTTTTCAAATCATTTTCAACAAACTTATGAACTCACCAACCTTTGTGTTGACACTTTTAGCATGTTTATCTCGGGTTGTAAGGCGATAGCATTTCATGGAGCTTTTGGGTCTCATGGCATACATTGGAGTCTAGTGTTTTATCTATTACCATTCGACATGTTTTGTAAACCTTTATGTATTATCAAACTTTGGGATCTCATGTGTTGTAAACTTTAACTTATTTAATCGAATGGTAAACTCTTTAAAGCGTCTCATTATAGAGGTCGTTTTCTTTATCCATACTTTGTGCTATGACGTCATACCCCAATGACACTATCGTTCATTGCGATATTTTGGGGTGTGTGATTGGTATCGAGACTTGGTTATAGAGAACTAGGTTGCATTTAGTTCCTAGACTATAACCGCTTTCACGTCGATCCTTTCTTTTCCTATCGCCTTACACACTTTTCGATGCGCATATGTTTTCTTAAATATTTCTTCTAGAACCACCTCATTGGATAACGTGGTTTCCTTGTACCAATAGGGAGTCCCAAAATCTAGTTGGGTCATCAAAGATATGGAGCTCGATGTGAGCACTTATCTAACTTGATCTCGTGGAGTTCTTGTTTGATGAGATGCGAGATCGAGCTAAATAAGTGTTACTATAAAGTTGTATAGATTTGATGATTTTGCCGAGGATGGGAGTTCTCTTGAGGATACTTTGGAAGCTAGCTTGGCGACCAAACCTCATAGTGACTTTAGCACCTAAAGGAATTTCCTATACACCAAGTCGACTCTCCCTAGATACCTACCTAAATTCCTCCTCCACCGTTTAGAATCGGATGATAGAATGGCTACCTATTTCGGTAACAACAATCGCCGAGACATGTATGCTTGGTGGTATGTACGTGTGAAATGAGGCAATTATAATTATGGTGGCCAACATAATTATAAATCGTCACAACCCACGTGGACATATGCGACCACGCATCGTAGATCGATGGGCACACATAGGAACCAATTTGTGGCGTGGTATTATGTTTGAGGGCGTTAAGTATAGACATTGGGAACTCAATTGTCCTTTCCTTGCGAGATCATGGCACCAAAGAGGGTAACACGCGATCTTGGCCGAGGTGGTGCGGCACAAAGGGTGGAAGGACGGTGGCGTGGAGGTAGAGAAGGCGGTAGCGACATGGGTAACAATGACAACAACATTGGCGGAAACCACGATTTTGCCGCCATCATCGCTCAACAACTTCAAATCTTGCTTCCCACTATTGTCACACAAGTTGGAAACCATATGAATAACTCGGAAACCACGGGAGCAGTCTTGGCGACACCAACAATGTAGTTGGCGGTGGCAACAATAACAACAACAACAACAACAACAACGAATTGGATGCACGTATAAGGAATTTTCGGTATGCAAACCCGTGGAGTTTGATGGTATAGGAGGTGCTTTGGCGTATACTCGATGGGTAGAAGGCAGTCGATGATCGACATCGACAATTGTGCCACACATCGGAGGGTGAAGTATCTTGCTTGCTTGCTATCGGGAAGGCATTGACATGGTGGAACACACACTACTGAGCTAGGGGCGGAGAAGCGACTATAGGTATGACATGGGACGAATTTAAGGCGTTATTGCAAGAAAATCTTGCCGGACAATGAAATCGAAACTGGAACATGAACTTTATCATCACTCTATGATAGGGGTGGTCACATGACCTACGGATCGATTCCATGAATTAGCGGACTAGTTCCTCGTATGGTTACCCCGAATCCAAGAGAATCGCGAGGTACATATATGGTCTTGTGCACGAAATCCGTGGGCTGTGAAAGCAGTGAGCCGTCTACAATACAAAGTGCAATCTTGAGGCGGGGAACCACGACAGACGAGATGGTTAGAAATGGTACTTTGAAGAGCGGTGACAAGAGGAAGGAAGCGAGTGGGTCGAATAAGCAGATGGACGTGGTAGCGAGACAACAAAAGGGCAAGAGTTTTGTGGCTGGTGCTTGAACAAAGAGAGTATCGCGGTACACATCCCAAGTGTGCTAAATGTGCTTATCATCATCCGAAGACCAAGCCTTGCCGCTTGTGTACAAATTGCAATCGATCGGCCATTTTAAGGAGCGATGTAAAACACGGTAGCACCGGCTAGCGTGGGCAACATGAGGAATAATCAAAGGACTTGCTTTGAATGTAACACCGAACCACTTCGGAATAATTGTCCTAAGTTGAATGGAGCAGAGGCAACCACAAGGTAACCAACACCTAGCTTTAGCAATTGAAGGAAACAACCCAAACCACATACTCAATATCGGTCCACCCGAGATCGAGCATTCTATATAGGGACCGAGGCATAAGCGAGTGCGCCCTAGACCATTAAGTGCGTATTGGCGGTGCGTTTTAAGAAACCTAGGCGCATAAGTTTTGGCATAAACACTTTGACCATACACTTGATTTCGCGAAACCTTAGGGTAGAACTTTATGTATCATCGATTGAATCACGAGGGCGTGATTCCTCGACATGGGAAGAATGTCACAATTCTCAATTTTGGTCATTTCTCAAACTCTACATTCATCATACTAGTCATGCATGGTTTTGCATTTCACATTAAACATATAATTTCATATTAAATAAGCGTTATCGCGTAATAAATTATTTTGAACAATTGATCCGTTACTTCCAAAATTTATCACAATATATTTTATACTCATATTAAGTTTATAAAAATATTATTATTAGTTTACCGGTGTTTTAAATTTATTTTGTATATAAATTGTTATGTTTATATAAATTACGACGGTTTTCTTAAATTCAACCCGATAAATATTTATTCACTCAAATCTTTCAAGAAATGTATTTTATAATTTTATGACCTCAATATATTTTATCTTGACCCGTGAAAATTTATTTTTATCTAACGCTACCCTAAATACTCAAATGTGTATACAAGTTACCACAAGTCTTCAATTAACTTTACATTATACTTATACTTAATACATTTAATAACTAAAAATATCTAATAATAGTAAATGAATAAACCTCCTTGTCGACACAAGGAGGGTGATTCATCACAAAATTTACAAAATATCTTACTAAGTATATAATGTATTATACTACACACATATACTCACAATAACTCAAGGTAACAAAAAATCAAAACCATTCTCTCTCTCTCTTCTCTCCAAAAAACCGCCACCACAAGGACCAAGGAGGATCATCCAAAATATTTTCAAGACAAGTTTTAACAATCTAGTATCACTCTTTGTATAGGTTTTGAAATAAAAACCTTGGGTGATTAGGAAAACCCTTTGTTCTCATAAACCTCATCAAGTATTCTTGTAAGCATCTCATGTCCATTTTCATCTTTCATATTCATTTCATATTCATTTCATCATATTTGAGCAAAAACATGCAAGTCATATGATGTTGTACCACTTTTCATTGATTTTTAAGAGTTATAAATATATATAAGTCATCCTATAATTATTCCTTGTTATATATTAGTTTTGGTGATGTCTAGGAACCCATGACACCCTAAGAAGGTGTATGGTAGGATTAGAATAGCTCGGAGTTGTTTTGAATGGGTTAGAATAGGTTTGGCGAGAAAAACTCATTTCGACACGTTTTAAATAGGGTCTGTCCATATTTTTAATTCAGGAAAATCCGACAGTGGGTATAATATTTTGGGCTAGATATTTAGAAAATACACTTTAAAAGCAGCGTGGCGCTTGAGCGGATTAAAGCGGAGCTATAACGAAGAAGATATGAATTTTTCAAGTTTGGCGATGAAAACTATTAATTTCGAAATTTCGGCATGAAAATGTCACTCTTCTGAGTCAAAAATGAGTCTTAAGCTTTATAAATTGTGTCGACTTATCAAAAATATATTAGTATACTTTGACACGAATCTAAGGATGTAGAAAAGCGTGAAAAGCGGACTTGTAACGATTAAATTACACGCGATAAACCAAGTTGCCGTAACTTTATTCTATTAGCAAAATTAATATATTCTCTATTAAAAACATACTACGGCAACTAAAGGACCATGTTGGCGGACGTTTTAACAATGATGTAGAACTTTTATAACGTGATGTCTTCTAGTAAAAGTAAGTTCGCCTAGCATATTTTCCAAAATGTCCAACCGTTTGTTGAGCGGAGTTGTAACGAATAACATATAGTCACTCAAACTTGGCCGAAAACCACCCTTAAACTATATTTTTGGACTAAAGTACAATACTTAACCAATATTTTTCTTTGTGATCGAGACCTCTAGGATGGAAACTTAAATACTAAAACTTTGAGATAATGATACAAGCTTTCCAAAGCTGTTGAGTTCGTTTCCTAACACTCGGTGTGCACCATTTTGCGACTATCATAGGAGGTTGTTTCAACATAACTACATGTAGAGTATTTTTATATCTGACGGGATGTCATAAACATATATTTTGACGATAAACATTATTTCCAAAGCGTACAAGTGGTATGGATATCATATGGAGTTGCATGCACGACATTGTATCACGCATTCACGACAACATATCATAACTCAAGTCATGACATTCATTTTAGGTCGCGGATAGTTTAGAGCCTCATTTTAGTGCACTTCATTTTGTTAGCATATCAATCATACCGGTGAGTTCATACCCGCTTTTACTCGTTTAAATTCTTACAAACTCTTTGGGGAGATACATGCTTAAATACTTGTTTTACTCTTGCGAATACTCAAACCATTTATACAATTGTGTTACACTATACTTCTTATACTCTTTGGACATTATGTGTGGTTTATTGCGATATGTGCCTTAATGTGCTAAACTTGTTTTCAATTATGCATCAACATACATACATTAGCAATGGTTAACTCTGCGGGGGCGGCGGAGAGGTATTGATAGTACTATCGGTGTGGCCCCCACCCTGGGTCCTTGATGGCGTGACACAGGGTGAATATAATCTGTTATTCAATGAAACATAACAAACAATTTAGACTTGTCAAGAGGTTCGAGTTGGGTGTGATTCTTTGCATTAAGTACATGTATATATCGTATGCACCTATGTCCTACTTACAAACAAGATTGACAATTCCATATTTTGGCAATGGGTTGTAAACACACAGGTTGCAAGTTTTGTATGGGCGGAACTTGGGCCGAGTGGATTACAATGCCTTTCTTTGCATCAACATTCTTTATAGACTTTTTCAAATCATTTTCAACAAACTTATGAACTCACCAACCTTTGTGTTGACACTTTTTAGCATGTTTATCTCAGGTTGTAAGGCGATAGCATTTCATGGAGCTTTTGGGTCTCATGGCATACATTGGAGTCTAGTGTTTTTATCTATTACCATTCGACATGTTTTGTAAACCTTTATGTATTATCAAACTTTGGGATCTCATGTGTTGTAAACTTTAACTTATTTAATCGAATGGTAAACTCTTTAAAACGTCTCATTATAGAGGTCGTTTTCTTTATCCATACTTTGTGCTATGACGTCATACCCCAATGACACTATCGTTCATTGCGATATTTTGGGGTGTGACACACGTTGACCTCGCCTACTAACTAAATCACCCATATCGTACTATTTCACCTACAAACACAAAAACAAAAAATAAAAGACCAAAAACAAACACATAAGATATTATTATAAATACATATAATCCATTGTTCTATATTAATTTTGTGGATAATTAGAACATAAAATCCTTAATCTGTTAAAACCAAAATATATTTTCGTAAGAGGAGATATAACGGTATACTGCATTTTAATGTAGTAACTTATGTGGTATATATGATCTTGAAAATAATGTCAATCAAGTACCTAGAGTCACTATAAATGTTCAGTTTATATAAGTATGTTGTAGCTCATAATTCAATCAGTTAGTGCTTAACCATTCTAGTAGCAATGTCCAAGTCTTATCACTTTTAAGCAACATTTTTTTTACCTGCATTACTCTAAATATGTGCTCAAAAAATTCCTAAAACTACATCTATGAATGTTACAACAATAAAATAGTCGGATTAAAGGGTGCATACTAAGAACATAACCCATTACCACAACTGCAAGCTCATAGTAATCACAGTAGTCTCGCATCTAAATACCCCTTGTAACCAAGATTTTGTGGTTTTAAATTCACACAACTATGTTTATGTACTTAATATGAACTTAAAATTATAATTCTTAGTTTGTGGAAGCCTATGACTTATTACAAATTTAATTAAAAGAGAAAACATATTTGAAGTTCAAGGTAAAAGAGTAGCCTAACAATACAAATGAACCGAATAGCATATAGTTACATCCCATGGAAACAAAGCAATAAAAATTCGAAGTTTTATAGGATTCATGAAAGAGGTTGTTTCACTATGGCCAATGATAACCTTTTAGATTAAGACTAACATCAACTATTCAATTTAAGCTTTGAACTCCTTTGAAATGAAGCAAACATCAAACTATGAAAGACAAAGCTAAAATTTAAGGGGTGTTTGGTATTACATGTTTTAAACTTATATGCTTATAAAGAATCACCTAAAATTAACTTGCCAACATGTATGAACTAAAAATTAGTAGCAAGGTCAGAACCTCATAATGTGAGCATGGGAATGAGTATTTTGGACAGTAATCAAATATACTTTACTCCATGGTTTAAAACCAACAAATATATAGAAATGCCGGTGGCTCGACAATTCAATCCAAACAACTACTTATCAGCATATGACTTTTTCTGTAAACGGACCGATTTTGGTTATAACAGAAAGTAAAAAATATAACTACTCCCAAACACCCCCTTGTTACTTGCACTATGTCCAATAATCCTAGGCCATTAAATTATTTCTAATTTAAAAGGAATATTTATTTCTCTTCCATAGAGTCATTTTTTAATGAAAAATTAAGACAACCAGTCGTTTTTTAATGAAAAATTAAGACAACCAACATCCGTCTAAAAGAATCATACCTGATTGGGAAGATGCATTAGCCTCTGCATGTATTCCTCCCATTTTGTTGCCTTGGGTTCCGCTTGAATCATACAATCGACCTACCAGAACAAATAGCAACAAAATGTCGAACTACAAAGAAACCAGATAGATTATAGAATATATACAAAGTACATCAAAGTATCAAGTAATCCGGAAGCTTGACACTGATTCATAGAATGAATGTATCGATGTGGCTCAGGTATGCAATAATTGTTATGAAAGTGTTAAGTAAAGTTAACGACTACTGCTACTATTTGACTCAGATAAAACCTAATAAACTGCGTTTTCGAGGAAAAATTGTATGACTTGAATTAGGAAAAGATGATAGCATTTTACATCCGAAGAAATCTACTCATTATCGGTCCCGCCTCGCTGCCCCTTGCACCTTGGAGTTTTAAAAAATAAATTTTAGCTTAAAATGTTCATTATAACTTTGTTAGGAGGAGGAGGTTGTCACTCGCCCGCACGATGCTACACAAAATGGATTGATCACCGGCCATGTATGCATCCGTTGATTACTTGTAACAATAGTTCAAAAAAATTAGTATAATTTAAATTATTAACTACATCATGCGAGCAACTATCCAACAATATAGAAAGCGATAACCACATTTACCTTGAGCGACCAAATACCCAAATATGTCATTATTATAATGATTCATTTCTCGTGTCTTATTAGTTCACGTAACAATACATAAAATATAATTAATATAACCTAAACTTTTATGGTTGGATAGTGAGAGGTGTTTAATTATTACACATTACTTATTATTCCACCTAAACTTTGATGGTTGGCTAGTGACCTATGTAACTAATACTACTTACACAGTCGCCTTACACATTCATGGATACACAACTAAAACTATAAGTGATAAAACAAACACTCACTTGGCTACATTTTCGCGTGACATATAACGACTTGTAACTATAATGGCTGAGCAAAGCTCTCTCAAATATCTTTAGCTCGGTCCACTCCATTTTTTCAAGTAAGCAAGGTATGTTTGCCTATTGCATGTCCAAAATTATCAAAATGCAATTACATATTCACTGGCGATGATAAGTATCCGTGACAATCCCATAACCATATATGTCCGACTTTGTGGTCGGTGTCCGTTAGAGCAATTAGTAACCAAAACCATGAATAAATAACAATAATGGTTGAAAGAAAAACATGACCACGTTAATAAAATAGTTCTTACTCGGGTGCAACATATCCTTTAGTTCCGATACTTGAGTGGAAACATCGCCACCGACCGCATGATGTTGCTCTTTTTTCTTGAGCGCTCAGGAGGTGAGGATATGTAAACTTTGGTTTGACTAAAATGGCACATGTCTATATCAGGTTTATGTGTATTAATACAAGCGAAGACTAAGAATTTTATTTAGGAAATTTTGGCTTAATTCGATTGTCTTAAACTCAGGTGTCATCAAGAGGAGTAAAAGTTCTATATATTCTTAACAAAATAACGATTAAATATTCCTGATAAATAATTTAGAAACTATATTGCAGATCAAATAGTACTAAAAGAGCTTGTATTGACATCAACGAAGGACTCTATACTATCGCCAATAGCATACTTAAGCGTTTGAGCACTAACATCGATATCATTAGAATTAGCTCTCAACACTTTGGACCGTATACCCACCCTCTTTCATGGTTAATTGGAGTATTTTGTTATGCATTTGAAATTCTACTATGTCATAATCAATAGAAAAGTCATAATGTCAAAAGGATTTTTGTGTCTAAAACACGTTGATACCAAAATATATATATTTGATAAGATCTTACCCGTAAAAAAGATAAAATGGTCATAATGCTAGAGCCGATATCTGAGTCTTGTCCCGAATTTGTGCAAGCTTAAAACACGTAAAAATTTCATTAATGACAAACATATTTTAGAAGATGTATAAACCAAGGTATATTCACGATATAAATATTAATTTTTATTAAATCACATTAGTAAAACCTAAACGACAATTTGTGGTTCGGGTGAAATTTGTCATTTGAACATCGGTTTCAATGGAATAACATCGTGATTTCGCCATTTTACACGTGAAAATTTGAATCTGCAGATATAGAAAATCGGCTCCATTCCGTGATTTCACATGGATCATCAAAAGCAAATCGGAATTTTGTCAATCGAACCTCTGCGGTGATTGGGGATTCAACGGAAGTCTTTGCCGATCCGGACAATTGGGATTCGAGATAAAATAGTGTCCATTTGAGCAAGGTTATCAAGTGGAATAGCTTCACAATTTTTCCATTCCGTACATTATTGTCAAAATGGAACTTGCAGACACAGATACCGACTCCTTTGTGATTTCACATGGCTTATCTAAAGGCAATGAGCAAATTCTCCAACCGAGCCTCTGCAGACTAAACGGGATCCAACAGAGCTTCCGGTCCGGAAGAGTGGGGTTCGTGTGAGATATTGTCATTTTGAACATGATTTTCAATGGAACAAACTCCTTTCAAGAAAATTCGGGTTCAGACGAAATAAAGTCGTTTTGAACATGGGTTCAAGCTGAATAGCATCGCTAGGTTTTGCTATTTTGCACGCCGATGTTAAAGCGAGAATTCACGAGATATGGAACCGACTCCTTCCGGAGATTTGTGGTTCGGGTGAAACAATATCGTCTTGAACATGAGTTTCAAGCGGAATAGCATCGGCAATTTTGACATTTGCACCTCAATATTAAGCTAAGAATCCGCAGACATCAAACTGGCTCCAATGAGACAATTGGGGTTCGGATGTAGTGTAATTTTGAACATGGGTTTCAAGCTGGAATAGCATCGCATCCCGAATGCGATCGAAACAACCCAATCGTTAGTCATTTTAACCACGTTATTTGCACAATTTGGTGATGTGATTTCACCATAAATAGCCCACCATCACTTCCATCAATCGGTTGAGGTTTCTTAATAAGATCCTTGAGCTAATGGTGAAGATTAATCGGTTATGTCATCAATCGACGTCTTTCTTCCTCGCAATGAAAAGTTAGTTAACTTAGTAATGGTACAAAACTAATAGAGTGGCAAAGATATGTGGGTCGTGTAATGGGTCAAAATGAGTTCGGGTTAAAATGAGTCGTGTCATGTTGGTTTGAGCTACAAAGACTTTGCCCTACTCCTTTTTAGCTAGATTTTATTATTTGACTTTTCGAGATAAACACATAATCAACCCACTCGTAAATAAATAAGGTGAAAATCAACTTAAAGAACTATTTAAACTGGAATAAGGTGATAGCAAACGACAATGGTTCGCAAGATTTATCTTTCGATGGTAAGTAAAATATGACGAATATCTTGTGTAATGTCCCCAAATGTATGTTGCCCAGTGTTTAAACCGGATCGTTACATCAATTGGAATAGCAATTTCATCGATTACCTAAATTACCCATTGTAATATGGTATTTCTCTCGATGAAAACCGCTCAACTTGATCCCTACATTATTAAACACTAGAGATCGATTCCGAGCTTTGTAATCCGTCCCACATACCTTTCTTATAGGTTTGACCAAAATTATGGCTAAAATTAATCTCACTTCCGTTAGTCGCCTTTCCATCCCTAGGTCACATTAACCCGACTCTCAGGTTCACTAAAGACAATGTATCCATGATGCATAGGATAGGCCTTAAAATAACTGAATAACTAATATAGCGAAAAAGAAACAATTTTACTACTCCATTTTCTATAATCCCGTCACATGCAAGTCTGCAACTAACAATTTTATAGAATCTACACCTTTAATTTCATACTAAAGCGACGACTACATGCTTCTATTGTTATACTCTTCTATCCGTTTACTCATCAAATTTTGGCAACTTAGACAATGAGACAGATTTATTGTTTGTACATTGTACTTATCCGGTTTGTCATCATGTTTTATCCTCACCTGGGATCTAAGCGTGGCTAAGGGATAGTCTTAAGAACATAACACTAAACCCGGTTGTCATGTTTTCAACCTTTTTTCACCTTAAGAACACTACATCATGTGATAGCTTTATAATCAATTGGCCACCATACCTCAAGAATGCTCCTAGATCCTTAATTAGAGGCATTAGGACAATAGGACCGTAATATGTAAACTATATATGCTAACATGTCACGCATGAATACTTTACCATGAGCAGTTAAAAATATATATAATGGTATATATATATATATATATATATATATATATATATATATATAGAGTTAGGATCAAATAAGAAGAATAATAAAAATAAGAAGGATAGGAAGAACCACAACCACTCATTCTAGATGCACCTACAAAATGGATGCATCTTCATTCAAATTTTCCTCCATATTAAAATGTGTGTAATTACTTTACCCTTCCTCATTTTAATTATTCTTCTTATTGGATCCTTCCCTATATATATATATATATATATATATATATATATATATATATATATATATATATATATATATATATATATATATATATATATATAGCGATACCCAGACCTAGCGGTTGCGGTGTCTAGTAGGTTACCCGCACGTTACGACATTGGTGTCTAGTTTTCGAAAAAATTGTAGCGGCGAATAATTTTAGCCTTGCTGCAGCGTTGTACAGTTTTCGAAATCTGTTTGCGTCAAATTTTGTATGCGTGTTATTGTTTTTCTTTTTTATTGATATGTCGCGTTCGTGTCATATTCCATGTTTGTGTTTTTTAATTTCCTATTGCGTTTACGTGCTTTTTTTGTTAGACGAATCAGTATGCCAATTGTCAAACAGACTATTAATGTTTCTCGTATAGTTAGAGTGGTTAAACATTTTAGCGTGGAATATGCATGCGTGGATTAGAGATAACGACGGGAAAAAAAATTAGGGACAAATAGTTAATGTATTTGTTTGCCCGGTAGTATTTCGACCATTTTATGAGTTGTTAATTGTTATAGTTGATGATTGTGGCACAGTTTGTCAAAAAAAAACTTTTCTAAAAACTTAAAAAGAGCATGAAATCCACCACGTTAAAACGCACGTTGATGAGGTAACAGGCTTTAACGTTGCACAAACATCGACCACAGTAATGTAGTGCCATGTTGGAATAATGAGAGTCCCATGTTACGTACCGAGCCCTCTAAAGGCTAACAAAAAACGTTCCTTCGAATGTTTACTATTGAGTCATCCCTTCAAATACAATCTTTTTGAATTCTTTTAGTTTATCATCCTAATAATATGAAACGTCCAAATCTTTGCAAAGGTGTGTCCTTTTCTACTTTATACTGAACTTGTCAGTATTATTTTGTTCTAGTTTAATAGGTTTTGCATATATTTGTCTATTGGTACAATCAACTGCTTTATCTTTTGTACAACTCAAAATGAGGAGTGTACATATCAACTCCATTACTTTATTGTTTTTTTTCTCTATGCTAGTCATTCCTAATCTAATTTGACTTCTCAAACAAAGTTATTTCTTTTGACCAAATAGAGCCCTTATATCAAACATAAAATATACCCAAAAATCCCAACATTTTTAGGTGACATTGCTATTGTTTGTAGGATTTAGTAAGGGCGAAGACCACAACTCTACTCATTTTCATCATTCATGCCGGCCATGAAGGACCCACGCTCATTTGTATGTTTACTTAAAAGTATATCAAGGATAAATGCTACACTTAAATAATTAATTGTTATTGTTATGATTGTTGTCATTGTTATATGTATATAATTAACATCTAATATGACCTTCTCAAGTAAATGTTTCAAGTGGTTCAGTTATATGAACTGTAAATATCATTACCGACACTAATTTGAAAAAAAAATAAAAAAATGAATATGTTATGGTATCCCTCTATATAATTTAACTAAATTTGAAAGTTCAAATTACTTATAAAGAAGCTTAGGACACAATGACAAATTGTCACTGATATGAGCAAAATATACGACATGGTACCAATATATGTCACATGATAGTCATGTTATGACACTAAAAAATTAGTTTAGTTTACACTCTTTTCTTCATTTAAAAATGTAAAGTTTTATTAGTTTATTCTTTTCGTCAGTCGTAATAATTGTCTCTTTCGACTTTTTAAATCTTTTTATTCAACTTTGACCATAAATATTTTTATTTGTGTAATATAATACTTGATAAAAAATATATGAATGGATTGGGTTTTAAATGTATTTTCATTTGATATAATTTTTACTAAGTATTATATAACACAAATAAAAAAGTTAATGGTCAAAGTTGAACAAGAATGACTAAAAAAAGTCAAAGAGGACAATTATTATGGGACGGAGGAAGTACCATTTAAATATGTGTAAAATTGATAAAATTAATAAGTGTGAAAAAAGTAAGTGTAAATTTTAGCTTTTGGCTTTCTTGTTAGTTGCTTTTTTAATATATATTCATATAACCAAAAATCCCAACATTTTTAGATTTGAAATTTTGAATTTCAATCTTCTTTAAAAAAATTCCACACATTTAGTTCAAGACTAAATATATACTAATATTTACATTTTCCATGAACCCATTTTATAAACACACAAGTTATCCCACCATTGATACTTCACTTGAAACATCTACACAAAATAATCATGATCTCATAGATCCCGAAATATCTCGTTCCAACTAATAACTCTTTGCTCAAAAAAAAAAAAAAAAAAAAAAAAAAAAAAAAAGCAGTCTCTATGTATCATTCTTTTTTCTTTAAACATAACTAAAGAGATTGATAATGAAATAATCTAGATCAAACCTTGTATAATCAAAATAAATCATGTGCATAATGACACATGCACAAAACCTACAAAAAAAAAGCCACTTTACATGCAGATTTAGATCTTAGAATCAGTAGTATAATAACAAGCATATTTAAATAAATGTCAAGAAATTAAATTTTTTTGCAAAAGCTTAGAATCAGCTGTACACATATCAACAAAATACACAAGTTCTCATAAACAATAAAACATAAATTTACCAACAAACTCTAAAAAGAAACCATGCCAGTGGACTCCAATCGCTGTAGCAACACCAAAACTAAAACAAAAGAAAAAAAATGTTACAAAAACTCAAACAGTTAAAAACAATATATAGATCTATAAAAAGAAACCTTCAAAACATGAAATATGCATAGATCTTACAAAAGAACACCTCAAAATTGACTGATGGTGGGTTGGTGGTGTTCGCCTGTGTATACATCCGTGGCGGTGGCCTTATGGTAGATGAGATGAAATGGAAGCAAATGTTTTTTATGTTGTGACTGATTAATTTTGTGTGTGTGCGTTTTTTTATGGAGAGACACAGAGAGAAGATAGATGACCGTGTGTGTGTGTGGATAGGTGGGTTTTAAAGTGTTATTTGGTTCGGAGATGTTTTAGTTTGGATATTGGTTTAGTGTGTGTAAATTTAGGCTTGTGTTTTGGGTTAGGTGGCTGAATCTTAAAATAGAGGGTTGGGTTTTTGGTTGGGGATATTGGTGTATTATAAGGGAGTATAGATATGTTACCTTTGATTGCGACGGTCGGCGGTGACGGCGAGAATAAAAGCTAAAGATGTTATCAATGGTGATTAGGGTTATAATGAGATACTTGAATGATAGATCAGGAAATCCCGTCTTTTCTTTTTTATGCTCGTAAATGCTACTAGAAGCACTATTTTGATTTGAAGCGTCTAGAAAAAGTAGAAATGTTAGTTGCTTGTTTTCAAACAAATATTTTATATAAAACATTAACCGCTAGTTAATAATTGCTTAACGCTTGCTACCGAACATACCTAGCTACACATTTTGATTCTGTTAATCTGTTTTCATATCTTGCAAGATATTCTTTAGACTCCAAAGATCACTTTCACGAGATCTTTTTTGAACCTTTGGAGACTTCCGCAAAAGTCACAAAACGGACAAAAAGTAGCATATCTGTGAAATAAATGAGTTTTTAATGAAACTATTTTAAGTCTTGTTTATTAATTTTATTTTTGTTATCATGATTTAGACTTAAATTGAGTAAAATTTTCTCTATTTGTTTAACAAGTAATTTTGTTGGTTAGTTAGGGCGGAGCTCAGTTCAAAAATAAGACCATACAGAAAATCAACTTGGCTCAAAACATCATACCAAAATGTGTTCGGTCTGACTTATCGGTCGGTGCAGTCTAACAAAGCATGTTGACGGGTCTTGCATAAAATCGCACCAGATCGAACCGAATCGAAGACTGAAATCAATTATAAAAGTGGACCGAGGATTGGACTGAAATATCTTCGATCCGGTTTAGACCGGTTTATCATTTCGATTTGATCCGCGGTAGGAAGCAGAGCGGTCGGTTAAATGCGATCCTGCATCAATTAGTGGACCGATTTTTCCCGAGCATATATTAGTGGTACCGGCATCAGCATCAAGCAGGATTCGGACTGCGATGCACGTAAATAGGGTTCCCGCATTTTTGGGAATTTCCGATTTGTCGGTCGTCGCATCAGATTAGTGATCCCGATTTTTTCTCACCTTATTTCAGTCCTTGCATGCAGTATTTCAAGAATCGCACTGCTTTGCCAGCGGCCCGTCTGATTCCAGGTTCGGTTCGGGATTCGATTCAAATCCATGGTCTATTATGCTCGATCAACTCCAGCTCACAGGACACGTTTTATTCATAAAATGGATTGGATTGTTTTATTATGACCCTAGCTAATAAGACATGTTTTATTCATGAAATGGATTGGATTGTCATTAGGTTGTTTGATAGTAGTTTTTGTGATTTTTCGTAGCACAAATATCTCCAAAAACCGACATAAAGCAAATATGTCACGTGCCTTAATCCAACATGTTTTGGTTATCTTGTAAATCTCGTGTTACAAAATGAAACTCATCGAAGTCTTCCAGTGGACAAAACTCAACCACACAAACACAACAATAGTGAATAGTGTGTGTTTTTGCTGCTCTATCGATTTGGGTACTTTTTTAGAGCTCTATCATCACTGTTATTCTAAATTTAGTTAATGGTAATGTTACATATCACCTTTTATTTACTTGTGCTCCTTAGATGTGTAAATTTATGATATTTAATGTTATGATACAAGTTAGAAATAGAATCTTGTGCTGTTTAAAACAATTAGCTGAAGTTAGATTTACAACCCTTGCAAATATGATTAGTGGGTGTCTGGGAATGCTTATTCAGTTTTACTTATTTGTGAGTAGTAAACAACTTGAAATTGCTTACTCAGCAGTCAGCACAGCTTAAATCATGAGAGTGCTTATCTTGAAATGCTTATCAACAACAACAACAAAAAAATACTATTCAAACACCCAAAACTACTTATTTGATTTCATAAAAGAGGCTAATAGGCTATTTCCATATATGTATATATGTTAGAAATGTTAGAAATGTGATTTTAAATCCGTGATCTTGCATTGTGCCCGTTTGTCACCTCAAGTCCTCAATTAATCGACATATTTTTGGCTGAATAACTACATGCTTTAAATCTCATAAACTTTGCTATCGAGCATATAGACACATTTCCAGGCCTTAATTGAATATAGTTTAGGTGGTTTTCTTATCTAAGACTATGAATATATTAATGTTGTGCCACATCATGTCATCGTCTTTTACGGTATGTAGTCCAGTTAGGGGTGTTTGTGATTGCTTTAAACTGCTTATCTGCTTTAAGCAGGCACAAATGTGGCTTACTTTTAGTGTTTATTTACTCAAAACTGCTTTAAAAATAAACTAAAAGAAACAATCCCAAACACCCATTTAAGTCATAGGGATAAGATGATACAAAAGTTAAATTGTAGTTCACTATTTCACTATCCTGATTCATGAATGCTGAGACCTTTAATCAGATTTAGTTGCAGGTACTAATGATCATAAAGGGGTTGTTTAGGAGGTACCAAAAATGGAATCCCGTGCATCCTACATCTGGAGCGTTTTGGGGTATGGGAATAGGCGTTGGTTGTGGAATCGGATGGGGTCCTGGTTTTGGCCCTGAAGTCATTGGTTATGTTGGTGCTGGCTGTGGTGTTGGATTTAGTGTTGGTATCACTCTTGCTGGTGTTGGCGTTGGTCTTCCTGCAAATCGTCTCCTTAAAGTTCCTTTTAGTGGTACACTTCTCTTTTCTTTGACCACAATCCTGTTATGTGAATAACTTCTTAACAGAATAATCATCTAAGCACTTCTAAGTTCTAGTATCCAAATTCAAAATTCAGTGGATGTTCGGGATATTTTTTCTCGAATCATTAATAATCTCTTAAGATGTTTGGATAAGCATTCTTTTACACCCTCCAAATTAAGTATCCGTTGTGACATAACACAAAAGGCAGATAAGCACTTTCAATAAGCAAATCCCAAACACTTTCTTAAAACTTGTTACAAAGTTAACATCAATTGCTCTTTATATTTGAGGAATTTACATTGATTACGAAGTTAAGAATTCTGTATTTTAAACCTCAAAGGTCAAAATATGATTGTTAAAGCTCTCAAGATGTTGTGCCTTGTCTATTTTGTCCTTTATAGCAATGCAAATAATAATCTTGCTGCTTAAACATGTACCTCAAAATTTGACTCGAGATAATTAATGATCTTGATAATCTCTATCCATTTACTTATTAATGGGTCAGTTTGGGTTATATATATGCATTAAGCCTCCTTAATCAATTTATTAAGAGGTTAAACTAACTAGTATTAAAATATTAATATCTGACACACTAATTGTTATATGGCACCGTTAAGTGTTTTGGCACCGTTAATATTGCTGATTTGCTTCTTACTAATTATTTCCATAACTCACCATGACCTTCACAGCTTTTATGGCTACCAGAAGTGGTGCAATGGACTTCGCCCGATCTAATGGTCTTGTTGACGCAAGAGCTATTAATGGTGGAGTTGATGTATCTGGGATTCAGAGATGGGTGTCTACTTTCAATCATGAACAATCTGCAGACAACAGGGTGACCTTTTCGGGCATAAATAGATTAGTGTCTTATCCTGCAAAGATGGTTGTGGATTGTTTTGACGAACTCAAAAGTCGCATCAACCATCCTCGTTGAGATATGTAACAGCGATATCAGCCCGCTTGCAGGCTCAAGAATAAAATGCAGTTGCTGCTCCAAGTAATCTTTGACCAAATGATGACGAAACTTGTTCGTTAGATACACCCAGAAAAGATCTCATACATGTTTGATTCATTGTTTAAAACTATAGAAATTTGTTTAAGTTAGATTCTCGTGTTGCAAGAGTTTTGGTTTCGTTCTTTCTTGAAACCGAAGACTAAATTGCAGATCATCATTACTTTGCCTATTGCAGGATACGGCTTTTTGTAAACAATAATTTGTTAATGAAAGTCGAGCTTCACATATCACAGCTGAATTTAAGCATCTCAGTAGTCTATAAACAACTCATAATTTTCTTACTGAACTATGTATAGGAACTATAACTTTATGTTGCCAGCTTTTTTTCCAGGAATAATGTATAGGAACTTGTCCTAGCGAACAAAACGTCGCCTCAACTATAAAAAGCAATCAAACCAAATCTCAATTTGATACATCAACACCAAATTAGCCAAAAAGACAGTAACTCAACAAAGTTTACAGCTTAGAATAGCCCAAGATTCACGCAACTGCAAATAAATGTAAAATTAAAATAGATCCAACATTTATTCCAGGGTTGCTTAAACAAGTATATGTTGGAGGACTTCGCCATTTTAGCTACATTTACTTTAACCCGCAGACAATAGTCAACATGACAACATCCAAAACTTACATTATCCTGATGTAATTTCAAGATCATACAACATAATCAGATACACACAACATCTTTGGCACAATCTTTCATCACTAAAGTGTCCATTCTTACGCATCTGCACAAGACAACAATGGTTCAGTTTATTTTCTATACTTGTATAAACCACACACGTAAATGCTAATTAGCGAGTGATTACACTTAACATACCATTTGGGGAGCATTCGTTTCCTCCAGAATACTCAGAAGCAGTTGACATAGATAGCTGCGTTGTTGAAAAGGAGTTCTTGCTATCAACATCAAGACTGGACCATTGTTCACGGGCTTCGGGCCACTCATCAAAGAATGGTCGCATCATGTGTTGTTCATGTTTAGGTTCAACCGGTGAGTCAATCTTGTTACCAAATAAGCAATGTTGTTGAGCTGATTTTGAGACTGGTATAGCGTCAAGTATGGGATCGAATGCATTAACCATGGTCAGTTGTGGGGATTTTGTTTGTAGATAAGAGTCGTTTCTTGATTCCATTAGAGAAGCGGTGGGGAGTTGGGCAGGCACCAGACGCCATGTACTGTCTGCGTTAGATTCCATGCCTAGACCCCTTGCACTTGAAGCTCCAGAAGAGTAGTTTCGATCATCCACGTCAACAGTTAGCCCTTGATCAAACCTGCATGTCATAATTCACAAACATAAGGCTTCATAGAAACTGTAGTGTTGATAAGCATACATAGAAGGGAAAGCTTTAAGCTGTAATAAACATAAATCAGGTGTCGTCTCTTAATCTAGAATTCTAAGCACCATAAGATCTGCAACTATATTTCACATTTACATATCAGTATACCCTCATCAAGCAAGCGGTCCAAAGAGCAAATAAACTTATATGGTATGCTAGTACATGCCAAGTAGATTCGTTGTGCAAAAAAGGGAGAGCTTTAAAGGAAATTCTTAGTGAAGACCAACAATAGTTGATACTTGCGATTCTTTACGAAGTCATGCCTGAGATAAGGCTGATTCATCAAATTTAGCTAGAAACAAGAACATAGTTTCTTGTGGCGCTTTGTTATCGCCATGTCAATAAACACACTGATTTTCCATAAGGTACAGATATTGCACTCAATTTTATTCATAATATGTAGCTAGAAAAATTACTGAACGAACAGTTGTAGATCACATCTTTGACCTCATATTAAGACAATTAAGTAAAGGCGTCAAATAAATGAGTTTTAGAACAATTTAATATGGATCCTGGCGAAATCCTACATTCCCACATTTTCTATGTGCCAAACTGATAATACATGATGTCAAATAGTCACAATTCTAACGGTTGATAGTACTTAGACTTAAATGTGCTTCTGCTAACTGTAGTTCTAATAATGAGATAATCAGATGTTTGAATGTTCGACAAACTCTTATTATTCATAGGCTTAATATATCAATTGACCAAAACGGGCATCCACGGTTAAAAGAGAAACGCTTTGTGAAATGGAAGTAAGACAATTTATTATTGGGTTAAAAGAGGGGGTGAACAGTTCATAACCAGCTTTTGCATCTGGTATGAATCTGACTTTTCAAAACCGTTTATACTCTCAAATTAGATCAACAAAAGTAGATTATGTTTATTCAAGCACATAAAAATGATTGCCTTGATTGCGTACTGGGATAATCGATTCCA
This sequence comes from Chrysanthemum lavandulifolium, assembly GCA_022545495.1. NCBI lineage: Eukaryota > Viridiplantae > Streptophyta > Magnoliopsida > Asterales > Asteraceae > Chrysanthemum > Chrysanthemum lavandulifolium. Next base: position 250,757,737 of record CM040240.1, on the reverse strand, counting down.
AACACACTTTATTATGATTAGCCATTCATAAAGATAATCTCGTGATGGAGAACAAGTACCTAAAATTGTTGTTGTTGAGCCCATAAGTACTAGCATTCAGCTGCAACTTCGATACATTGCTCCCAAAATCAAGACTCCCCGAATTTGAGTTGGAATACAAGTTTGAGTTCTGGAAGCTACCGCTACCAAGACTTTGATAACTTCTATTACCACCAGTGCTGCTCACAGTAGTGACTTGTGACACCGCAGTTGACAATGATTGAGAAGCAGTTTGAGATTCCACAGGCTTTCTTGAACGGTTTCTGCCACGATGCATATGGCGCTCACAGTATTTAGAGTCAGGATATGCATCTTTGGCACACCTCCATTTTTTCCCATCCGTCCTCCTACACCTCCCTGGCTCTGGATCAAACTTCTTCCCGTAATACGAGCAATATCCTAACGCTGTAAAAAATGTGAAATGAAAGCATAACATCAGTCAATAAGTAACACATCAACTGAAATCCAAGCTTTAGAGTATATTTCAACTAGATAGGGAGCCAAATAGGAAGGTCATATGGGTTTGCTAACAAAGTCAAAATCCGTCATTTAGCCAGGCTGACCTGAATGACTTGTTGCCAATATTAGATATCGTTTTCTATAAACAATTTGTGTCAAGTATGCTTACAAATATGTTCTATAACCCTCTAAACCAAAATTAGAAGATTTTATACATTAGAAACAAGATTTGACAACTTTAAGATTCAACTTTTTTTAAAGCCAACTGTTTATATAACATTACTAATAAAACAAGTAAGGTATATTAGTTTAGAACTATCCCCTCTTTGTACAAAAGACATCAACATAACTCATATGACTTGAATCTAAAGAATCCATATAGACCATTTATGAACACAAAAAACAAAATAATCCACCATTAATAAACAAAAAGTAGTCTTTTTTCCATAAATATGACTTTAAAGAATCCAAATGCAAAGCCAATACAATTACCCCATTAAACACATACCCACATCAAGAAGCCAATCTACAAATCATATAGCCAAGCAACAACATCAACCAAACAAAAGTTACAAAACCAAAATCCAAAAAACAATATTTTTTTTTTACAAAACTTATAAATAGCATAACTCATAAAGGTTATAATCGCACAAAAAACTAAATAATAGATAAGAACTATGTAAAATCTAGGCAACCCAGATAATAATCCATCATAATCGTTCCATTAAACACACAAAACCCAAATCCAAAAAGAAAATTTACAATTAAGATGATTAAAGAACCTAGCAATTCCCAATCTATCACAATCATTTCATTAAACACATACCCAAATCAAAAAACTAATAAAGAACACAATAACCAAAAAAAACTAAATCCATATCCAAAAACCAATCTTTTTTTTTGTAAGACTTGCAAAACCAAAAAAAACAACAAAAACATATCTTTAACACCAAAACCAACATAAAACTTAAAAAAGAACAAAACCAACATCCACAAAAATAAAAACTTACAACTAGAATGATTAAAGAACCAATCAGATACTAATCCATCATTTTAATACAAAAAAAAAGGAAAATAATACGGAGTACATAGAAAACTTTCAAAATCTACACAGCCCAGATAGTAATCCATCAAAATTATTTCATTATAAACATACCCACATCAAAAAAAAAAAAAAAAAAAATCAATCTTCAGACCATACAAACAAGTCACATATCAAAAATTCATTTTATAAAAAAACCAAAAAAACTTACAATTAAGATGATTAAAGAACCTATCAAATGCTAATCCATCATAATCATTTCATTAAACACATACCCACATAAAAGCTTAGCAGATAAAGCTTCAAAACTTGTTCTAACAAGAACAACAAGACATGTACTAATCCATCAAATAAATACATAACTCACATATAAAACAAATATCCATAAAAATTAATTTAGAATCTAAACAACAAAAATACTAATCCATCACAATCATCTCATTAAACACATACCCACATCAAGAAAACCAATCTTTTAAATCATATAAGCAGAACCCATATCTAAAATCCAATCTTTTTCAAAAAAATTACAACTAAAATGATTAAAGAGCCTAGCAAATCCTAATCTACCAAAATCATTTCATTAAACACATACCCAAATCAAAAAACCAATAAAAACATAAAAATCAATAAAAAAACATGACCCAAATCCAAAAAAAAAAAACAAAAGAACTTACAATTAGGATGATTAAAGAACCTAGCAGACAAAGCTTCAAGACTCCTTCTAATAGGAACAACAAGATCATAAGGAACAGGAACACCAGCCACTAAATACTTATAAATCAATGCTTGATGTTCAAGCTCTTGCCACTGCACTGCTGTAAATGGTGGCCTGTAACCACTCATCCCACCTCCTCCACTACTTGCCACTGTTGTACTCCCACTCATCTTCTTATTACCTTCTTCCTAATATTAATATATATAGATATAATATATAGATATATATATGTATATGTATAGGTGAGAACTGAGAAGTGGTTTCTTTGTTTGTTACAGTAGATATTATAGATAGATCTAGGGTTTGTGTTTGTTGTTGTTGTACATGCTTTGTAAGTAAGGAATTTTGAGTGTATAAGTGAGATGTTTTGTAAGTTACTACTTGGTAACACTTTGTGTTTTTTTTTCTTTAAATGTTTTTTTGTTTTGTTATTTTTTGGGTTTTGGAGATAAGTGTTTTTTTTTTGGATAAGTGTGAAATGTGTCATGGAAGTGGTTCATGACTCTTGTATCATGTCATGGTTTTTCTTGTAGAAAGTAAAATGTAATGTTGTATGGACTATAGAGTATATGTCTTTATAAATCAAAGATGTAAGAAAATTAAATAATTTCGCGAGGTTTGTGTTTATGATTTTGTTAGTAGTAGAGCGAATATTCGCATGCGTAGTGATGGTTAATTAGCGGCAATGGTTATAATTGCAATTTTTTTTTTTTTTTTTTTTTTTAATTTATAGTTGTATGTATTAGAAAAATTATTTTAGAGTTTTAACTATTAATTTAATTATGTATGTTGTTATCATTAAATTATAGGTATATTAGTAATTAAACTTTACTCATTTTTAAATTTTAAGGAAAGAAATCTCTTCATACGAACAAACAATTTGTTAGATATCATGAATGAAAGATTCAGTTTAATTAAACTTTACAAACCCCTTTAATCTTTGATAGGAATGAATATAGGTTGTTTAGTCTAAGTGGTTGTTTCTTCCTTGTTGATGTGGTGATGTTGATTCCCAACATATTACTATTTATGAGAAGGGGAGCATGTATTATAAATGGTCAGTAAAGTGCAGTGTTAATCTTGATGACATTATAAAGCCGTTTCGTAAAAGGTGGATTTTTCAAAAACTTATTTTTATATTGTTTTGGGAGAAAAGAAGAATATTCTTTTCATGGTGGAATTAGATAGAAAGGTTATCTAATACAAAATTGTGTCAAGACTCTCAAGACAATCTCGATTTGGGACCAAATGAAGTTTTAAGAGATGCTTTCATTCGTTCTATTTTTTGCTAATGTGTGATTCAGCTTTCTATTTCAAGTATGATTTACATAATTACGTGCTTAGTTATAGTGTTGACTCTGTAATTACTTATCTATCTCATTGCTCGATTTGTTCTCTTGATTTATTTGGTCAAACTCTATTTTGATAACATAACGTTTTAGAGAGTATTGAACACTAATTGCTCTGTTATGATGCTCATTAAGAATTGTGTACAAAGATATGATTGCACTATACAAGTTTATATTTTTATGTTTTTTGTTTTGTTATTTTTTGGGTTTGGAGACATTTTTTTTTTTTTTTTTTTTTTTTTAATTGTGAAATGTGTCATGGAAGTGGTGCATGACTCTTGTATCACGTCATTTTTTTCTTTTGTAGAAAGTACATCTATGTTGTATGGAGTATATGTGTTTATAAATCAAACATGTAAGTTCCGCAAATTTTGTGTTTATGATTTTGTTCATATTAGACGAATATCCGTGCATAATGACGGTTAGCAGTAATAATTATACTTGTGAATTTATAGTTTTACGGGCTAAAAAAAATGATTTTTTAAAGTTTAAACTATTAATTTAATTAGAGATGTTGTTATAATTTTTAATCAAAAGTATTTAGTAATTAAACTTTACTCATTTTTTAAATTTTAAGAAAAAAAAAAAAAAATCTCTTCGTATATAGTAAAGGCTGCTACATATTTATGAAAAAAAGTATTTTGCAAAACTTTTGTGCAGTTAACATCCTTAGATAAATAATTTTCGAACAAAAATATTTCAAGCTTTTTCCCACTTTGACAGAAAAAAAAAAAAATAAAATAAAAAAAAAAAATAAAAAAATTGAAATGGTCAAGGAATTGTCCGTGTTATTAGAAACGTGTGGCCTCTAAAAACAAGTAGGCTATAAAATGGTCGGCACACCCCATAGATTCTTTTCCAAAGCACTCCCCAAAGCCTAGCTACGGGGTTGTTTCTTTCTCTCCTTAGGTAGGGTTGGGTCACAAATACATTTAATAGTATTTCTTTTTTTATGTAGGACTCACTTTTCCTCTTAATTCCTCTATATCCATGCAAGATATGTGAACACCTCCTCATTAAGTGTTTCTAATATACGTAATGCACATAATATATAAGGCTCTTAGTACTGAAGAAAAAAAACACCCCTAAATCTCTCTCCCACTCGTTTAAATATGGAATATGTCCCCATTATAAATCGAGTTTCATGAAGTGTTTCAATTTGATCACCTCAAACTTTATCTTAATCATAAAACTATCAAAGTTTTAAAACTGCTTAATTTTATGTAATTTTCAAATTAATGTCTTAAAGTATCCATCTATACATTAACATGTTGTACATTAAGTTTAAACATCCACCCCAATTTAACTAATTCCAACCAACTTATGTATAACCCGTTAAAGCGCATTAAACATAAACAATAACCACAAAATAATCTCATCCGTCGATAATAATTGTCTCACTTTTTTTTTTAGTCTTTTTATTAGAACTTTAACCATAAATATATTTATTTGTGTTATATAATACTTGATGAAAATTATATCAAATGAAAATACATTTAAAACCAAATCTATTCATATATTTTTCATCAAGTATTATATTACACAAATAAAAATATTTATGGTCAAAGTTGAATAAAAAAGATTTAAAAAAATCAAAATGGACCATTATTATGGTACAGAGGTAGTAACCAAGTTTGAGAAGTGTCTATTCTGGTCACTGTAAAACCTGAAAATCTAAAACATAGATAAAGACATTATAATCATTTAACGAAATTAAAAACTAACTTGCGAGTAATTAAAACTTGACGAATGTGTGTACATGATCGATTTTGGTACGACGAAAGATTTAAACGTTCGCTAATATGTTGGGCCGTTCGTTTGTTTGGATGGGCTCGTTTCTTTTGTGCCAATGAGAGTTCAAGAGCCAGGGGCTTTTTTTTGTGTCGTGTGGGTCGAGAGCGAAGCCCACATGGACGCTGGGTTTGTGTGTGCTCGGTTGGACTAGGCGAACCCAAACCCCTCCTAAAGCCCTAAACTAAAAATGCTACCACTATAAATATAACTCATAAACACAAAAGTGAAACCCTAGTTTAGTTTTTGCCTCTCTTTCTTTTCTTTCTTCCTATTCGGCCGAACCTACAACCTTTGGTGTCGAGATTTTGCTTCAACCAAGTTAAGGTATAAATGTTTCTCGTTTTCCTCTGTTACACTTTGCGTATATTATTGTATCACGTTTGTTTGGTCGACTTGTGGTTCTTTTTCCCTTGTGTCGAGCCGTATGAAACCAAAAAGAACAAACCACAAGGATTTAAACCTTATAAGTATTAAAGAGTATGTTACGTAATAAGTATTATTGAATCGGATCATGAATATGTCGGTATATAAGGACCGAACCATATGTATTCATAACCGAATCATGTGTATGTTTCGCCAAGGTATAAAACTTGATAACTTGAATATGTAAAGTACGTAGATGAGTTAAGACTTCGTAATAACTTATTAGCGAAACCCTAGATTGAACCGAACCACATAAAGAGTTTTTGAACATGTATTAAGCGAGTAAAGGTCATGTAAACATAAACCCTAGTTTGATATGTGAACCGAATAAGGTATGCCAAACCCTAATGGTTTGTGAACCGTGTCTCATGTGTGCGTTATTATAAGTCAAGTGAACTTGTAAATGTGTAAGCGTGTAATTAATCCGAGTAATAAGTAACTTATATGTCACATAAAATCATAAGCGTGCATGGTGAAACATAGAAGGAAAGATTGTTTTCATTACGTGTTAGGTTAAGTAACGAGTCATTAAAGGACGTAACATGTAAGTAAATGCACATTAATATGATATTAAAGAATGAGAAAACCCTAGAACATAATGAGAGTCGATTAGGGTTTGAAGCTAAGTATATTAATTGTTATTTCATGTGTGAGTTATGACGTTTAAACTATTTTCACATTTAACCTAAACTTTAATAAATGACATAATGAACCCTAATCTACGATATTAATTATAAAACACTTAAGTCTCATTTAATTATAAAACCCTAAAGTATTAAGATCATTAAATACATCAAGTATGAACACCAAATATTAAAAGATCATTTCGACGATTATGGAATCATAAATAACATGTACGAATTCACATGTGTATAGGTTACGTGAAGAAGGAGTAATCCTTTGCTTTCCGTGTTTACGCTTTTGATCATTTGCTTTGGAATAAAGTGCAGATATTCGACCTTTTCAGTAAAGGTTCCTTATGACGTTTTCTTTGCGTTAGCTTTTATATTAGGATTTCCTAAGCCTTTGCTATGAACCCTATTTTGTTGTTTGAGCTGTTGCTTATCTGAACTTTGATTTTTGGATTATGAAACATTTGATTTTGAACTATACGATATAAAAACTTTGATATTGAAACATGATTAAATCTTTGATAAAGTATGATCTATGTCAGTTATGACATTCTGATTTGACCTAAGATAGTTTGACACCCGAGCCAAAATAATAACTAGTCATGGGGGTTCCATGTCCGTGTCGATGATGCACCGACATGACTCTAGGCGATGAGAGTGAAGTTCGCCACGTCCCTTATCTGTTATCTCGTTATGAGCTCAAGTTATATTATATTATCAATATATGTTTGTGGGGCGTATGGGTGCATCCTAGATCCGTTATATGTTATATGATGTATGTTATCGATGATTGATCTGCGTGCATGCACGCCCTTCATAACTCGGTAGGTCTCCCTACAAATGTTGCCTTGTGTGATTATGAATATGAATATGAATATGATTATGATATGGCATATATGTGCGGGCTCGAGGTAGTTAGCTATAAACTTATTCTATTATTCGATTTATATTTTGAAATGATTATGATTTTACTATCTTTCTTTCACTTTATTTCGTATTCGTTCTCGTTTCGTATTCGTTTTGCTTGTATATCATTCCTTTGGGCTTTGAAGCTCACCGCATTTCTTTTCTTCCGCGGTATCTAAGCATTGAGCTGGGTTTTGCTTTGGGATGAGTCTTGGTGGACTTACCTTAGAGATATTTAGCTTTGATTTTATGATGCCATTTAAGACTTTACTATTTGGATATTTCATTTGGGTTTATTTTTCCATTGGGACCTATGTATTGAAGTCATTTTGACTTGAATTATTTCAATATTTATGTTAAGACTTCTTTTGGATATTTATGTTGCTTTGATATGACACCATTACTTGTGATTCCTTTACCCTTGTCGGGTCGGGGCGTTACAGTCACTCTAATATAATTACATAAGAATGAAACAGTTTTGAAACTTTGATGGTTTTTATGGTTGATATAAAGTTTGAGGTACCAGATTGGAACAGATCTCAAACTTGGTTACTATTTGATGATTTTCACCCTTTAAATATCTAATGGGTTTTTCGTGTGGAATACTTTTTGACTGTGTTTGAAACTTTACCTTCTATTGTTTTGTTAAGATGTGCATGCTTAAACTTATTTGTCGGTTTTGAATAGCAGCGGAAGCTAATCGAGGATATTACTTATTAGCACAAAGTACACATTAGAGAAAATGACTTTAAAATGAGACGTTTTAAAATACATTATCATTCGAATTTATTCATAATATCATAGTAGAGGTCCCATAATGTACATAATAACTTTAAAAGTTTACGAATGATAATATGCATAGTCTTCAAAATGCCCATTTTGTGTGCCTTGATTCGTGTGCCAGACATATTTTACGAACATGAGATAAAACATGCCGAAAAATCAACACAATGGTTGAGTGAATTCATAGGTTTGAAAACAGTAGTGGACAATAGTTTGTAGCATAATTGCAATGTGTACAGTTATCTTCTTGATAGTTATTATTGCTCTAAGCTCATGGCACTCACGACTGACTGTTGTATATATATCATCGGACGATGTATATATAAGTAACTTGCCCTGGACATGTATTTTGCCCTATACCTAGATAATTCAAATAATGTGCGTTTGGTTACCGATCTGGCTAACACAAAGCGGGATTAAATCAATCCCGATAAACCTATCCACAATATTTGCGCTCACTCCCGATGATTAGTGGTCCATGATGTTGGGGACTTTGGCATAAACAACTTAGGCATGCAATAATATGATCAAGGCATTGGTTTACAAGTAATTGTCCATAATAAAACGTTTTAGCATGTATCTCCCCAAGTAGTTTATAAAGCAGTTAAACAAAAGTTGGGGCTATGAACTCACCGTGGTTATCGGTAGTAGTCTATAGCAATAACAGTGTATTTCGAGACTGCGATCTTTAGTGATTACCTACGAAAGTATAGTAATCGTGTTTTAGTATAGTTTTCAATATAAGTGTACAAGTATATGTAACTTGTTGGCTTATGATGTTGTACATGGATCTTAAGTTAAGGTATCCCTTAAGTGTTTGTTTGGCTTATAACCTCTTTATAAATGACCTCGTACCACCGTTCGGGCTATCAAAATCAAGAGGTCGTGTAGTAATCGCACGAGGAGCCAGGACACTTTAAATCGTAAATCCACAACTCGTCGATACGATACCCCAAAGAGGCCTCTTTATGATAATGAAATTCCCTACTATTGTAGTGCTTAACATTTATAAGTAAGTATTTGACGAGACAAATGTTATATAAACACGTGTCGTGTTTCGTCAAAGACTATGATTTGAACTCGTGCGATGATGTTATGAGTTGTGTGTCGTGAAGTTATTTTAAGTCAATATAGTTTTGCGGGTTTAAACATAATTGAGTCTTTTGAAAATAGTATTCATATGATCATTTTATTCATATGGTTCTTTACCTATTTTGACAAAGTTTTGAAAAATTCCATTTAGTGAACAAATTTTGTAACCAGTTTCGGTCATTAGACTTTTACTAGCCGTGCGGCTAAGTTATGGTTAGGAAATAATAATCAAGACCATATTAAGGATGTGTTTAAGTTAGACAACCTCAAGACAACAATCTTGACTTAATCTTGGCTTTATATTAGCCTCAAATGATCAATATATCACTTAAAGTTTCTCACTAAGGTTGTTTTCTAGTCAACAATAGGTTAGTTTAGTTTTTTCCGTTTTTAGGCTTTTTCGTTCACTTTCTGCTTGTGTGCTCCAGAGTTTTTGTAAAAAAAGTCATTCTGAGAAACTTTCGTGCTTTACACTTTTGTTGATTCGGACCAGAAAAGGGTCAAAATCGCGTTTTAAAATTGTTTCAGAAGACTTTTTGACTCAATATCAAGTTTTCATCTAGTCATCTTCTTTTAACCATAACTTTTTATCTACATGTCCATTTCAAGTGATTTAAAGACTCAATTTCTAGTCTTTACTTCCTCTAACATCATATTAAACTTAATCATACCCAAAGTCTATGATTTTATGTCAAAACTCATGATAACTCACTAGTTTCTTACTAGTAGTTTTAATGAGTTTCTATACTAGTTTTTATCCATCAATTCTATGTACAACATCAATCAAGCCTTATTACATGTACTACTTATATCAAATTACATCAAATATTTATAGAGATCATTACAACCATATTGAATGACAAGAAAATTAAACAAACTTCTTACAAGAATTAGGTTGAGTAGTTACAAGAACAATCAAGCCTAACCCCTTTCAATCTTCAACTCTTGTCTTCAACCTTCTAACCCAACTTTACTAATCTTCTTACCCTTGTAATAACTCTTTTTATTCAGCCCTTTATGCCTTGATTATCTTCTAATTCACATTTGTAATCAACAAAACAACCCTATGACCTTGAAAGGATCATCAACACCTTCATCTTCTTAGTGTAACTTATGGTATGAATCAAAGTGGATGATGGTGAGTTGGGGTGAGGGATGAACGACCATGGAGGAGGGATGAGAGGATTTTTGGTCACTTTGCATGTAAAAAAGAGATGTGTATGTGAAGTTATGTGTAAGTGAGAGACAAAAGTGGGTATGTGTAAGGCTAGGTGCCCAAATGAAGGCCACATGGCCTTGTGTTAGTGCCATTGTACGCCACCTATCTTTTGAGGTGGTAGTGTGTGTATTTTGTGCACACTTTGTGATAAACATTGGTTTATGAGGTGTAGTTTGGTCCCGGTAATTACGAATGTTAAGCCCTTAAGTCACAAAACTTAAAACCGGGTAACGTAAAAATGTAATACTTATAAAAATGTTAAAACTTATCAATATACTCTAACTAGGTATATTACAAATGTGATAAGTCTAATAGGGTTCATTTATGTTGTTAAAACCTAATTACGTAGGTTCGAGCACGCTATTACGTAAAGGGTAAAATGTTTACCTAAAAATGGCAAAGTGGCAATAATTCATATGAATTATGACTAGGGGTGAAACTAAAGTATTTTTGAACACATAGACTTTTCCTAGTCTTGTGTTGGTTGTGAGGATAATTCACACTATTTAAATTTCTGAGATTACTTATATAAATAATTAAAAGTAATTTATATAACGTAATGTTAGAATAATCTATACCACCGATAGTCTTGTGGTTACTTGTGCGATGTTTACACTAGCAATGAAACTCATTCCCACCTGCCAAGACAAATATTACCAACGCTATTAGATAATTGTTAAGTAAACGTGTATTGATAAGTATAGAAAAGATTGTGTGTATATTCTATATTGTTAGCTTTATACTTATCTTGTAAAGGACTCCTTGTGCTATAAAAGGAGATCCTAGGTCATTGTTTAGAGTACGAAATACTACATAAGCTTCAAGATGTAACCCTAGTGATAAGCAAGATCACTTGTATTATTCATTAATAATATTGGAGCTTAGCTTTGTGTTTAATCTGTGTTTACTTACAATACATCATATAATTCGCCTTCTAAGTATTACTAAGTAAATTCAGCGTGCTTAGTAATATAACTCAAAATATCACAAACACAAGGTGTGTGTTTAGATCCATCAGTGGTATCGGAGCGAAGGTTCGATATTTTGATTTAAGACCCAAGGAATAAGCTTAACCTACTCACCAATTCAATGGAGATGGAAAACAACAGGTCCAACGCTTCTACACCAAGGCTACCTAAGCTCAAACTTAATGAGTTTGAGATGTGGAGGATCTTGATTGAGCAATACTTTCTCATTCAAGACTATGCTCTATGGGAGATCATCTTAATTCGTGATTCTTTCAAGCACATGACTAGTACTCGGAAGGTTGGTGACCGCAGTGGTGATTGTTTACGTGTACTGAATCTAATCTTGAAAAAGCATTGAGGAAGAATGATCTAAAGGCTAGAAGTTTGTTCTTGATGACTCTTCCTAGAGACCGAGATCATAGCTTTCAAAGAAATTCAAGACCGCAAAAGAACTTTTGAAGAGATTTGCTCAAGATGTTGGTGGCAATGATGCTACAAAGAAAACACAAAGACATTGTTGAAGCAAAGTTATGAAAACTTCTGCTTCAAGCAATGACTCACTTGATAGCATCTTCACCAAACTTCGTAAGATTGTTACACAACGATGTGTTTGGCATTGAGGTGAAAAGGAAGACCTCAATTTGAAGTTTCTAAGAAGTTTGCCTTGAGTTTCAAACTAATGTTACATCTGGGAAAACAAAGGACATTGAAACAATGAAGCTCAATGATCTTTACAACAACTTTAAACTCATTGAACAACGATCGAAGAAAATTTGGGTGATAAGGTTTTAAAAGGTACCATTTTGAGGGTCGTTTAAGTCCTTATTTGATCACTTTTTGTATCCGTTATTGCTTAATATCGTTCCTTTTCACTTTTAGGTCTCGTGAAGGCAAAATCTTTGGAATGGCACTTATTTGGACGAAAAGCGCGAATATATGAAGAAAATGGCCAAAGTCAAAATCGAGACACACGCATTCTTTGAAAGTAGAAAGCGACGGCGTCGGTGTTAATGGCGGCGCCGTCCCAAAATTATTGTGACGACACGGTCTCAAACTCATATTTTCAAGTGACGAAGTCTAGCTATGGAAGAGTAGGCCGTCGCTACTCGGACGGCCTAGATGCAATCCGCACGACGTCCGGTCGAAGAGGACGGCGTCACGGACATAAGGTGACGCCGCCGCAAGGTTAACGTGGCCAAGACGAAACCCAATGGCGGCGACACGGCGGGCGTCACTAAACATAAGGTGGCGTCGTCGCAATTGTAATCTTATATATAGAATCCGAATTTTTAGTCTTTGTGTGGAGAGTCTTTGGAGTAAAACCTAAAACCGAACCTAAGGTGTCTTATACAGGTATTTTAGGGTTTTAAACCCTATCTTACACCAATATAAGTCTTTACTTCATTAATTCAATTATGTCTTTGATTATTTGTGTGTATGCTTGCATGTTCTCCATGTCCAAGCTAATTTATTTGTGTGTTTGCTTAGGAAGTATGAAACTTAATTATTGAATATTGATTGGTTGTTTCTTATCTTAGTTGATTAATGATCTAGTAATGCGATAGGTCATTCGTTGTGCACTTAATGCTTGATTCATCTTTGTGAACCTTAGAGTATAATTACGAGTAATTGTAGGCTAAACCATCCAAGAGCGCCTTAGAGTAGGAGTTTATAATCTCTAGTGGGGTTTGTAGACAAGACCCTTTGGTAAGTTCGAAGAGTTAGGAGAAACGCATACCCTACAACTTTAGACACAACAATGACTAGGAATAAGACGTGACACTCAACCATCAATAGGAGATAATTAAGGAGTAATACAAACTAAGTAAACACATCTTTAAACTATCATACGAACACACATTAATTAGACATAGACTCCCACAACCTTAGTTTAGATAATTAGATAATAGTAGAGTAATCGGTAGAAATACCAACCCCAAATCCAATACCAAATTGCACCTTTCCATTTTCATAAAATATAAAAGATAAAAATAATCTTTTCAACCTTAACCTTAGCGTAGTAACTCCTACTAGCATTCCTATTCCCCTGAGAACGATATCAATACCCGTGGCTTACCCTAATTACTACACTACAACGATTAGGTTCACCGCCTAGGGTGTTATAAAACTGCTCGAAGAAAAGGAAGTTCCTTTGACCCGAACGACGCGTGTAGCGTTATCACCGGAAACTTGGTACAAGCTCGAGAAGCTTGGCTTTGATGTTAACCTCTATTGACGGTGATGATTACGAAGATGGCGTTGATGATGATATTGCCACTGCTGGTTCTACATTTTCCATCGGTAATGTTATTGTTACCCGCGGCAGTTCAAAGAAGAAGATTGCTAGTATTGGAGATCCTACCTTTTATGATTTTATCTCCACTCAAGTTAATGGCTCTATATTAACTCATGAAGACATAGAGAAAATTGATGAAGATGACTTGGAGGAGATGGACATAAAATGGCAAATAGCTCTTCTTAGCATGAGGGCTAGGAAATTCTACAAGAAGACTGGCAAGCCTATTCACATCAATGGTGGTGAAACTTCAGGTTTTGATAAGAAGAAAGTGGAGTGTTTTAACTTCCACAAGTTGGGAAACTTTGCTAGAGAATGTAGAGACCAAAGACCAAGGACAATGAGTTTACTTGGTACAAGCAAAGAAGGAACCAACTGTGGAAGAACCAAAGGCAATGTTGGCTATTGATAGTGAGCTATGATTGAGTTTCATGGTCGATGAACAAGAGGAAGAACCTTATATCTGCTCTTGTGTCTCTTGAATTTGCTCTCATGGCTTTCTCCGACTCGAGGTACAAAGCTTTGAAAGTTGTTCTAAAACATGTAGGGCTGCTAGAGAAGTTGAAAGGCTTAATGATCTATATTCTAATGAAAGACAAGAGTTGTATACTGCTAATTATCCTTGTACACATTGGGGCATGCTAGCCCCATCACCACAACTCCAACATGTGGTGAGGATGATGAAGGTCCCTCTTGTGGTGGTACTGACAACTGTGGTGGAAATGGTGACATCTGCAGTTCTCCTAATGGAAGGATTCTTGCAAGGGGTGGCACATCCAAGACTCTTGAGGTAGTATGACCAGCTGTGCTTGCATATGGGGACATGTAGCTTGACATGGAGTCTGAGCTATCTTCCTTGATAACAACATCTTGTGACATTGGTTGAGTTGAAGAAGGACCAGCAGCAACAAAGTTAGCATCAGCATGAGTTCTTTTTCTTGATGTAACTGCATCAAACACCCCTCTTTTTGTTTCACCTGGATTATTCAAAATATAATGCCATGCTTCTTCATCCCAAAAGCTATTCGATATTGAGCTGTCCGAGGAGACATTGATTGGGTTTGAATTGCTCATGGTAATTTTTGGTAGGACCAGCAGCAACAAAGTTAGTATATGCATGAGTTCTTTTTCTTGATGTAACCGCTTCAAACACCTCTCTTTTGTTTTACTGGATTATTCGTAATATAATGCCATGCTTCTTCATCCCAAAAGCTATTCGATATTGAAATTGTCGAGGAGACATTGATTGGGTTTGAATTGCTCATGGTAATTTTGGTAAAGTTGTTTTTGATGAGTTTAGGAGAGAGGAGTGTTGGTGTGTTAGAAGGTTGTGGGTGCTTGGTTCTTTAATACAAGCTTAAGTTGGATTCAGTAAGTTAATGAAGGGAAGGTGTAAGTGGTTGAGGAGTAAATGAAGTCTTTTGACCTTGGAAAATGTTTCAGTAACTAGGAGTTGACTTTATTGACTCTAGCCACTGCTCAGTTCGATCCTTGATATTCACTAACCACCGATAACCTTAACAATGCTTCTAGTGTGTGGTTTATGTTTGTCTTTATCTGAGGTTTGAAGGATTACTTGTATACATTGAAGTGATGGTTATTTAGTGCTTGTATTGTTGGTTATGCGTAAATTAAGTCTAACGTTGGCAACCTTATATACAAGCGGTGGTAAAGTTATTCTTACAATGGAAAAGTAAAATTTCATCCATAAAGAGGATTCATTACATTCAAAGTAATAGTGCTAGAACCACAATCAAAACACAAAAGATTAAAGTCACTGCAACCTACATCACCCTATCCTACATCGCCTACTCCATTGGCTTCTTGCCTTTGCACATAGTCATGCTTGTTCTTCCGAGCTCTCTTCCTTTGTTCTCAAGGTGGATTGCATTCTTGGACAAGGAAGACCAAGAACTTGTGGAGGATGCCTTGATAGCATTGCAGACTTCTTTGGAATGGATATTTGCTTCATGTTGGAGAGTGCTGCTCCTAATGCTTTTATGAGAGCCCTTGGCAAATCTTAGGCCAAGTAATAGGTCTCATCCTTATTCTCATCATCATCTGATGAGCTAGAATAAAACTCAAGAGATGGTGCAGGTTTGGCAGCAGGTGTACGCTTGGCAGTCTCCTTAGTGTACTTCTTGGATGAAGCGCTTCCAACCCATGGTGGAAAGTATCCAGCCCACCCTGATGCCTCTGAGGAAGACTCTGACTCGATCACAAACTCTTCCTCTGAATCAGAGGAGATGTTAATGGTGTTGGAAGGATTGCTCATGATTATATTTAGGGATTTTGTGTGTTTGAATGTGTTTTGATGAAGATTACAATACGCCAAGCCTCCTTATATAGGCAAAGTCGGTCACAAGGGCTCATTAATGAATATCTTTACTTTTTCCTATTTTGGTAGGTTAAAGAGTAAATATAGATATTATCGGGTTGACTTTGGACGATATTTTTTTTTTGTGGCTTGGTTAAAAGTAACTTTGGTTAAGAACATGTTGGTTATTTGTTTCCTTTGTATTATGCTAACATATGCAGATACATAACCAATCATAGCTATGAGTTGATCTTAAAAGGTGTATATCTGAGATACACAAATGGTTATTGATTCACCATGTCTAACCCACATAAGAATCAACTAGTCTAGAGCAAACGGCTACTGGTAAAGACTAATCAAATCCGTTTATGGTTGATAGTTTACATAAAACTATATGGTCATCAACTCACCATATTCTCTATGATTAAGAGTTGGTTAGTCCATAGCAAACGGCTCATGGTAAAGACATATCAAATCCATTGATAGCTGGTAGTTTGCTAAAAAGTATGATAAGAGGTCTATTTTTAAATGTTTTCTTTACCACCGCTCTTTGAAAATCTTTGTGAAAATTACTCTTTGCTAGTTCACAGTTTCCACAGCGGTGTTATTTTACCATTGTTGTTGTAGCCGTTACAACTGTTTTGTTCAGAATTAAATTTTTACTAGCCGTTGAGAGTTAATTATTTCCATATATAAATAGGGTAAATTTTAGAAGATTATCTACTTTCCTACTTATAATTTATCTTCTTGAGATAAATATTTTCCTTAGATAGTCTTTCTTGCGCAAAACTCTAAAACCCTAACTCTTTATATATTTTCTCTCGATTGACGAGCTCTTTATACAATTCATCTGAGACACAATCTATTTTTCAACAAAAGATTCTATGGCACCGATCACTTTTGCAGATGAACACAACCAAGTGGCCTACTTACAAAAGTCGAAACGAGAAGAGTGGCCTGCTTTTCATTAGATTGTGGACTTTCTTAATACTACCCATTTAAGGTATGCTTTACTTTTAAATCCCACAATCTATATCTCTCAAATCAAGCAGTTTTGGACTTCGTCAAACTTATAACCATTGAAGCGGAGATACACATGAAACGTTAGATGCTCTTAGAGCCACTTGTGGATGGGGTAACCATTGATGTTCGAGGCATCCTTGAGGAGAGTTCTCCAATTGGATGATCTCAATGGTATCATCACATTACCTATGCCATAAATACATGAAAATTTATCATCCATGGGGTATGATGCCACCGATAAAAAGGCTACTTTCAAAAGAGTGGTTTTGTCCCCATTAGAGATTTTGATACATACTCTTTTTGCATTGCCTAAGTCCTAAGAAAACTTCTTATGAACAATTCGGTTCAACCATGGCTTACCCTTTGGTTTGTCTAGCCACCGATAGGACTTTTAATTGGTCAAAATATATTTTCAAAGTATGCAAGGCAATGTAAAGAGTTCAACAAAATTTTGATGTATCCAAGGTTTGTGTAAGCAGTGCTAAATGAGTTTCAATCAGAACCCCATACAAATGTTTATAAAATCCGTTGCCTCAAGCCTAAAGTTTTTCAAAACATGAACAAAGATGGCAATATGGATTTTACACCTCTCTTTCCTCAAATGCTTTCAAAGATTTCACAAGTACAAACTAAACCCATAATTAATGTTCCAAACACTGGTTATACTCCACCAGTTTCTCACACCTATGAGAGGAGCTCAAAACAGTCAACTTCTCTCATTACAACACAGCGTGTTTCTGAACCTTTTGGTCTAGGAACGGGCAGTGGTGGTTCTAGACTTCAACCTAGTCCAACTAGGGAGGAATCTGAGCCATTGCCCCATGATTCACCTCTCCCAACAGGTCACAAAGTTGGAAGTGATGAGGGCAGTGGGCAACAATTGGAATTGATGGTTTTGTGTACAAAATTAGCCAAGAAGGTTGAATCTCTACAAAAGGATCTGGCACATGTAAAGAAGCAGCATGCCAAGGACATTACACACTTGCAAGAAGAGATTCAGACCTTGAAAGAAGAGTTGTAGGGGTTAAAAAGAAGGCGAAGCGCAGAAGTCGGTGATATCATCTTCATCCTCACCTAATGATGGTGATTCACCGATTTTGATCAAGATTTGGGAAATTCTCCCAAACAGGGGAGGAAAAGCAGATGATGGAACTCGTGGGAGGAGAATTGATTTTGAAGATGAAGGTGTTTCTAGTAAAGGTGCGAGAGGAAGGCGATACTCGAGAAGAGCAAAAGATCAAGACATTTTAGTCTCGCAACCGATGATTTTACCACTAATCCAATTTCCACCGCAAAGCCAATATGCCCACCGCTTGACATGATATTGCCAAGTGAAGAAGTTGATGAACCGAAGCAAGACAAAGGTAAATCTGTTATAAAGCAAGGAGCAAACAAGAAGAAAGGTTTCAAAGAAAGTACAAATTCGATTGCTCATGATCTTTGAAGTTGCAAGAAAGATTAATGAAGAAGAAGTTCTTTGAGAAGAAAAAGCTTGAAGAATTGGAGATTGCAAGCTTTATGGAGGCTAAAAGGCTGGATAGAATGGAAGATCCACTTTCCAACGTTCAACCTACAATATTCAGAGAAGACCTCGAGTTCAACTATGTACCCATGAAGAAGAAATGGAGTTCTTGATTGCAAATGATCCAATGATCAAGAAGAAAGCAATTTACCTAGTTGTTGATAAGTCTTTAGCGAAGAACAAAGAACAACTCGGTTAAAGGACTTTATTCGAGATGAAGAATAATCAAGCACTTCAAGAGGTAATTGGTTCAATCGGAAGGGTCAAAAAAACCAAGGCAACCAACTAAGGCACAAATTATTGCATACATGAAAACTTATTGTTGCAATGTTGGTGGTCGGAAAAGACATCAAATCAAAGAAATGTCTCGATGATAAAGTAGAGTATCTACTACGTAATTCAAAGACAAGATAAGGATTTCATTCCAATTAACTCGAAGAAGAAGCGAAGGTTTCCTAATTTGAAGAGAAAGACCAAAGCGGTGATTCTCAATTGTTAAGACAAAGTTTCTTTGAAGAACAAGAAGTTTCAACCGAGAAGTTCATCAAGAACAATTGATCGAGATGATTGTGATAGAAGAAGATTTTTATCCGTAACCACCGCAAGTTAGACATCTTATCATTGGTCGAAGTTTTATCGCTAGCAACTTTGCTCCAACATGGAAGATCACAAGGCTAGGTGGTGAAACTTCATCATTCATTCAATTTGAAGATCTCATCAAAGCTTGTGACAAAGATGATCTTGATACGTTATGGAAATTAGTTCAAGAAAGATTTGATGCTGAAGATCTCAAAGATATGAAAGAGATGCAATTATGGGTTAATCTTAGAAGGCTCTATGATCCAGATGTTAATGATGATTTCTGGAAATTCTCATGTTCATGTCCTGGTACTAAATGGTTTTACTATGATTTATGTGAAGTTCACCATGGTTCTACAAAGAAATGGAGTAGATGCATTCATGCTTGAGAAAGAATATCCACTCAGAATGGAACTCTCCTTTGTGATGTTGTGTACCACTATAAGAGTTCATGAAGATAGTGAGAAAGTCGAGCATTGTTACACGTGCTTCAAGATCAATGTTCAAGAGCTATTCGAATCTAAGGAAGAAGTGAAGTGTTTGAAAGAATTCCCAAATCCTTGCGGATAATGAAGATTGAAGAAACTTATTGATTTGGAGAAATCATAAGTTTAGGGAGGATTGTTGGGAATAATCTATTACCACCGATAGTCTTGTGGTTAACTTATTGATTGATGTTTACACTAGCGGTGGAAACTCATTCACCGCCAAGACAAATATTACCAACGCTATTAGATAATTGTTAAGAAAATGTGTATTGAAAAGTATAGAAAATATTGTGTGTATATTCTATATTGTTAGCTTTATACTTATCTTGTAAAGGACTCCTTGTGCTATAAAAGGAGATCCTAGGTCATTGTTTAGTGTACGAAATACTTACATAAGCTTCAAGGTGTAACCCTAGTGATAAGCAAGATCACTCGTATTATTCATTAATAATATTGGAACTTAGCTTTGTGTTTAATTTGTGTTTACTTAAAATACATCATATAATTCGTCTTCTAAGTATTACTAAGTAAATTCCGCGTGCTTAGTAATATAACTCAAAATATCAAAAACACAAGGTGTGTGTTTAGATCCATCACGTAAAATAGTAAAATATAGACCTGAAATGTGTGAGGGGCTACAACCTTCCCCCGTTACGGGAATCATGTCCTCATGATTTAGTTTGTTTTTCCCGAGAAGAGATGCGGATATTTCTGTCGCATTTGGCCCTCTCGTTCCCAGGTGTATTCAGGCCCTCGGAGAGAATTCCAACGCACTTTGACGATGGGGATTTGGCTTTGTTTCAACTGTTTGACCTCACGGTCCATTATTTTAATAGGTTCCTCAATAAAATGTAGCTTGTCATCGAGCTTAATCTCGTCTAGTGGAATGACAAGGCTTTCATCAGATAGACATTTCTTAAGGTTTGACACATGGAAAGTGTTATGGATTCCACTTAATTCTTGAGGTAGCTCGAGTTTGTATGTTACCGGACCAACTCTTGCTAGGATTC
Organism: Chrysanthemum lavandulifolium; assembly: GCA_022545495.1. Lineage (NCBI taxonomy): Eukaryota > Viridiplantae > Streptophyta > Magnoliopsida > Asterales > Asteraceae > Chrysanthemum > Chrysanthemum lavandulifolium. The sequence goes on along the minus strand of CM040240.1, from coordinate 250,737,078 downwards.
TGAATGATCCAATATATCGTGGACTTAGTTTCCCACGTTTTCCAAAATGGATTACGCCTTTCCAAGGCAAGACTTTCAGCATAACCCTATCTCCAACTTGAAATTCCAAGGGTTTTCGCCTAGTGTCAGCGTAGCTTTTATGGCGATCTCTAGCAGCTTGTAGTCTGCTACTAATCTGAATAATCTTTTCAGTTGTTTCAATAACAATTTCTGGGCCAGTGAGTTGAACATCGCCAACCTCATTCCAGCATACGGGAGATCGGCACTTTCGACCATACAATGCTTCGTAAGGTGATGATTTAAGACTGGAATGATAACTATTCTTGTAAGAGAATTCGACTAATGGTAAATGATAGTCCTAACTTTTACCAAAATCGATAATGCAAGCTCTTAGCATATCTTCCAAGGTTTGTATGGTTCTTTCGCTTTGACCGTCGGTTTGCGGATGACGTGACTATATCCGATTTAGTTCAAAGCTCTCTCAAGTGAGCGCCAAAGTTTGAAGTAACTCTGATATCTCTATCTGAGATAATCGAAATTGGTACACCGTGTCTAGAAACTATTTCTTTGATGTACAACTTGGTCAGCTGATTCATGTCATAAGTTTCTTTGATTGGAATAAAATGAGCAGATTTTGTTAAGCGGTCCACAATTACCCAAATGGCGTCATAACCGCTCGGCGTTCTGGGTAGTTTCATAACAAAGTTCATCGTGATTCTTTCCCATTTCCATATAAGAATATTGGGTTGTTGTAGTAATCCTGATGGTTTTTGACACTCTTCCGTGACCTTAGAACATGTCAAACACTTACCAACATATTTGGCAATATCGGCCTTTATGTTAGGCCACCAATATAGCCTTTTGAGATCATGATACATTTTGTCGGACCCTGGATGAATGGAGTACTTTGACTTATGCGATTCATGCATAATCAAATCCGTATACCTCCATAGAGTGGTATCCAAATTCTGTCTTTGAAGCATAACGTTCCATTAGAACGCTTTACAAAACCGTTTTTGTTCTCTAATATACCGTAGAGGTTCTCTTTGGGTCGGTTTTCTTCTTTGATAGCTTCAGTTTGTGCTGCAAGGATTTGTGAAGGGAGTGGTGACACGATCATCATTCCCAACGATATAACCTTTAGAGGTTTGAGTCTTTCTTTTCTACTGAGAGCATCTGCTACAACGTTTGCTTTACCCGGGTGATAACGAATTTCACAGTCGTAATCACTAAGTAATTCTAACCAGCGGCGTTGTCTCATGTTTAGCTCTTTTTGGTCCAGAATGTGTTGCAAGCTTTTGTGATCCGTGTATACTATACACTTTGTGCCGTAGAGATAATGTCTCCAGATTCGAAAAGCAAAAACGACTGACCCTAACTCTAAGTCATGAGTGGTGTAGTTTTTCTCGTGGTTTTTAAGTTGTCGAGAGGCGTAAGCTATCACCTTCTTTCTTTGCATTAACACTGCTCCCAAACCTTTATACAAAGTACCACAGTATACAACAAAGTCTTTGTTGCCTTCAGGTAATGCTAAGATAGGTGCACTGCACAATTTCTCCTTTAGAAATTGAAAATGCTTCTTCTTCTTTTTCGTCCCAATCGAATTTCACATTCTTTTGAGTCAATTTAGTTAAAGGCTTTGCTATCTTGGAAAAACCTTCAATGAATCTACGGTAATATCCAGCAAGTCCTAAAAATTGACGTATTTCCGTTGGATTTGTAGGGGCAGCCCAATTCTTTATAGACTCCATCTTGGCAGGATCCACATGAATTCCATGACTATCAATTACGTGGCCCAAGAATTGTACACTTGAGATCCAAAATTCACATTTTGAGAATTTAGCGTACAACTTCTCTTTCTTGAGTAACTCTACGATCAGCTTGAGATGTTTTTCATGTTCTTATTTACTCTTAGAGTAAATTAAAATATCATCTATGAACACAATCACAAACTTATCCAAATATGGTCTACACACTCGATTCATGAGATCCATGAATACTGCTAGAGCGTTAGTTAAACCAAATAGCATAACCTGAAACTCATAGTGACCATACCGAGTCCTGAATGCCGTTTTCGGAATACCCTCTTCTCGAACTCTAAGTTGGTGATATCCTGATCGCAAATCGATTTTGGAGTATACGCTTGAACCTTGGAGTTGATCGAAAAGATCATCGATTCTTGGAAGTGGGTATCGGTTCTTTACAGTTAGTTTATTTAACTCTCTGTAATCAATGCACATTCTGAAGGATCCATCCTTCTTTTTAACGAATAGAACTGGAGCTCCCCATGGTGATGAACTTGGTCGAATAAAACCTTTATCCATAAGTTATTGCAATTGGTTGGATAATTCTTGCAATTCTAAAGGGGCTAAGCGAAAGGGTGCTCGAGCAACTGGTGCGACACCTGGCACCAATTCGATTTGGAACTCCACTTGTCTAGGTGGTGGAAGTCCGGGTAATTCTTCAGGAAAGACTTCAGGATAATCACGTACAATAGGTACATCTTCGAGTTGTTTCTCCTCTAACTTTTTCTCCGTTATGTGGGCTAAAAAGATATAACATCCCTTCTTGATGTACTTTTGAGTTTTAATGCAAGAAATGATGTTCAGGCGATAAGTCTAGGTGTAAAATTGCGGGGCCAGTTGGAGGCATAACCCTTCTTGATGTACTTTTGAGTTTTAATGCAATTGTTACTTTATTAATTACGAAAGTTTAATCGTGTAAACTTTCCTCGCGGTCAACACAAGACTACGATAAGTCTAGGTGTTCAAAATACTCTATTTTCACCAATAGTCATATTTTATATGAACTATTGCCACTTTATCATCTTTATGTAGACATGTTACTTTTTACGTAATACGCGTGCTCGAACCTACGTTATTAGGTTTTAACAACATAGACGCACCCTATGAGACTTATCACACTTTTAATATACTTAGTTGGATTATATTGATAAGTTATGACATTTTTGTAAGTATTATATTTTTACGTTATCCGGTTTTAAGTTTCGTGACTTAAAGGCTTAACGTTAGTAATTACCGATACCAAACTATACCTCATAAACCAAATATTATCACAAAGTTCACGGTACCACCTCATTTGAGAGGTGGCGTGTAAGGCTTAACACAAGGCCACATGGCCTTTATTTGGTGCATCTAACCCCACAACTCACCTGATAACACTCAGATTATGCATGTTTTTAGTAGCATTATTTGTACTTTTATATCTGTTATTTGGTTATATTTATGTGATTTTAGTATTTAATCGTATCTAGAGATGTTTGTCTAGTATTTATAACCAAGTGCAGGGAAATGGAGGAAAATATGGAAATATGCGGTTAATCGAAGATTCCGCCTCAAGAAAGCTAATTCCAAGTACCTTTGAAGACCTTAGTGATTGAAGAACCAAGTTCTACAAGTCGAGCAAAGAGAGAAAGATCAAGTTTCATGTCTCAGAAGATCCAACCGGATCCGGTTACACCTTCACCGGATCGGTTGGCATTTGGTCGAATTCATGTTTTTGCCATGACCCACCGATCGGTCGCAACCCGCAACCGGATCGGTCGAAAGTGTTATTATTGAAGACCAACCGGATCGGTTGGTCGTATGACCGATTCGGCCGAGAAGCCGCAGCTTGTCAAATCTTCATCACTAAGCTTCCCTTTGCATCCAAACGATTCTAGGTCCTTCTCTTGGTGTATTCTAGTCCCTTCCTTACTCCTTGGAGGCCAAGTCAAGCATTTAACACCCTAGGCCTTGGAATTAGTATAAATAGAGGCTAATTGTGAGCATATTATACACACTTCAATTACAAAGCTCTCTACTCATCAAACCAAGCCTTAACCTCCTGAAATTCGTCCTTAGAAAGCCAGAAAAGTTTGGAGTTCCATAAGTTCCACCGTTGGAAGCCAAAACACTAAGAAGTCCACCACGATCCTTTGGGAATCATTACTTCATCATTTGTAATCTTATTCCAAGCATTGTAAGACTTTCAATCATGTTTTCTAATGATCAAAGTTATGAGTTTATGTTCATGTTTGCTATGAGTGGCTAGTTTCTTTATACACTTGCTTAAATGATGTTGATTATTATATGATTAGTTAGTGATTGTGTTAACATGTTTTAATTCAATTTCAAGTTGATTCTAAGATCCAATTGTGCTAAAGTTTCATAGTGACATTTGTTAATCAAGTTTGGCTAATTGGTAATTATCGTTGGGGTCGAAAGAACTTTATTATTCAACTAGTCATAATCATTTTGTCTATGGATGATTGTTTTTACCCATTATTCTTGATTATACAAAGGAACTAAGGTGTGGTTGTAATAGAAACGCTTTTTGATTATCAAATTGGATTGGTTGGAAACATCTAAATGGTCGTAAGATTAGTTGTTGAAAATTAATTGTAGCCTTTTGTCTATGATCGGGTACCTTTTGTATTGACCATTTCTTAAGCAATTTGATGAGCAAGCGGATGTTTTTGTGTTTAAGTTATGAAAGTATACTTATGAAACTTGAATTGATCTTGAATTGATTGGTTAAACTTAATGCTTGTTTTTATAAACTAAACTCTTGATCAAAGTTTGACTTGTAAGAACAATAGATTAGTACACCAACTAATTATCATAACCAACATGTTAAGAGGTTAACACATCACATTAATCTATGATATGATACTAGTTTGAGCAAGTGTAGTTTTTAATCATCTGATTTTCATTATATCTATTTGCTTTGTTATATGTTTTTGATAGACTCCGTTAATTCAAACTTGTGCTCTGATTCACTCAAATCCCTGCGAACGATCCCGACTTACCTTCATAATCTTGCTATAACGGACGAGTATACTTGCTCGTATGTGTTATTGGTAATATTGGTAATTCACCTTTATAAATTTAAACTTGCACCAACCGGCACATCAAGTTTTTGGCGTCAGCCGGGATTTGATTGTGTTTCAACAAGTTCTTGAATTTCCTTCACCGATTTTAAAAAAAACATTTTCACGAAACCTTAACCGATCCGGTTGGCCATCAACCGAATCGGTTACGAGTTTACCATCATTCAACAGTTCGACCGATCGGTCGATCCGCAACCGATCCGGTTACCTTCCTCTGCTCCATATAAACCGTTTCGTTGTTCGACCGTGTGTTTAGATATTGCCCGGATTTCTAGGACATTGTATGAACACTCGAGCGTGAATAGAACCAATTACACCTCTTACCAATCCCGAACGATTGATTCGAAGAAGAAGGAGAACACGTTTCATACCATTGGAAAACCGTATACCAAGAGTACCAAACCCACCATTCGATAACCTCATTGAAGCCAAAGTTGTTTTCAACCCTTTCACCAATTTACCTTTTCCCATGGCGGACGATCAACCCATGTGGGGAACAAACCGAACCGTAGCACCAACACCCGAAAGTGCTATTGTTGCTATTAACCTTGGTGACAACTTCACCGTGAAGGGACATCACCTTTCTATGATCAAAGACCGACAATTCGATGGCCGTGCGCTGGGTCGATCCGCATAAGCATTCTGTAGAATTCATCGAAATTTGCGGCATGTTTCGTTATGGCGACACCGATGTCAATGCCATCAAACTCAAACTTTTCCCATCATCACTCCGGAGATGCTAAAGTATGGTACAATGAATTAACCCTGTGAATCATCAATACTTGGAGGAGATGAAGCAAGCTTTTGTGCCGATTCTTTCCACCGCCATGTTTGATCGATTAATGGGAGAAATTCGCTTTCAACCAAAACTCAATGAATCACTTGTCTAAGCTTGGCTTCGAATGAAAGATTTGCTTCATAGTTGTCATGGACATGGATTATCAAAAGGAACCATTATCCAAATCTTTTACCATGGACTAGATGAAATCTCTCAAGGCATCCTTGATGTCGGAGGAATTTTTCTACAAAACTCCCAACGATGCACATCAATTGCTCAAGATCGAGTACTTCTCAAACTTGATTGGTCCAAAGATTCCAAACCAAACCTCTCCGAAAAACCGCTGCTTTTGTCGAAAACACCGATACCTCAAAACTCATGGAGAAGATGGAAGCATTAACTCACAAATTAACTCGCAATACAAGGATATCAAAGATGAAATGAAAGAAATGCGAGACGGATGCAACAATTGTGGAGGAAATCACCCATCGTCCGAAAAGCGACGATAAACCTATGGGTGGACCAAAAGAAGGAGAAGCAAATTATGTTCAAGGAGGATACCGTGGAGGAGGATATCGTAGTAATTATTACGGTCGAAATTCGAAATTGGCAAGATCGCCACCAAGGGATGACAACCGTGATTCTCAACCACGAATCCGACGATCCACCACACCAAACTTCCGACAAAAGATGTAAGAAACCGAATTCGAAAAACCATGAGAGAATTCGTGGGGGACAAAATCCGCAAATGATTTTATAAAAATCAATTTTTCAATCTTAAAGCCAAAGTTGAGCAAGGACGGAAAAATCATCAAGCATCTATCCAAGATCTTGAAAACAAGCTTCGCGTACTTTCGACCAACATTCCTCTGAACCATCCGGTTCATTGCCAAGTAACACTCAATCCAATCCAAAACCATCAAATGATAAGACGTCACTGTCCACCTCAAACAAGAAATGAACATATCAATCTTTGTTTTCACGAAGTGGTCTCTCGTGCGATCCACCACCTAATCCTAATACTCCCGTCACCGTTGATAGTGAGGATGAAAGCGAAGAACCAAACACAACTCAAAACCACCAAAAGAAAGACATTCCACCGGTCAAGGCGTATATAATCAAAAATTCCTTATCCTCAACGCCTAAAGAAAGAAAAATGGAAGAGCGTTATAAGAAGTTTATCGAAATAATCAAGGAGGTTAGACTCAATGTTCCTCTCGTTGATGTTATAGCCGGAATGCCCAATTACGGAAATTTTGAAAGAACTTTAATAACAAAAGCAAGCTTGAGCAAATATCGGCAACTTTTCTTAACGAAGAATGCTCGACCATAGTTCAAAACAAAATTCCACCAAAGCTCGGAGATCCCGGAGCTTTCTTATTCCATGTACTTTCGGAATAACGTTAAATGTGATGCTTTGGCCGATCTTGGCGCAAGTATCAATTTGATGCCTTATTCACTCTATTCCAAGTTGTGCAACAACAACTGAAACCAACAAAAATGAGCATTCGATTGGCAAATCATTC